>JARHVA010008017.1:0-90000 GCA_037957365.1 Torreya grandis | reverse complement strand
TACTCTATGTGGGATAATAACAAAGGGTGCCTTGTCCATTTGGCTATGGAGTCCCATAAAATAATATAGAAAATAAGTTAATATGAAAAATGATGGGAAATGAAGAAAATGTAGTGAAATTTGGATGTCCAAATTTCACTACAATAGCTAGATCTGATTTTGGGACCACATTCCCTAGTAGAATGTAGGATTACTCCAAAAAACATTTGTTAATTATGCCTCATACATACTGATCAAAATTACACTACTCTCACTCCATGATTCGACCAATTGGTAGCCAATTCACCTATCCCAATAATATGGGAATGAATGCAAATTATTGAGCCAAGTCCATGTGTGTGAAAATTCTACCATATTTACACTAAACATATTTTTTTGAAGATAATTATTCTTCATTTTGAATCCATTTTTAAGATAAATCCTTTGATTTTTTATATGTTCAATGCATATTTACATGTATTTTACCATAAAAAGTTAAATGTATGTATGGTTCAACTAAGTTTTAGAAGAATATCTTTGTTTATTTCTTCTTAAAAATGACATGTTGTATTCCTCTTATAAAACTAAATTAGTTAATTCATTGGTGAGTATATTTTATTGGTTCTATATCGAATGTATTTACACTTATTCTCTTCTAATAGCCAACACAAAATGTCAAGACTTTTAAATTTATTCTAGAATTTTCAAAAAAACTCAACTATTAGGCTATTTTTAGTGACATTCATATCTCTTTCTTTCTATCCTTATGATGTCAACATGAATTTCATCCCCTTAAATTAAAATTTCATTGCATTTGTTCCTACATCCCATGGCATGGTCTAGAGGATATAGGTGGAATCCATTGAATCATATCTACATCTATTGATTTCATTTGTTTTTGATTTCATTGTTTGTCTTCCTTAATTCTAGTGCATACATATAGAGAGCATGTCAAATTCTTGGAAAATCACATTAATGAATATTTTCCTCATCTAATTATCCATTGACCTCCTCCACATAACATGAACTGGGAGGACCTTTACAAAGGTTATGGGCTAAATTTCACACCTTTTGCTTTAAATTTTCTTATTTTATTTATCCCACTGGAAGCTTGTGAATTTTTTAACAAAATGGTCTAAATAAATTCTATATATAATTTTTATTTATCTACACCTATCAATCATATTTTCCTATTCCATTCCATGTGGAATCAATATTCTTAGGAGAGGACATGAAATACTTGAGAATATGACTCAATTAAATTTAGGTGCATATAACTATTTTTAAAAATGTCCCAAAGGAATTTTCACCCAATCAACACCTTTGAAAGTCTTTTCATACTACCTATTATGTTCATCATGCGCCACTAGAACCTCTATCACTTGGAATTTTCATCTTTTATTTCCCCATAGGAGGCCTATACATTTTTTGACAAAATGTTTGAACAACATTTTCCATTCATCTATCGATCTATCCACTTTGCACATAAGAGTACTCGCTATCATTTGGAGTCCCATAAACCCTCTCATCCATGTAAAAATAATCATCATGTTCTCTACTAGTACAAAATCTACATAAAAACTTGCTTATTTGTATGATATTTTTACTAATTTTGAGATATTTTTATAATTAAACAATACTTGTCATTACAAATATTGAATCTAGAAATGAAAGCATCAATTGGTGAGCTCTCCTAGTTCTCCTATTTAAGATGAAAGAGAAATCAACATAACTATTGTATGACTCCGAAGATCTATATTTTATTTAGCATCCACTATCTCAAACAACATTTGGTCATCATGAAGATTGGAAATTAATTTTTCCCTTGGAACATCTTTGTTGTCAACCCAAACAATCTTATCTACCTAGAAACCATCCATAAAGTCAATGTTTTTCAAAGAAAGATTCTTAAATTTCTTAATTATAATTGTACTCATCTAAAATAAGAGATATTATATGTGATGAAGGTAAAACTTGCCAAATCATAAAGATCTCATTTTGCATCCTCATCAAAGTAATCCACATCAAGCTTGCTAGAGTTATCAACATTTCCAAACATAAATCCAAAAATTGTATTTCATCCATGGTCATTCTCATTCTCTAAATCATCCTCCTATACAAAATTTGACCTAATTAGACACTAGATATTCCTTCATACTTATCTATAACATTGCAGTATAAAAATTTTCATTTAAATTATTTACTTTATCTTTTGGATCTTATGATTAAATCATTGAACCTTTTGATATTCTAACATGATCTATAAGAGTCTTGATGGAATCATGTTCAATGTGTTAGTTTAGGTATTTATTTTTCTTATATTTTTTATTTTTATTATTCATACATAAATGGGTTATTATTACACATGAGTTATCTTGCATAGGTGTATTTAGACATAGGGAGTTACTCTTTTTCAATCATTGGCTAGTGGTTATTACTCCTTGATTGGTCATTTCAGACTTAGGAGTTAGATGCCTATTCTAGGCCTTTGTGATCATTCATATAAGATTTACACATTACTTTCCTAGTTATACATATTTTGGGTGAGCTATTCTACATGAAGTGGTAGATATTGTATTTTAATATTTTTTAAATAATTATCATATTTTGATTACTCACAATTTGAAGGAAATTATTCTGATCTTGTTCATTGATCTAGTGCATTTAGATGATCTAGTGATCCAAGGAATACTTTGATATGGTATCAAAGAAAATTTGGTTTTCATAATTTTTTGGTTCATTATGTTGTTAGTTTATTATAAAATATTGAGTTTTTATTTCAAAAAAAGGTTTTTTTCATTCAAATAAATCACTACAAATTCTATATGGAATCGTTTTTTTCTATTTTTAAGCCATATCTTCAAGATCCTCTAGAATACCTTTTATCTCTACCTAAATTTTCATATCCTTACCATGGATTACTAATTATAATTACATGATATCATGTTGAGCATCAAGTTTTATGTCACTAATTTAGTGAAGAGGAGATGGAATTCCATTATCCTCGTACCCTAGTTTTTAGGAAGTCTAGTCAGGTGAAATATATTAATGGAAATGTTTTTTTACCTACAAATAAAGATATCCAAGTAGGTAATAGTCCTCTAAGCTTGTTCATGGATTGGTTATCTCCACATCATCTCCAAAAATACTAAAATGTTTGGGAGGACCATTCCAAGCCTTCTAGGTGTGATTGTGACATCCAAACATGCAAGAAACCCTCCATGCATATTTTATGACCTTCTCTGGGCCCTTGGCAATACTAGTTTGATTTTGATGATGGTGTTTTGTTTCCAAACTTGCTACTAGGCACTTTAAATCTCTTCCAAGATGTTTAAATGTTTTTTGAATCATTTCAAACCTACCGTTATTGATTTTATGCTCCTCCATTATGTAAAATAGATTTATAAATAGTTTCAAACTTTTCATTAGTGCTTTGAAGCTCCTACATGGTCTACAAAGAATTTTTGAGTCATTTCAGACCTGTCATTATGCTTTAAAGTTCATCTATAAACTATGTTTTACATGGTGATGTTTTTCCCTCTTTGATTCATTCTCTCAAAAAAATATAAGCCTATAGTATATTAAAAATATATGCCTTAAAAAAATTAAAAATTATTTTATTTATTACTTTTTTAAAGAATAACTATTTGTTTGTTTTCAAAAGGAAGTTTTTTTATTGATATGCATATGCGGGTGCATAAATGATTTGGTTAAGGCTTAATATTAGTTTGAAAGAGGTTTTGCATTCAATTATATTTCTATGAATTATATGCAAGGATAGGTTTATTTTCATTTATTCATGATCATTTAAAATTTTGTGCAATTTTAATTAAAATAGACCATTAATAGTAGAAAACTTAGAAATATCATAACTTTTTATAGGTAACTCAAAATTGAGTGATATTTTTTTTTAAATTGATTATTTTTCCATGCTTATTCCATTGGAATAGTCTGTTTTTTAAATTCACAAAAATTATAAAGTGCAAAATTTGGGGGGTGTTGTGGTGTTTGTCATTATTCTTGTGTATTTGTTTTTGTAATTTCCTTTTTTAAATCATGGATTTATGGTCATTTTTTATTCATGCTCATTCAATTACCATGAATTAAAAAATAATGTTCAAATTGAGCTAAGAAAATAAGGCTTGTATAGGATAACTATGAATGAGGAAACTCAACTTGTAGAAGATGTAGATAAAAATAAATGGTTTAATAGATGTGATAAAACACATGGTTGTCTTATTTTATCCAATTTATCCTAAATCAAGTTTTAACATTGCATATTATAAAGTAAATAATGAAGTATGAACCATATTGTAAAAACTCTTTGGGAAGCATGATGTGATAAGAGTTCATGAACTGGAAATGAGCTCATCAATTTCAGTCTAGGTGACTTTAACATACTAGGATTTCTTCACCAAGTCAAAATATCTAAGTTTTAAATTAAAATAATGTGGTATAGATAAGAAATATTAACAAATTATTTTGTTAATTCTCTCCAAATTAGGTCCATATTCCCCTATGTTTGTCTCCACCTTCCATGTCACAAAGAGTCCTCTTGTAACTACATGGAAGATTCCTTTTGTAGACATATTTGTTGTTGAATTAACTTGGAAGCAGGATAATTTAATACATATGGGGAAAATTAAGTCCTAAAAACCTTAAACCCTATTTTTTTGGAATGGGAAAGATAAGGATTTAGATAACAAAGAGAATAAATAGAATAAAAAAATTAATAAATGGATCAAAAACCTCCCGCCACCAAATCAACCAATGAGACCTCCTCTTCTAGTGTTAAGCCTAAGAAAAAAAGGATAAAGTGTGGGTATTACATGGTAAATCATGATGTAAAAAATGTTTTAATAAATAAATTGACCATATAACAAGCCTTCTTGAGAAGAATAACATATGTGTTCTTGAGTCTATCAAACCATCTTCATCAACCCTAGAATCCTCCAAGGAAAATGATAATGGTAAAGAAAAGTCAAAAGAAAAAGGTGAGAATAAAATTAAAGGGAGGGCCTTAGTTTTATTAATACCTCTAGCTCATACATGGGTCATTGAATTTGGATCATCACATCACATAGATTCTTCACAGATTAAGTTCACTTCTTTTAGACCATGTGACATGTCCACTATTCATTTGGGTGATAACACTTATACCTAAGTTTTTGGGAGAGGGTATATTCAAGTAAGTGAAGGAAAATTCAATAATTTTCTAATTATTCCCTCACTTTCAACTAATATCCTATCAATTTACTAGATTACTCACCTTGGTCTGGACATACAAGTTGAGTTTGTTCTAGATTCTATGTATATCAGAGAGTTACACAATAATACTATATTAGAAATGAGATTGATCAATCACTAGATTCAACTATATATCTTATCGCACTTTATCCCTAACTCTCTTTTATATTCTTCTTCATGAGATTCACCTGGACTAGATGACAGTTTTGAGCCAGAGCTCATATTTGATATTGAGGACTCTTCATCTAATACACATGATTATGATAGTGATGGGTACACACCTCCACCATATTCTTGTCACCTTATAGCTATTAACGAGTTATTTATTAAGTCACATATTTTTATTCCACTTAAAATATTATAGGGAGTACATAATTTGATTTAGGACTCATCAAACATTGGGCAATCTTATACACAAATAGAAGGCATTCCACATCCTTTATTTATCTTTGCATCAGATACACCATCATTGCATGAATAAATTAACTCATATATTATGCATGTGGAGTATATTTCATTTTATATGGATCACACCTTGGTTTTAAATTCATTAAGGACTTGGTAGACACATTCACTATTCTAGGGTGATTCACTCTTCATTGCATCTACTACTAATCTACAGTCACTCTAGAGAGTTCTCTGTAGGATATATGGTGGTTATAGATAGTTGTATCTTTTAGTGGGAATTTTTATCCATATCTTATTATTTTTATCTCTTTCTTTGGGTGGCAGATTTTTTTTCTTTCTATTTTTCTCCTTTTCTCCACTTTATGAGATTTTCTTTGTACATGGGTACTTCATTAGGCCTTGTTGCAAGGACCCATTTTTTCTACCCTCCTAAGTTGTGCTTATGGGCGGGTGTTAGTGAAAACATTTATTTCACTTGTATTTTTTTATTTAGATTATTATTAAACACATGGGTTATTCCTACAATTCATTTAGCTGCTTAGGTGTATTTAGACATAGGGAGTTACTCTTTTTCATTATCATTAGATAGTGGATATTACTCCTTGATTAGTCATTTCAGACTTAGGAGTTACATACTTATTCTATGAATTTATGATAATTCATGGAATATTTACTCATTACTCTCCTATTTTAACAACTTTTAAGTGAGATATTATACATGGAGTGTTGTATATTAGCTTTTAATATTTTTGCAATTATTCTCATATTTTGATTACTCATAACTTGTATGTAATTAGTTTGCCCTTGATAATTGAAATGGTGCATTAATTTGATTTAGTGATACAAGGAATACTTTGATAAAATGTTATGGTATCTTAAATAATATATTAGTAATTCTTTAATCTCAATTTCTCACCAACTATCTTGATAAATACTAGAGAAACACTCAAACTATTTGATTGTGTAGCTCTAGTAGCTCCTAACTCCATTTCTAGTGTTGAGATTATTGTACCAGGGGTATTAATTGAATTAGTAAAAATCCAAATATTTTTTGGGGGGAATATTTTAAAGTATAACCCTCATTTACACATAATAACAAATCATTTTGGAGAATTCACTCCTCCAAGGCCATTTATAATCAATGGATCGAACCAATATCAATCATTGTGTTTCCACTATCACTGCCCCTTTCCATGATAGAAGGCCTGATTAATCTCCAAAATAGGCTTCAAATATACATTTTATTCTCTCTTTCCATTTATTATATATATTTATCATATCGTGTAACAATCAAATTACAAATATTCATTAATGCTTTCCTAACTACCAGCTCATGTTTGAAGGAAGTAATCCTTCATCAACAAATCTATGGAGGGGAAATGAATCTAGGTACTAAAAACCAATCAAAATGATGAAATAAAGCACACAACTTTGTTGTATATCTTACATAGATATTAACAAATTACATCCCAAGTGAATTAAATCACAATGATTTTCTATGCTTTCAAAATTTTCATAGACCATACGTACTCCTTCCACAAATTATTAAGATAAGGAAGAATCTCATGAGCCAATACATCATATATCTCATTTACTTTGGTCCACTTATTTTCAAGTTTTTTTAAAGTGGATTCCTCTCTAATTTAATACATCCTAGTTTTTGCTTGTTTATAGTGCACCAAATTAGAAACTTGAATGGAAGAAAATATTAATGGCTGAAAGGAGATGCAGTAAGATGCTTTCACACCATTTATTTTTATCATTGAATAATTTCACCCTAAAAAACCAACTACATGTTTACTTTCCATTGAGTTCTAAAATAGAATTTTTTTTTATGAGACCACAACCAATAAAATATATTTCCACTCAACCATGAATAATATAAAACATATACATGTCAAATGAAAAGGTCTAAAGCAAAAATGTATGAAAAATATTATCCTTAACCTTCAATAAAATAATAACATTTCTACAAAATAACACAACCACCAAAACTTCCTATGTGTTGAAGATAAATATAGAGAGAAACATAACACACCACAATAAACAAGTTGTGTTTTATTAAAAACACACACAGACACACACAATAGAAAAAGGAAGTGGGAAACACAAGACAAAATTATGTAGAAAGTGAATCTATTTATAATGGAATGGAAAAAAATAGAGACTAAATGAATCTATTTACTAGTTGCATAAAATATAAACCTTTGCATGCCAAAATTTGACAACATGAGAACATCACATGAAAATAAAAAATTAAGATAAAAAATGTGTTTTTAATTGCATTAATGGGGAAGACACAAGGTATGGGAGGGAAAATGAAAATGGATTCAAACACTTGGTAATGTAAAAATTCATTGCATTTTGTCCATGCATAAAAGGGATTTTCATTAATCTAAAAACTAAAACATGAACAACATGAGAAATGCCTCCAACATCCTTATCTCTTGACTACTCTTGAAATTCTTCAACTAGGAATGGATTAACCGAATCTCCCAGAGGTTCATCCAAATGTAACATAGGGACTAAAACCTCTTGGCATTCTAAATAGATGAAAATTTATTGAAAATTTCTCCTTTTTTTCTCTTTAAAACATATTATAAGCTCATGTTCAACCTCATTTCACACTTTATCTTAATTGGTATGAAGCCCACTAATATTGTAACCAATCTCATGCTCTTGAAAGGTGGCTGAATTTTCCTTTTCCATGCATTCTTTCACTTGAATTGAATTTTGAAATGGGTATACTTATTTCCTTTTTTACTTGTACAACTCCATATAAGCTTTTCAAAAAATAAATTATTATTTTATCAAGAATAATCCCTCAACTAAAATATTATTTGAAAGCTAGTATGAAGAGAAGTACATTTTTTATTATATCATCATTTTCATAAACCAAACCAATGCCTAATTCATGCTCATTTGAAACATTTATCTTTTTTATTTTTTTATCCTCTTACCACCCAATGTTTCTAAAGTATACATACTATTTTTTTATCTAAAATGTTTTCATATTTGTAACTAAAATCAGACTATAATGGGCATCACTATAAAAATTAGAAATTAGAAGCATGGGTTACATTTCTTCATTTCTAGGCCTCTTTTCAATAGATTCACCAATATCATATTTAAATGGGAATATTTCCTTTAAATTAGAATCAAGAGGTGAAACTTTTCAATCTCTAGTGGAGTCACACAAAAAAAATTGGTGGAAAAATTGGCACTTTTGGTATTTCTTGATTTGTGACTCACTGAATGTGAAGTGAGAGGAATTCCCCAAAAATTGGATATATCATCATAGGGAATGGTGATTATCACCAAAAATTGAGAGGGGTAGTTCCCTAATATGATATGATAAATTTGAGGGTTTTTATGGAATTTTTTACCCAAAATCATGAAAGGAAACAAAACTAAAATAAAAAGTGAAAAGGGGAGAAACCCATAGTGGGATAAAAACCATAAACAACTAGGATAACTCAAGACTAAATAGAAGAAATAGAACTCCTTCCTCTCACATAGAAATGAACATAGAAGCATCGAGGGGTTTGGTAACATAAGGAATGATTGGAATAAAAATTATCCTCATAAACTTGATTTTATGTACTTGGTATGAAAATCTTTTGAGATCAAACACATAAAAACTTGTAGATATAAAAGAAGCTCATACATGGGGATCTCAACACAAATTTTCAGAAGCACCATTGTCACACATAATCAAATAAATTTAAAATTTTAATGAAGTTATTATTCACAAAAAATAAATCAGAATTTGTGAACAAAAACGTTAAAATATAAAAACACCCCAAATAAGTCTCACCCACTTGCTTGCATTTCATTGATCCAAAATGGAAATAACATAACTCCTCACAAAGTTGAATCTTTATCTATCTAAGAGCTTGAGAAAAAGAAGAACATGTACTTGATTTTTTCCTTTTATACAATCTTTCCATTTAGAATATGAAAATCCCTTCATTTTCCCATTTTTTTTGTTTTTTTTTTTTTTTTTTTTTGGCAACTTTTAAAATATAAATATGGACTTTTCAACTTACATTTTCAAACAAATATTAATTCTAAAAATAATTGATCTATCAAATGACTAAAAACAAAATAGTCACTTAATGAATTTAATTAAAATTAATTAATTATAAAAAACTAATAATGTAATTAAGTCAATTAATTTTTCATCAAGCCCACCATATCAAATTTTAAGCTTACTCTATGTTGGATAATAACAAAGTGTCCCTTTTCCATTAGGATATGGAGTCCCATAAAATATCAAAAAAAATAAGGTAATAAAAAAAATGATAGAAAATGAAGAAAATGGACTAATGAAATTTGGATGGTCTAATTTCACTACAACACTAGCCTAATAGTAGCTTATGCAATTACCCACTCATCAACCATGGGCAACCTTACAATCTGCCATAATCCTCTAATGTCACATTCAACTCCCCTGTGGAAAGAGAAAATATACAAGTATCATAATTGTAACTCTCAATAAAGGTAGTCATCAAGTGGATGCCATACAAAATCTATCTCAAATGAGCCACATGACCAAGGTCAACCATATTTAGAATCTATGATTTGATATCTACCCAACCAAGCTCAATCATGGTCTCTATATTTCAACCATATTGAAACTCCCAAGCATGTGAATCCCTCTACAAAAGGTAGAAAAAAAATGAATATTAGCTCCTATCAAATATAAACTATACTTAAAATATGAAAATAAGTAATTTTTTTTCAAATGTCAATATCAATCATAAAGGGTCAATATCATCAAACAGTAATGTCACATAGAATATGTTTCATCAGTTCATACCATCAAAATAAAGGATAATTCTATCACATGTGTGATGGTACTGACCCTGAAGGGTGAGTATCAAAATTAATCTTAAAATGCCTAAAATAACCTAAAAATATTTACAGAATAAAAATTGAAAAAACTCAAAAAAAATTCAAAGTTATAATTATTTTTTTTAAAATCAATAATTTTAAATATACCAAATCTTTAGGATATTGTGCCTATAGGTTAGTCTATAAATGGTTGAATTGGTAAGCTAGTGCATCTCAATGACTTGGAATGATGATAAGTCAAAGATCCAAATCTTAATTAGTAAGGTGCAAATGAATTACAAAAATAGAAAAACTCAACATATTTATATGGTTGACTTTTCAACTATGCACTACACCTAACCCAACTTCTAAACTAATTCATGTAAATATTTAATGTGTGATTTCTTGAGCACCATATGATAAAATAACTCCTTGTTATTTGTGTTAGAACACACAACACATTCTTCCACATAGTAATATTTTCAATGCCATTAATGATGAATCATAATATGCCAAAAAAATTAAGAACACTACCTTGACACACTAATGTGACCATAATTATTTAAAGTAGGTGCATGATTTTTTAATCTCAATATATCTTATTGACTTTAGAAATTGCTATATATTATAAAAGGAATAAATTTATCAAAATATACTATTTAACCATGTAGGTAATTATAATATTAAGATACAAATTCATAGAATGAATATTTGAGATAACCAATGTGAAATTTTTTATAACAAATGTATTGAGATTTTTTAATTACATTTATCTTTCATTGTGATGAATCCAATAGTCACATACCTCACATTAAAAGAGGGGGAATTCATTGAAATTATTTCAAAATTGTAGATTATCAAATTTTGGGATGATTTAGATTATCATATTGTGGCACATTATACATGATTTTAGATTATCAAATTTTAGTACATTGTACGTGATTTCATATTATTAGAGTTTGGCACAATATATATGATTTTTATGCTAAAAATTTGGAACATCATTAATGATTTAGATTATTAGAATTTGTCACATTACACATAATTCAAAATTAATCAAATATTATATGGTTAAAATACATGACAAATATTGGCATATTGATATGTTTATAGGGGCATATGCCATGCATATGAAATCAATTTATAGACAAAAAACATATATCCATACACATTTAAGTGCACGGGTATATGTAAAATGACTTACAAAAGCATGATTAAAATTTTCCTACACATATGATTTTGAGATACGTGCTCTCAAATTAAACATGCATATACATGACATATTATATCATTTTTTATAGATTCATGGGGGTCTGATGTTTATTCATGCATAGATACACATGTTTAGATTTGTAGGCCATGATTATAGTTGATTCTCACACTCACAATAATATAATTTATAGTTGAATGAAAATGTTTGTCATTATTCTTGACACTTATCTCATCTACGATCATGATGGGAGTATGGATATGGTTCATTCTCTTTTAATCATACATGTTATTCTACATGTGAGTGAAACTACATAATCAAAACCTGCATACATGATGGGGGCATGAACATTTTTTATTCCCTTGTGATCATTATTTGTTTTTTTTACATTTTTAAATATTGACTTATCTTTAAAAAGTAATTTTTGTTTTAATAAGATATTAGTACTATTGATTTGTTGGTTGATGATTTGAGAAATCAAATATATATTATTTTAGTTAAACTATTGTATTTTCTAGTTTACATATTTATTTTTAGCATTATTATTTCAAATGAAAACATATAACTATGATTTATTTTTATACATTATGATATTTATGATACAATGGTATGTATATTAATTATTCTTGTTCATTTTTCATAGTTACATTATTAATAATGGACTAACTATTGGATTCTTGTCTAAGGTGGACGTAGGACTATGCCACCCTCACTGAGTGATATATAGGTAGAGAATCATAAGGGAGAGGGTGAAAAACTATGAAATATAGGGGTAGATAAAGCACACTTATAATAATCACACACACACACACACACACACACACACACACACACACACACACACACACACACACACAGAGTGAAAAACTGTGAAATCTAGGGGTAGATAAAACACACCTATAATAATCTATCTCTCTCTCTCTCTCTCTCTCTCTCTCTCTCTCTCTCTCTCTCTCTCTCTCTCTCACACACACACACACACACACACACACACACACACACACACACACACACACACACACACACACACACACACACACACACACAAAAAGAGAGTCAATTGATTATTTGAATAATAATGGTTTTATAGTATTTCTTTATTGGTCTATGATGGTTGATTTTAGTAATAATCTACTATGTGGTTACTTTTGGTGGTCTGCCCATTGTAAATATAATTTCATGTTTAGATTTGATTTGATTGTGTGTTCTAAAATTAAAATTCTAGAAATTAGTCTTACAATTTAATTGTGTCACTTTTAAACTAATTCTGATTTAGAACCCTAATTCCATACTGCTTGTATAGTTATATTATTTTTGTCTACAAAGTTTATCATTACATTGATTGATTATTGGTTGCATTTACTAAGTGATATTATTGATTTGTCTATTTAATTGTAATTAAAAAAGAACAAGATTATATTATAATAATTGGTTTAAATTTAAATTAAAGGGCCTTGTTGAGAGAGAATAACTTAATAACAAACAAACTATATTTAGTGGATTTGGAGTACACTACAAAATTTAACATTTAAGAAGGGATATAAAGCTTTATTTATTAAACATTGGGTTAAATAAATGTTTTTTTAGATAATTTTATTGGTAATATGTTTTTCAATGAAAATGGGGTACAAGGATCCATTTCATTTAAAACATGATTAGGGTTTCTTGGAAGCAAAAAACTAAAGATTTGGGTAAATATATTAGTTTTTATCTACATGAAGTATTTTTGTTCATACGATTTTAAGTTTAGCCTTGGTCATTTGAATATTTGTCTTCTCAAGGCTCAAATCTCAAAGAAATTCACTAAAATATTCATGCAAGTTTCATAATTCAAAACCTGCATTCCATTTTGGTTTTATGTTTAATAGGTTTTGATGCAAGTGCTAAAATAAAATCTCTACTAGTTTTAAGGATTTTTGGGTTTATTTGGTTATTTTAATTTGTTTTTCATACATAATTTTTTATATTTTTTTATGCAAGACTCAATTCATACATAGAATAACTACATGGATATATTTTCATACATGCAAATATGATATAGTTTGAAAAACATGCATGTATATTTGGGTTTTCTATTATGATAGTTTTGATATAACTTTTTGAATGAATCTTCTCTAAATGTGTGAAAGGGTAATGACTTATTTTCAATTAGTCTTATCTATAATTTTGAACATGTTTGAAAGGGTTGTGGGTTGTTTCAAGACTTTTATTGAAAATTTAAACATAGTAAATTCTTTCATTCAAAATTCACTTAATATGTGAAATATTTTCTAAATAGAGGAAATATTTTTATTTAAATGCATAATGTTAAGAGGTATTTTTTAATATGTTAAATTTATTTTACATGATTATACAAGACTTAATGGTTTCAGATTCAATCTTGTTTCTTGTATAAATTTGTTGATTTGAAAACTATGTAATAATGATGGCATTTTGTTTAATCATTTCACAAATTTCTCAGTATGCCCCTAATACTTACTATTGGTTGAAAAATTGGTTATATAGTTTATATTTTGATACAAGAGTTTTAGCTATAGTTTTATGGGTTATTTTATTCTTCAATAACATCAATTCAAACTTGGATCTTTGAAATCATTTTTTAAAGCAAGGTTTTCATGAATAAAATATTGTATATAATGTTCAAAGTTTATTTTTTTCTATTTTTATCTACATGTGTTGATATACAAGTTCATATATTCATATATTTGAATGTTTTAAAGTATTAAAAAAATCTTAAAATATTTGGGTTTTCACCTATGATAAATATTGAAATTATGGAAGGCATATTTTTCTATTTGATAGGGCAAAACCCTTTTGAAACCAAAGATATGAATTAGGTAAGTGAGGGTTTTTAAAATTAGACCCACATCCAAGCACAAAAAAGATGGTGAATAATACCTCTAATAACCAAGTATAGCTAAGAGAGTTTGAAGGCTCCCTAGACCTTTAACAAGTGAAATAAAGGTGCCCACAACCTTGGAAAGACAAGAAAACATGAGGGATTTAAGGATTCCTAGAATAAGGGGTTTTAAGGGTCATATAGCCTATAATTAAAACAAATAAGGTTTGAAGGATCCCCAATTATTTTATAAGTGAAGTAAAGGTACTCATGACCTTGGGAAAACTAGAGAATATGAGGGTTTTAAGGGTTCCCATAACCAAGGGTTTTAAGGGTCTCGTAACCTCTAGTTTGCAAAGATGTTGCTAAATAGTGAATCTTGAAGGGTTAATTCCCTTTATCATGTATTATCTAGAGGAAATATAAACTATAATATCCACATGAGAGGGAAGTATTCTACCACTAGGGTCTTCCATATAGGCTTCATATAATATATTAACAGCAAGTGGGTTTAGCTTCCCACTAAGTTTCACAATATGTGAAAAGCATAACAAAGGAGTTTTAAGGATCCCATAACTATTAGCAAGAGAATTAAAAGTACTCATGACCTTGAAAAAATAATAGATTTTTGAGGCTTCCATAACCTGGTGAAGCATAACAATAGAAAAGCTAAAGAACATAGTGAAACATGAGGGTTTTAAGGTACCCACAACTAGGGTTTTTAAGGATCTCACAACCTTGAGTGCACAAAATTGAAATAATATAATGAATATGAAGGGGATAAGACCCTTTTCCATTTATTTCCTAAAGACACTTCCAAGGAGAAGGCCATCCATAGAAGGTCTTCTAGCACCTAAAAGTTTTGCCCAACCTTCACACAGCCAAATCATAATGAGTGAGCTTTTGCCCCACTAACATTCAAAAATTTAACATATCATAGTAAAGGTACCTAAAACCTTAGATAAAATAAGGGTGTAATATAATAATGACACATTGATGGGGAATACTAGAGGATTACTCTATAGGACCAACTTTTACACAACTAAAATGTAGAAAGTAGACATTTCCTCTTATTGTAACCTATAAGGTGGACCCTAATATCATCTAAATAAATAAGATAAGAGAAATTAAACTTCAACCTTCCTATGCATTCCTTGAAGGATATCTTATTAGAGGCTTGTCGTAGGAAAGAGTGTACTTCTCTAACATCCACTTTGTTGCAATAAAGAGTATCTTCAGTAAAGCAAAACCCTCTTAGGCTCAAGATATAAATTCCTTCAAGAAGGACCTCAAGATCAGACCTTGTGCTTATAGGTATTAAGTGAGACAAATGGATTTCTCCATTATTCAAGTATCCAAGAAGAACTATGACTAGGACTACTCAAATATCTAGGCAATTAGAAGAACCAAGAGGATGTGTTCTTATAATACCCAACATATCCCAATAAGTTTTTGAGAGACAAAATACCCAAACAAACATCTTATATGAGATCCACTATAGAGCAACCAGGTTGTGGGTGGTAGAGATATGATAAGGAAACCAATGACTTCCTCTATTTTGAGTGTTATCCTTCCCTCCCAAGATGCCAAAACAAAGGAGATAATTATCACCCATGCCCCACCTACGTAAATGCCATAGATTTGTGAAAAGATATAGATCTTTGGTGTCATTAGAAGACCCAAGACTATGTGGACCCAAAATAGATCCGTTATGCTTACTAAATTGTTAACAAAATTCTTCTAGCACTAGGCCTACAATCATCTAGGGAGGATCTAGATGAGATGCATCGACCAAACCTAATCCTCATACACATCCTTTATCCCAAGATCAAATAAAACATAGTTTCTTCCATTTTGTAGCATTTTCTTCAAGCTCTATCTCACAGCCCCATCCTAAATAATCATGTCTGCCTCACATCCCCATCCCTTGAAATGTATGCTCCTACTCATCATCATCCTCAAATTATCCACCTCTATCCTACTCACTTGACACTTCCTACCCACTGCCTAGTTTTTAATTTCCTTCTATTATGCTCCCACCCAACATTGAAACTATCACTTTCATTTTCCCCATTAGACATATCATAAGATTTTTAGGTTAAAATTTCATTTATTGTTATTATTTATCATGTTTTATTGTTACTTTTAGTAATTACATAACATGGTTTAGTTTGTGGATGCTCAAAGTAAATAGTTTAATTTCTTTATTTTGAAACAACATGAAACAATTAAATACTTTCAACAAAATAAGATTTTAAAGGCAATATGTATTGTGTTAATTTGGTATGGTTTCAAGTAATAAACCCTATATTGTATTTTAATATCTTAGATAGATAAAAAATTAGAATAATGAAGACATGCATATAATAGTTGTTTCATTTCAATTATTGTTTTGTTTGAGCCATTAAAATATCTGAGTGGTTACTTTATTTCATCAATAGTTTTCAAAGATAGAAATGATATTTGATATGATAAAATGTAATAATGTTTTCTTATTGGCCTTTTCTCTATTCATTTTAGAGATAACATGTTAGATTGGAGTAGAGTTTCACAAAGTTCTAATATGAATAATGTTTACGGGAATATAATATCAATAAAATGATAATGTGTTTCTTGTTTAAGATAATTATCAAGGAAAGTCATTTAGGGTCCAAATGGCCTCTAGCATGTTTATGGTTGGTTTCATTCATGGAACTCATGTTTTTTTTTTTCTTTTTATTATAGTGATATTAAACTATATATCATTTTAAATATTGTACCTTATATTTATTTGTTATCATGTGGTACTCATGTTTTGTGGTCTTTGCATAGAGGTAGTTTGACATCTCATTATTTTAAAATTGGTTCCCAAAGTACTTCAACCCTTCATATGCAGCCTATAATAAATGTAATCACTCAACTATTGATCTAAAACCTCATAATAATTCCTATTGAATCTCATAACCTCTAAACCTATTATTTATCCATCTAATGTTTATTCCTTTAGTTGTAAACATGTTAGTAGCCCTTCATCCCTTCCTATGGTAACTCACTTCATGAATAAAATAAATTTGGATATGGATGATGACTTTGGAGGCATTACGATGATTGAGATACCCACAACACCTCTTGAACAAATTGAGTATTAGATTGAGCAAGGGGTACCTTTGATTTATTTGGTATCTAATGAGGATTAAATTGATATTTGTTTTTGAAGGTATTAATATTTAAGACATTTTTTTACTTTGATGGTTTACTTTTATATTGACTAAAACTACTTTGTCTCATGTATTAATCTTTATTTGATAGTAATTATCTTATTATGGTAAAGTTTATAATGATTTTTTCCATTATAATATTCTAGTAATAGAAATAACTATTAGTTCTAGTTTGTTATTCTTTAAAGTATGTTTTTTTTAGTTGAGTTTTAGATCAAATTTTGTGAAGTAATACGATAAATTTATTATAGTTGTATTTTTTAAATACTAATTTATTAGACTATTATGTTTTATCATTGTTGAAAAATAAGTTTGATAAATTTAAAATGGAATTTGAATACTAATTTACTAGACATTAGTTAGTTATGTTTGATTGAATTCATGATAAATTTTAATAATGATTAATCAAATTTTTATAAGTGGGATTCCACCTTATTGGTAATTTGCCCTGTCAAGGCCGAATTCTAACCCCTATCATTCAAATTTTTCATAAATCGTCAATAGCCTCTACAAGCTAATCAAACTGGTATAATTTAGTCTAAAAAGTCATGTTTTGGTATTTAAAATGTCAAATTTCTCTAAAAATGTCATTAAATTATTTTAAATTCCTTTAGTTATATTAAAAAATATAACTTTAGCCTTATCTATAGTTTCATGGCTTAAAAAGGCAATTTAATGCAATTTTAAAGCCAAAAAAGCTTATTTTGGACCCACATGTGCCAAAATTAATCATCCAAACCATGTAAAAGTAAAAAATTTATATATTAACATGGAATATATTATTTTAAATCCATATTATGAATTATCTTGGCATTTGAAGCTTGACTTCTTTTTAAAAAGCCAAAAATAAGCTATTTTCTTCACTTTTAAGAAGTGAAGTATGGATCCATATGGATTTTTTATATAAGGAGAAGGTAAAATCAAGAAAAAATTCTTAAAAATATTCAAAAAAAATTTCATAGTGATTGGATGATTAAAATTCTCAAAACCATTTCATACAGGCACTCCTCCTAGTTTGCACATAGTGACCTACTTGTAGGTGTGATGATGGTACAGTCATCTGGAGAAAGGTAAAGGTCTAAATTTTTTATTGTGAAAACTAGAATAATATGGATTCATAATGGATTATGTGGTTTTTTAATTGGATTTTACATGCTCATGTACTATCAATTTTAAGATAGGATAATTTCTATAGCATTATAACCAAAAAAGTAATGGATTTTTCTCAATTTCTCCTCACATGGGAAGGGTTTCATGAAATTTGAAGTTGTTAAAAAATATTTGGGACTTAATAAATCTCTCCATTTCATACTTAATATATTATTAATGTATTTATTGGTCTAACAGACTGAGGGAAAATAGCTAGTCATATATACAAATTAGCATGCTTTCAAGAAAAGTGTAGGATTGCAGAGAGAAAATAGATTTTTTTCAAGATTCCGTTTTTGGATATTTTTGATAATTTAATCCATTTTTTAATGTTTTAAAATAGGTTTCCCAAAAAAAAATTTCCAAAAATATCCATTATTTTAAAAATCTTGGTGCTTTTAAACTTTCAAAAGGACCTAATTTAGCATGGTTTAAGGAAATTTTGCATTTTTTAAAGTTTTTTTTAATTATAAAAAAATAGGTTTAAATGGACCATTGAACTAATTTAAGATTAATTTTATATGGAAAAAATCCATTACCCATGAAATAAAATAAAAAAATATGCAAAATTACATTCAAGTATGCACATATTCCATGCAAAAGGGGTATTTTTTGAGGAAATTGGAGGTTTTTGGCATCTACAACTAGAGTTTTAACTCCAAATTTCATGTGTAGCATCATAATGAGTTGATTAATACTTATTAAAAATTTCAATTCCATTATAAAATTGAAGTTGATTGATTTTTTTACATATAGCTAAGCCTCTCAAACCATAGTCAAGAAGAAAGCAAGCTTGAGTAAGATGAAGTCTCCATGAGAAAAATTCTAGATTTTTGTTGTTTATAACCCTTGTGTGAGTTTTTATGGTATATAATGATGTTTTAAAAGATATAAAAATTAATAATTATCTATCTCTTTCTATTTTGAATATTCTAGGAAGCTTTTAAGTGACAGAAGCTGACTTATTAAGCCTTTTCTATCAATCAAATAAATGAAGGTTGGAGTTGAAATGTCTATCTTAAAGTTAAAATGACTTTTCACACATGGAATATATGTTTTTTATGTTTAAATACCATTATTAACTCAATACATAAGTGCCACTTCATGCAATCTGAGTTCAAGTGGAAGTTGACTAGTATTTGAGTCCACATCTCTTTAGTTGACTAGTTTGACTAGTTTCAAGCATCTCCCATACTTTTCATGCAAGATAATAACATTAAAGAACTTAAAATAAATTTAAATATGGATTTATATTCCACTTTATGGTGTTATTTTCATTCAAGGAAGGTTTACAAGTCAACATCGGCCCACGACCTCCAATTCTATGCCAAAAGTAAAGGCCATGCAAATTTTTGAATACTTGAAGAATTGAAGACTTTGTTTAATATTATAAAATTAATTTATTATTTAGGAATGACATTTATGTTAATTCATGATGACTTGATTTGACATAAATATGGGCCAACCACTTTTCCAATGCCAAAAAGAAGGTTTCTTGTAAGATAAAGAAAGGAGATATTTAAAGAATATTGTAGTTAATTTGAACTCAAAAATTGATTAGAGCTCACATCCAATTAATCTCTTATTTTTTCAAACCCAATCTTGGATATTGCTTCTATTTTATATATATGTAAGCTTTTATCAATTTTTTAGGGGGACCCCTCTTTTGGAAAGATTAGACTATGTCAAAATTTGAGTTTTGTAACCTTTTTTGAGAAATAAAAGATTGATTTAGATTTCCATTACTTTGGTATAGTGTGTTAATATTAGTTTGATTTGCATATGTGATAGAAATATTTCTTTCGTCAAGTCTTAATGTCACCTATCTACTGGTATGATATGACGTAGGTCATTTTTAGTGTTTAATGTCATTTGTTTAAGCTGACAATGGATAAACATTTTCTAATTAGTGCCTTAAATCAAGCATATTCCACCATTTCCCTCAATCTTATATTAATTGATAAAACCTCTTCATGAAATATTGATATATAGGAGTCAATTGGAGTTGTATATTCAATCTTTTCTTTTCTAATTTGTGTTTTATAATCTCAAATTAAGTGGATGAACCATAAATACAGAAATATCACTAATAGTAGAGTAGGATTTACCTTTCAATTTGATTCTCTCCCTTTTCATCCCAACATTTAGTAATTTAGTAAGTACTACATAGTGATACATCAGAGAAGCTATCATCACCAAAATATAGAGGTCTAATATGAGTTCAGGTGTCTCACATCTTAAATCATTCTAATGTTAGTCTAGGTGTGAAGGTTTTAAATCTAAATCTATCAAGCCTTCAAGTAGGGTGCTATTTAGATAGCTAAAAATCTTAGCATGCTCGATGGGACCTAAGTTCAGCTATTGGAGTACAATTTTATATAAATATCATCTTTATATCCAGTTTTTAATACTCCTATGGTCATAATATCAAGGAAAAATGTATATTCATGTTCATAAATTTAGTTATCTTCATGCTTTTCTAGGCTATGACAGCCTATAAAATAGATTATGGTCATTCTTCCCAATATCAATTGCCTTATCTACCATCATAGTATGATATTCATGATCTATATGCATTTCATCCTCATCTAAATGAGCCATACCCATTCAAAGATAATCCACCCTTCCGAAACTCTTTAAATTTTCATGATGAGTTGGAGGAAATGAAGAGGGTAAGCCAAATGATTGTTGAGGAGATATTATCCTACAAACAAGAGTTATTAGATAAGAAATATTTGTCTCAAAGATCAATACCTCTTGCTACCCCATATAAATATCCATAGATTTCAAGTCCATCTCAATAATAAAATATCACAATCATACCTCAAGCTGTAATAATTTCAATTCTAGAGGCTCGTAAACCTAATTTTTAACCTACACTCAAACACAATAACTAATCATAAGCCCAAATGATAAAATCAACCTCGAAGTCATTGTTGACATTCATACCTTACCCTTCACTCCTCATGATCCCAAATCCTTTTATTCATATAAATCCATTCAATTAATTATGAAAAAGGAGGAGGTGATAGTTGTTTAGGTTTAGTAGTCTCAGGAGTAAAATCAAACATCTATACCACAACCATTGGATCTATCTCATCTCTTTGAGTATTTCTAGGGGTCTACAATGAAAATCTTGGAGAAAGAACCTCTCCTTTGTGAGGTAAGTGAATAAAATTCAACCAAAGAGATAAAAAATGAAGGTGACTTGAGTGATCAAGAAGAGTAAATCATAATTGGGATACCAATTAGCAATGACAAACATGATTTAGTTTTCCATGATGAATAAGAATATGATTTACAAAAGGTTTCTCAAGAGCTTGCAATATTTGAGATAGATGAAGTACAAAAAAATATTTATTTAGAAGGAAAACATGAATAAAAATCACATATAGCCATTATTGAGATGGAGAATATTCTTGAAGAGGATAATCATTGGCATAAGCTATACCATGATTTCTTGAAAGAAATTTAAGAGCTTAAGATGGAAGATTCTGATGATGACATAGAATAATAGGTTGATGATTCATCTAAGGATTCTATCAATGTTTTGAAGACTTAAGAAAGAAATGATATTTTTGAGATCCTAAAGTAAGATTAACTAGAGCTTGAGTGGATATATGAGATGCCATTCTCTATAGAAGATGAAGATGAAGCAAGTGCAACAAATCAAGAACTTTCAATGACTCCATCTAAAAGGTATAAATATGTGACCAACATGTATCAAATGGTAAGAATAATATTTAATTTCATTTCCTTTAAGTTGATCATGATGAAGAGTTCTTTTGGGATGATTTGAATATTTTTTGTGCAAAGTTTGATAGTCCATCTCTACTCCAAGTGGAGATTGATGAATGTATTGTAAAAAGTACTACTACAGCTGTTCATCAAGAATAAATTAATGAAATATTGTAGCCATGTTTAAATACATACTAAGAGGTCAAAGATATCAGAAAGCCACTACTTCAAATGGATCATAATGAAGATACCATTCTAAGCATACTAGTTGATCTGTCAATTCAATCATTGGATGAGAATGAGATAAATCATGACCAGCCTATGAATGAGGCAAAGATAGCACTTTTGATGTAATAAAGGAGAATTTGGGAGGAAGATGATTGGGTCTTAGATCCATATCTTAAATCCATGCACTTGAGAATGGAATCTGGAGGCCTAGATTCATTACCTAGAAGACATGAATATATAGGTTCTCCTATCTATAAGAAGATGTCATAAAAAAGAAGTAATCATGTTTCAAAGTTCCATAATGCACAAAATAACTTCCCATTTGACCCTAAAGGAAAGATTCTATTCTAAAGTTAATAAGTGAGTAGAACAAGTATAAATATTCTTCCATTTCATTGTTTCCCTATTTTCCTTAGTTTAGTTATTTTTTCTCTTTAGATTAGTTGTGTTTCCTTTCAGTCTTGTTCTGTCAGTCAGAAAAGGTACTACAAAGCCCAAAAGTGTTTGTTTTCCAATGAAAAATAGTGAGTTATTTTGGCCAATATGCTATCTAACCCTTTTGAGTCACCAAAAAAATTAGTAATTTGGCTTGTCAAGGCCAAATTCTAAGCCCTGCAATTCACAATTTTTAAAAACTATCAATAGCCTCTACAAGCTAATTAAATCAATATATTTTTGTCTAAAAAGTCATTTTTTAGTATTTAAAATGTAAAAATTATCTAAAAATATTATTAAATTATTCAAAATGACTTTAATTATATTCAAAAATATAAATTTAGCCTTATCCTAAAGTTTCATGGATTAAAAAGGTAATTTAATGCAATTTTTAAGCCAAAAGGCTTATTTTGGACCCGCATGTGCCAAAATTAATCTTAAAAAGCATGGAAAAGTACAAAATTGATATATTAACATGAAATATCTTATTTTAAACCCATATAATGAATTATCTTGTCATTGGAAGATTGAATTCTTTTTAAAAAGCCAAAAATTAGTTATTTTTTTTCACTTTCAAGAAGAGAAGTACGGATCCGTATGGATTTTTTAAATCAGGGGTAGGTAAAATAAATAAAAGGTTATTAAAAAATTTTAAAATAATTTTCAGTTAATTTTTATGTGGCCAAGTCTCAAAACTATTTCATACAGGCACTCCTCTTAGTTTGCACATAGTGACCTATTTGCAGGTTTGATGATGGTACGGTCATCAAGAGAAAGGAAAAAGTCTAATTTTTTGGGTGTAAAAACTAGACTCAAAGGTATTCCTCATGGATCATGTTTTTTTCTAAATTATATTTTCCATGCTCTTTTACCATTAGAATTAAGATTGGACAATTTTTGTAGTATTACAACTAGAAAAGCAACGAGTTTTTCTCAATTTCTCCTCACCTGGGAAGGGTTTCATGAAATTTCATGTTTTTACATAATATTTTGGACTTGATATATCTATCCAAATCATAATTTATATATTATTAATGTATTTCATATTCTAATAGAGCGAGGAAAAATATCCATTCAAATCTACAAATTAGCATGCTTTCAAGAAAAGTGTAGGGTTGGAGAGAGAAAATGGATTTTTCAAGATTCTATTTTTGGATATTTTTTATAATTTCCTCCATTTTTTTAATTTTTTAAAACATGTTTCTCAAATAAATTCTCCAAAAATATCCATTATTTGGCAAATTTTGGTGCTTCTAAGCTTTCAAAAGGGCCTACTTTAGCATGGTTTAAGGAAATTTTGCATTTTTAAAAGGTTTTTGGTTGAAAACAAGGTTTCAATAGACCATTGAACTAATTTAAGAATAATTTTATCTATAAAACATCCATTAACCATGAAATAAAATCCAAAAATATGCAAAAATATATTCATGTATACACACATTCCATGCAAAAAGAGCATTTTTTGAGGAAATTTGAGGTTTCTAGCATCTACAAGTGGATTTTTGATGCCAAATTTTATGTGTATCATCATCATCATGATTTGTTTAATAATCCATAAAAATTTTAAATTCCATTGGAAAATTGGAGGTTATTTCTATTTTTACACATACCTAAGCGTCTCAAAACACAGTCAAGAAGAAAGCAAGATGAAGCCTCCAAGAGCAAAATTCAAAATTTGTGTTGTTTGTAACCCTTGTGTGAGATTTTTATGTATATAATGGTGTTTTAAAATATGTAAAAATAAATAATTAACAATCTTTTCATATTTTAAATATTCTAGGAAGTTTCTAAGTGACAAAAGATGGCTTAATATGCATTTTTTATCAATCAAATAAATGAAGGTCGGAGTTGAAATATATATCTTAGAGTTAAAATGGAATTTCCCATGTTTAATATATATTATTTATTTGTAAATATAATTATTATCTCAATCTACAAGTTCCACTTCATTTAAGTTGAGTTGAAGTGAAAGTTGACTAGCCTTTGAATTCACATCTCTTTAGTTGACTACTTTCATGCATCTCCCATGCTTTTCATGCAAGATAAAGACATTAAAGAACTTAAAATAACTTTAAATATGGATCTATATTCTAATTTATGGCATTATTTTCATGAAAATAAGTTTTATAACTCAACATGGTCCCACCACCTCCAATTCTATGCCAAAAAAAAAAGGCCATGCAAATTTTTGAAGACTTGAAGAATTGAAGAGATTGTTTAATATCCTAAAATGAATTTATTATTGAGTAATGGCATGGATTTTAATGAATTATGACTTGATTTGACATAAATATGGGTCCACCACTTTTTCAATGCCAAAAATAAGGTTTCTTGCAAGATAAAGAAAGGAGACATTTAAAGAATATTGTAATTAATTTGAACTCAAAAATTGACTAGAGTTCACATCTAGTTAATATCTTCTTCTTTTTTCAACTCCAAACTTGGATATTGATTATATTTTATATATATGTAGGATTTTATCTATTTTTTATGGGGATACCTCTTTTGGCAAGACTAGACTACCAAAATTTGAGTTTTGTAACCTTTTCAAAGAAATAAAATATTATTTTAGATTTCCATTACTCTAGTGTAGTGTTTTAATATTAGTTTGATTTGCATATGTGGTACAAATATCTCATTTTTCAAGTCTTGATGTCACCTAACTATGAATATTATATTATGCATGTCATTTTTTATATTTAATGTCATTTGTTTAAGCTAACAGTGGATAAACATTGGTTGGTTAGTTCCTTTAATCAGGCCTATTCCACCATTTCCCTCAAGCTTATATTAACTGATAAAACCTCTTCATGAAATAATTATTCATATGAGTTAATTGGAGTTGTATATTCAATATTTGCTTGTTTAATTAATGTTTTAAAAGCTCAAATTGAGTGGATGAACCAATAATATAGTTGTATCAGCAATAGTAGAGTAGGATTTACCTTTCAGTTTCCTTCTCTTCCTTTTCAACCCAACATTTAGTAGTTTAGTAAGTAATACAAAGTGATATATCAGAGGAGCTATCCTCTCTAAAATATATAGGTATGATCTAAGTTCAGGTGTCCCACATCTTAGATCATTCCAATATTAGTCCAAGTGTGAAGGTTTTAGAGCCAAATCTATCAAGCCTTCAAGCAGGGTGCTATCTAGATAGCTAACACACCCTACTAGAGAAACTTTGTCTTTGATATATTAATTTAATTAAAATAAAAATTCATATAAGTTAAATTTATGATGTTTTTATTTAAAATCCTAATATAAATTAGGTAACTTTTAATAAATTAACTTAACTTTATTTTAAGTTAATTAAAAAGTTAGTTATAACTTAAAATACAACTAAATTATAAAGTGAAGGTTTTAAAAATACTTGAAGGACATCATTAAAAAGGTAAAACTCATACATCTATAGGATATTTTAAGTTAAAGTTTCATAATACACTTTCTCTTTTGTAATAAATCTCTGAGATAAAGTGTTACTTGTCGAAAGTCCAAAAAACACATTATCTAATGTTGAAGTATTCTAATTGGTACATTTAGGTATATCAGGTTGATTATTTGACTTAAAAACTAATTATATAAATATGGTCAATATTTTTATTCTATTGATGAATATTGAATAATACAATCATATGAATGGATCATATTTGCAATTTTCTTGAATATTGAAGAATACTTCATACAGTGTATGACAAATTGATGAGTTTTAATTATCTTTAACTTTATCTTCTTAGAATTGTTACAAATTAGTTATGAAATTCATGGTTTTTATAGACACATAAATTAAATATTAATATAAAATAGTGATGTTGTCACCACTCCTTTACACACTTAGCTCTAGACCTATCTTAAGTTATTTTTGATCATTTTCAACCATATTTCATGTAGAGGACTCACCCTTCTAATCTAATTGATGACCCTATTATTCACCTATACATCATGATATAGTCCTCAAAAATAATTAAATCCATGTTATATATTTTTCACAGATGTTTGACACCATTGGATAATGGTTCCCTAATGGATAAGAATGTCCCATTCTATTTTCCAAAAATTTCATACTTCTCCCATTCCTGATTACATACAACCCTAGTAGCTTAGAGTAAATGTATTAATAAATATAAAAGGTCAAATTTCATGATTAAATAACTTAATCACACTAGTATTTCACTAACATCTAGTACCTTACACCATTTATTCACAGACCACTATATCATGGGAAAACTACATGAAGTTTAATCCCCATCACAAATTTTTTCAATGTCTCTGTTATGTACTTATCTTATGAAATGACTATACCTTTTTTGGATTGAATTATTTGTAACCCAAGAAAGAATTATAGTTATCCCAGAATTGATATCTCAAACTCCTTCATCACATCTTTAAAGGCCTTAGTCATATTCTCACTATTTCCACCAAAGATGATGTCATCCATATAGATAACTATTATCAATTGATGGTCATATTTTATCTTTATGTATAATTATTGTCTACAACTCCTCTTTTAAATCCTTGGTCTAATATATACCTATCCAATTTGGCATACCAAGCTCAAGAAGATTACTTTAGACCATAAATAGTTTTTTTTAGTGAACAAACATAGTTCTTATTACTTGATAATGAGAAACCCTGAGGTTTTTCTATGTACACCTCCTCTTCCAAGTTCCCATTTAGAAAAGCATATTTGACATCCATCTAGTATAAATTGAACCCTTTTAATCTTGTATATGCTAGAAACAATTTGATAACCTCTAATATTTCTACTTTAGCAATGGTCTACTTAAAATCTACCCCTTCAACTTGTGCATACCCCTCATATACCAATCTAGACTTGTTCTTAGTAAATTCTCCATCTTCATTTAAATTGTTCCTAAACACCCATTTTGTGCCAATAACATTCTTTTCTTTAGGCCTAGAAACTAATTCCAAAGTCTCATTCTTTTCTATTTGGTCTAACTACTCATTCATAGCACCTATCCAAAACTTGTCTTTGCTTGCTTCTACAAGGTTATTAGGTTCAATATTAGACAATTAAGTAACATTTTATTGATTTATGTTACTTATTAGTCTTCTTATTTTTTACATACCTACATATTTATTTCCAATTATTTTTTTATTTAGGAAGATCTCTTTGAATCTATTTTGAAATGCCTTTCGATTCTTGTCTTTCCTCAAAATTTTATTCTTTGTCATCTATCTCTATTATTTATTCTTCATTATTGAAGTCCAAATTCTCTGATGTATCCTTTGACTATGAGTGTGACTTCTTATAACTTTTCTCATCAACCTTCACATTGGTGCTTTCCACTATCTTCTGTAACCTCTTATTATAACATCTATATGCTAAGCTCACTGATGAGTATCCAAATAATATACCTTCATTAGACCTAGAATCAAACTTACCTAGGTCTTCCTCATATCTTTTGATAAATCATTTTCTTCCAAATACTCTAAAGTGTTCCAAATTAATAGATATATCTTTCTATAGTTCATAAGGGGTCTTGTTACCATTAGTACTTATTTGTTCTCTATTCAAAATGTAGACTATGATGCTCATTACCTCTCTCCATTATCCATTAGCTAACATTGACTCACTTAACATAGTTCTTTCTATCTCTTAAAGTATCCTATTCTTTATTTCCACTACCCCATTCTGTTGAGGTGTTATAAATGCTAATAATTATCACATTATCCTATGGACCTCATATAAGTCATCAAACTCATTGGACCAAAACTCTCATCCTTTATCATATCTCAAGAATTTGGTCTTTCCATTCTTGTCATTCTCAACAAGATCCTTGAATGCATTGAACTTATAAATAGCTTATGATTTTTTTTTCAATAATGCTACCAAGGTCATTCTTGTGTAGTCATCTATAAGTGAAGTAGATATCTACTTAAATACTTTGGATCCTTGTAGGAACACAAAGATTAGTATGTATTAACTCTAAAGGTCTTTTAGTAGAGTACTCCTTAGACTTAAAATTTCTTCTAGTATCCTTACCTTGTTGACATGCCTTATAAAGTGTGTTTGTATGTTTGGTGATTTTAGGCATGTTCTTCACAAACTTATTAGATCTTGTCTTGATCATATTGTCAGAGTTTAGGTGGCATTAATTTTTGTGCCATAGACAACATTCATCCATATTTATCATAAAACATATCTCTTTCTTGATCTCATTCAAAACATACAAATTTTTCTCAATTCTTTTAACATTGGAAATTAATCTTTCTAATTTAGATATCCTTATATCACACCCTCTATTATGAAAGGTTAGTGTGTGTCCTTGGCTAAACATTTAAACTACATTAAGAAGGTTATGTTTTAAACCTTTCTCATATAACAAACTCTCTATCTTGGTCTTTATATTGTCTAAAATCAAAATACCCTTACCAACTATATTTTTAATTGTGTTATCTCCAAATATCATTATTCTTACAACATTCTTCTTCAATGAGATGAACTTTCTCTTGTATCCTATCACGTGGCTTGAGAAAACATTATATAAATACCATTTCATGCCTTCATCTCTAATATGAAATTTAGTTTGAGCTAGCATATGTTATTATCTTATAGTATTTTTCTCCTCCTTTACCTTGTCTATAAGGTCTAAATTCTTGATCCACTTCTCAGTGGTATGACCATATAGCCTTTTGTCTTGACTGATATTCCTCATATGCCTTATCTTTCAATCCATTTCAATATGTCCTCTTTGATCACAATTATAGCATATAATTTTGATTCTACTAGAGAGATGTGTATTCATCATATTCCTCCATGATAAATTAATTCTAGCATGATGTCTACAATCCACATCCTTATGTCCATATTGATTGCATGATAAATAATAAATATTAAAAGGATTCACATACCTTGTATATCTAATGTTGGATTATGCACTTGTACCTTTATTATCTCTTGAAGGAATTATGTTCTTTATTTATTGATGATCAACTCAAGTTTTAGATTTTAGAGTTTTTGTATAGGTCTTTACTTTCTGAGTACCATCATTTCTTGATGATCTATTTTTATTTGAGTTATAACTCTCCTTGTTTTCTTTTTGATCTTCTTTGAACCCAAGACCTTTCTTATCATGTGGAGACCATTTATTAATCAAAATATCACCAAGAAATTTAGTACTCTTTTCAAATTTTTGATGTGTCTTCAACTTAACTCTTACCTGATCTAATTTTGAATTTAAGGACTCCATTTCTATTCCAAAATTGATGTGTTCTTCCTCCTTAGTCTTAAGACTTGTAGTGACAATTTTAATATGAGTTTCCAATTGTTTAATGATCTCTTCATGTTCATTAGTGTTGTTGATTAGTCTCTCTTCAAAGATATTTATTTGTTCCTCATAAATTTTAGCCAATTATCTTAGTTTTTTATTCTTCCTTATTTATAACTTCAAATCTTCTAAAGCACTCACCAATTCTGCCTCAAGGTTCACTTTAGCCTCTTATTCATAATCAATAAGACTTTTCCTTTTTTAATAACCCTCATTATTTATTTTAATATCCATGAATAAGGTTTCATTATTATCATGATCACTACTATCATCAACACTCTCAAATGTACTTGTGTCACTTACATCACATGAGATAATGTCTTCTTTGGTATAAAAACTTCTCTTATTCTTGAATGGACCTTTATTTCCTTCATACTTCCAAAAACCCTTTTTTCTATTTTTAAGATTATATACCTTCTTATCATCACCATGATGTTCATCATGTTCTCCATCATGCTCATTTTTATCCTTATTAGGACATTTAGATGCAAAATGACCAAACTTACCATAGTTAAAGCACTTGAATGGCAACTTACCCTTATACCTACATGATCCTTTCCTTAGTTTTCTAAAAAACATGGATTCTATCTTTTCATCCTCAATATTTATGTCAACATCATCCTTGGACTTTTTACCTTGTGACTTTTTGTCATATTTGAATGTTTATTCCTTCTTGGAAGGTCTTTCATCACTTTTTATCATTTCATAGGTGGTCAAGATGTCATAAAGCTCATCCATATATAGTATGTGAAGATCTTTTATCTCCTCCATAGTAGACACATTTGAATAAAAATTATATTTTAGGGATATAAATACCTTTTATACTACTATTGATTATTCTAACTTATCTCCTATACCTCTGATGACATTTACCACTTCATCTACTCTTAATAGATTAGATGTAATGTTTTCATCCTCCTTCATTTTCAAAATTTCAAGCTACCTTTGATGGATTTGCAAATTTGATAAATTGACTTTGGTGTTAGCTTAATAGATGGTATAAATTTTTTTCCAAATCCCTCTGGTTATATAAAAATAAAGGAACTTTAAAAATTATTCCTCTAAAAGGCCACATAGGATGGCATTCATTTCCTTAGATTTTTTCTCACTTGCTTATTACATTAATTGGTGGTATAGATGGTGGAGTGAATCCATCAATAATATACTTCCATATGTCATAGCCCTAAGATATTATATAGTTATTCATTATTATTCTCTAAAATTTATAATTAGTCATATTGAAGAGAGGAGCCTTATTTGTTGAAAAACCTCTTTTTACTTGATGACTAAACATGTTTGTGCTTCTAGGATCTCCTTTAAACTATTAGGCCTACTTCAAAGGACCAAGATATGATACTAATTTTTGGAATAAAAATCACTAAGAGGGAGTGGGTGAATTTGTGTTTTAAAAATTTCATTCAATTATATTTTAACATTCTTTGATCTATGAAAACAATATAGTGATATAACAATGCATAAAGTACCATTCACAGGAACATAACACAAGAAAACACATATATGAGTGGGAAACCATCAAGGAAAATAAAACCCACTATGATATATAAAAATTTAATACATTAATATAAAATATATATCAAATTATGTTGAGAACCAACTCAACTTGGAGCACCGACCCTAATGAAGTCAAGCCCCTGCTAGACTAGACTTTAACAAGCACTTACAAAGAAGCACCAACTCCCTAAGTGACTCAGCACCAAATCATCTACCTCATCATATTCACACATATAATATTATATTATATTATATAAATAATTTTAATACCACCTTCTTCTCTACCAATAAATATTTTATTAGCTCCAATTGAATTCCTCCAAATAGGCCTAAACTGCCTTGTATATATACTATCTCACACACCACTTATTCAAAAACATACCTTTAACCTCTCAAGTAGTCCTTAAAATAAATATTATAACATTTCATGAACATTATTCAAATTTAATTTGAACCTCTTTATTTTTGAAATAAATTAACTAGGCCTCATTTCACTTCTAGGTCTTATGGAGACCTAATTACATTAGTCTATCTTCTTAGTGTCAAAGCTTGATCTTATTGGGCCTAGATGGACTTATAAAAAAAAAAATAAATAAATAAATAACTTATAAAAATATATATACTAAAAATTTTAATTATTTTTTAGACTTTTATCCTTTGTTCATACCATGAAAGCTCTTTTAGGACAAATTGTCCTATTAGGCTTGTGTACCTCAAAAGTTTGTCTTAAAAAAATGAATCTTAAATACCCTTAATATACTAAAATATAACAAATGGAACATGTAGATATGTTATCCATGACCTTAGTATCATCATCAAATTATTTTAATACTTTCAATCAAGAGATAAAGGCTCAATAACATCTCTGCAACTTACTCACTCAGAACCACCAATTTATCTCAAACACCAGTCAAGGTGACATAGACCTCCAACACCTTTATAAACACTTATCATGAATATTTATGTATTTAAATGGTAATATAAGATATACAAACCATCTATAGTTTGAAATATTATATGTTATAATGAAAAATATTGGTCTTGTAGACTAATTTATTGACATTATATCATATAGTCTTATCTAAACAAGACATGTCATTTTGTGAGCAATTTTTTCAACATAGTCACTAATATCCAAAAATTATTACAAGAATTAAAATTAATTAAAATTCATAAATAAACTCTTTATTAATTTTTTTCATCAATCTTACATGTTTAGACCCTTAAATCCATCTTCACATCGTTGCTTAGGTTTTACACTATTTGTACCTGTAGGTCTATCTACAAATGGCTAACTTAGATGACCAAATTAGAAAATTTGAATGGTATAAATTATCCATAAATCATCATGGAAATTAAAAATTTATTCTATATTCTTATCCCATCCATTTTATTTTCTTGACCAATACAACTTTTGAGAGAGAATAAAAATCTTGATAAATAAGCATGTATCTATACATTTTCTCTCTCATCTAACTAACCACCACCACCTGGAGATACTTTGGAGAGTTTAATACATGATAAAATAGTTTATTTATACATTTTAATCCATACCAAACTTATTTAAACAATATATTTCATATTGGGTCCTTATTAGGGTTTTAAGGAGGTTTTAGATAGGTTTTGGTGTTAACGATTATTCATAAAGGACTGCCTCTTAAATCCAAAACCAATTCCTAGAGATCTTAGATAATAACATTCCCCATATATCCTTTATATATTAGGTTCCTTTTAGGTATTTTAGGATCCTATACCAAGATTTATTTCATGCACTATACAATACAGCCAAACATAGAGACAATATTTAATCACATTGATAATATAATATTATTCATACTGTTACAAATTCATATGGCTAATATAAATATATAGGAAAAGCATTTCCTATAAATAGTGTGACCCATATCACCATATATCTCTCAAATAACTATTAATATGTGTATACATATAATATATCATAGGTAAATGACAACTAACTTATTTACGTACTATTGTTTTAACTCACAACAATAATACAACTAATAATATATTCTAACAAAATTCTAATACATTCCAACAACTAAATAAATATATTTAATAATTAATTATTACTCTCATAATTATTCACATTACGATATAAAAAGTAATGTGAGGGTTGATTATTCCCTAACATTCCCCTCCTTAGGCCTTATATGGTAATTTATGTTTCACAAGAATTAATGAAAGTAAAGAAGGAACACATCAACTTATTATCAAATATTCAATGTTGAGACCACATCAATCAAATCAAAATGGGAACTTAAAAAAGGTACATATGCTATTAACCATTCACTAAGGGAACAACATCAATCTATATGGTGTGGGAACCATGATCAAGAACCATTTTTTCAAATTTCACCAATGTATCTCCTAAACACCTTTTTTATGTAGTACAATATGTGGGAAAAATATTAAATACACCTCTTATTCATCACACATACAAACAAGTGTTGTGTGTGTGTGTGTGTGTGTGCGCGCGCGCGCGTGCAGGCACGCGCGCGTGCGTGTGTGCATGTGTGTGCATGCCACTATAGTAGAGTGCCCCTTAATTAGTGGATAATGAAAGGTGTACAAATTTTCCATCCTCTAGTGTCCTCCAACCTCCAATAGGTCTACTCAATGTAAGAAATCTTCAAAATTATGACCAATGTACTCATTCATTATTCTTAATCATTTTCCTTTTCTTCATTATCATTCATGTCATTCCCTTATAATTTCCCATTAAGTCCTGAGCTCTCTTTTTATATTTTACAACCAAATGGTTGGGTTGTTTACAATAGAAGAAAATAAATCATTTATTTGAATCTTTAAAAGTTGATCCTTGTTAAAAAGAATATTTAGCTATTATTTTAACATATGGCTTATCCTCTTTGTTTTTACCATATAATACACCTTCAACTGGATCAATATTATTATTTCCTTCATCTATCAATGAAGAAATCAGATATTCTAAGATAGGATTTATATTTCTTAGTCTAAAAACCATGTTGGAATAACTAGTTGGCATGTTATTTAGTAAAATATATTTTTCATCATCATCATCAAGAACATCTACCTCTATTCCTGTTAGTTGATTTAGAATAGAAATAAACTTACTTATGTGTTGTACCTTGTTATTAGTTCCCTCCATCTTGAGTCAAAACAAATTTTATTTGAAAGTCATCATTGTATTTCCTGTTTGAGATCCAAATATCTTGTTCAATGTAATCCAAATGGAATTTGAACTTTTTGATAGGTTAATATGATGTAAGTAAGCATCAAATAACCCTAGACCAATAATTGTTTTTGTTTTTTATCTTTGCTCTCCCATTTCATTGTTTCCTCTGCATCTTTTAGTTTCTTCATTTCTCCATCAACAATATCCCAAATATCCTTGTTGATTAGTAATAACTAGATTCTTACTTTCCCTGTGTGAAAATATTTTTCTTCAAAATTTTCAATATAATTCAATTTTTCCATTATGAAACCCCTACCCACAATTTATACATCACGTATAAGTTATAATGCATTAAATTACATAAATATAGACAATATTGACCTTGATTACTTTGACATGGTGTAATTTTTTAATTTTGACATATGAAAAGTGATATTGAACAATTTGACACAAATACAAAACTCTATACTTAAAAAATAAAATTAACTCTTTTGATAGAGTATAAAATTCATATAGACTCAAATGGAAGGGAGACATAATAAATAACCAAGACTCATAATAAAAGACATATTTTTAACAATACTACTTTGATTTTTTGACACATTGAATTAACCATATAAAATAAAAAAACTAAATGTATCTATTGATATACTAACATACTCGTAAAAATGACTTTGTGAAGGTCATCTCTAAATATGAATTGAATGTGTTAGTTTGTGATTAGCTATAGAATGCTTGACATGTTTTTATTCTTTGAATCATTGGATCCATAGAGAACAATCATGCATGATGAACATGGATAAAAATAACCTAAAGATACATAGAATGATTATATGACATGGTTATTATTTTATTTTTAATTTACAAAATAGTAATAATAGATCAAATAGATCATAAAAAATAATCATTGAATTTCATAGAGCTTCAAAACTATTATGGTAACTCATATGATGAACATAATGGAAAACCAATCTGAATACAATATGCATGCTCAAGTTTTTAACAAAGTTTTGTGGTATTATAAAAAATGTGTGGGACAAAATATTGATAGGGACATAGGTGAAAATTAATACAATACTCAGATTAGACACATGAGTATAGACATTTGATATATAAATTGTCATCATTTGGATCAACACAACATAGAAATAAATCATGATCAATGAGAAGAGAATGAGTAAAACCTTTCTCAAGTTACTACCATCATGATTTAAAGTTTGATATGATATAAATGTTGGTTATTTTAGGAGCCTATACCAATATTAATTTCATGCACTTTGTAAAAGAGATAAACATGGAGACAATATTTAATCACATTGATAATATAATATTATTCACACTATTACAAATTCATACAGGTAATACAAATATATAGGAAAAGTCTTTCCTATAAATATGGTGACTCATATAACCATATATATCTAAAATTCTTATTAATATGAATATACCTATAAACTCTCATAGGTAAATAACAATTAACTTATTTATGTACTATTTTTATAACTCACAATAATAATACAACCAAAAATATATTCTAACCAAATACTAATATATTATAACAACTAAATATATGTAATAGTGAATTATTACTCTCATAATTATTCACATTATGATATAAAAATTAATGTGAGGGTTAATTATTATCTAACAGTTCCCATGCAGAGGTTACACGTGCTAATAAACATATGAAGAAGACCTCATTCTATGAACTCGAAAAGGCCTAAAACCCTAATTCATGCCATTTCATTCAAACCATGAACTCCAACTTTGTGAAAATTCCTAAAACAACCTATCTCACCTCTATCTATGCTCACATATGCATACTTGCCTCGGAATGTAATCTTCATACCTCATTAGGCCAAGTAGGGTCTAAGAGAGGTTTAGTTCTAGGCTTATTCTAAAGGTTCCACCCCTATAGGCTCACCTTAAAGCTCTCATTAATTATTTAATGGCTCAAATACATGCTAAAAATTTTCCATACAACCTTCAAATGCATGTGTTCATTAATTTTTCATGCACATACCTCTTCATATCATGTCTAGGTTCATGACTAAGATTCCTATGCACTTTGTCATCAATGACTTGTACCTTCATTCAACCATAAAACATTAATTTCCTTAATATTATCTATTTATATTTATCTCATGACATCACTCTCTCAATGTACCTTGTCACATCACACACTACAAACTATACTTAGTCACCTTTGACATCAACCTTCTCAAGATGCACCTTTGACCTCAATCTTCTCAAGATGAACCTTTGACATCAATGATAATACTCAACATCCTAATGTATAATCCCTTAATAAATAAATTCAATAAATATAAACTAAGTTTTTTACATTTAGAGTAAGGTGTTATGAAACCTAATCAGGAACTAGATTCTCATATATTGTTTCATACTCCATTGGAACAACATAAATTAGTATATCTCATACCTATAGTTTTTATTAAACCTAAGATTAAACTATATGATGTAAATGGTGGTCTCAAGAATAATATCATAGAATTTAAAATATCATGTTTAAAAAGTTTCCATTGATATGTTATTGACTAAGTTCTTTCCAATAAGTCTTAAAGACTACGTAATAATTTTGCTTTTTATTTACCATACCAATTGATACATTAATCCCTTGTCCAATAATTTTATTGCACATTTTTCAATCAATATCAGTGATAAGGTTTCATATGCTTAAATTTCCTAGATCAAACATAAATCTATCGGGCCTATCACAAAATGTCTTAATGCACAAGACCATGTTGTCTAAAATGACAAATCATATGGCATAAAAATAATTAAAAGACATATTTAAGAAAAATATTCTCACATCCTTGCATGAATCTATCATGTTCAAATTTTTTACCTCATTCATATATTTTTATCACATAGTAAAGGAAAGAGAATTTAAGTTATTGGAAATGAGTAAGCTCAAGTATATAACCAATTTAAATTCAAATACAAAGAGTTCAATAAATACACCAAGGCGAGGAAAAATTATAATAAGAATGATAAAAAATACAATAGTAAATGAATTTTCAAATCCTATGTCACACATTTTCTTATCAACTTATCAAATCAAATAATTTACTAATCTACCAAAATTTCCATATAAGGTCCTCAAAATGCTATTGGAATGAAATGTTATATCTCTCCCTCCTATTAAAGAGTTTGATGTGAATCATCCTATTCTAAATTGTTTTTGACCATAATTATTCTTGAAATTATCATAGGGAACCATACCATAATACTAATAGGTTTATTAATTTGAGAAATAAGATTTACTATTTGATAGATACAAACATCATTAATGTGAGTACCCAAATAGAAATTACAAAGGCAAAACCAAGTGAAATTAAGGCAATGAAAATATTTAATGATTGATTTCCTAAGCATATTGTTAATGAGATAGTATATACATTAGGCATGCATTTTAAATATAATACACACCCTCCACCAATTTCTTAGCATTCACATATGGAGAAACACCATGCTTTGAATGGTATCATAAGTTCCTATCTAACCTTAGTAACATCTAGGCCACTCATCACATTTCGACAGCTTGAAATAGTATATGATGGATCAAATTTACACTCTCTATTTTTTTGAGATTACATTGATCATGAACCTATCCAGAGTGTCATGGAAAATAATAGTTTAAGTGTGAACATGTGTAAAAACACATTTATTTATTATCTTGGATACACATATCAATATTTTATTCCCACCACCATGGTTTTAAATGATTCAATGATTACATTTAGATATTCATTAGTGAGATTACATTAACATTATATGTTGCTCTTACACATGTGACCACCAAATTCATGGTAGTACCTAGTGTAGGGCCATTGGTGAGATTACATTACCATTATAGGTTGGCCCTGCACCTGTGGCCACCAAATTCATAGTATTACCTAGTGCAAGGGTATTTGATATATTATTGGGACACCCTTGGATTCATAAAACTTATGTTTTAAAATTCATAGATGCTTAAAGTATATATATGTTAATGAGGTAATTACAATTTTAGGTATCCCTTATGAGTACCATCTATCATAGACAAATTTGGTTACTACACAATAGATTTTAGTTGAACCCCCTAAAAATGTGTAACCTACTTATATTTCCCGAAATAAATATCTACCGTTATACAAAGGCCTATCCTTGAGAAGCCTTTTCAATGAATATTTGTTATATACTATATAGATCCTCTCTCTACTTCTATACATCATTGATTGATATTATAGAACACAAAGGGTAATTCACATAAAACACAAACACATGATTCACATACTTAAATATGGGTTAACAAAATACTTATAATTGATAATAATAAACCACATATACAACATGATACATATTATCAGTATGGAAATCATAGTTATAGTGTTGTGTGTATTCCATATTAAGATTCTCCATTGGGATCAATGCAGTCACCGTAACATAACTCTTTCCTTTAAATACATATTACCATTAATTTTATTGACATATATTATATTTATTATGAGTCTCTTGTAGGACTCATCAATTAACATCTCTCTTTCACTTTGTACATATTATTTACATATATATGTAAAAATTTAAAAAAGTAAAATATTCTAGAAAATACCAAAAAAGGACCTATTCATGATTATATGTACTTTTAATACATTAATTAATTTTTTCACAATAATTAAATATTTGGTTTAGAAATTTTTTTTATCATATATGATTCACCAGTGTAGATGAGTGACTACATATTACACAAAATGCCATTTCTAGACTCAGTTGTAGGTAATATGATTGTTACACATTAAAAATTACAATTTGATAAGAATGCCTTATTGAACACAAGATCCCTTCTCTATTTTCCATCACCTCATTATTGTCCTAGTGATATGAAATAGTCACTACTTAATTTTATACCACATATAATATTTATACATGTGAATTCATAAGATAGCTCATTAGGGGTTTATTTTTCACATGTTTTATCCTTCCTTGGATACCTTATCTTACTCATAGCTCAATTATTTACATAGAAATATATATTTTTATATTTCTCACTCACTAACATCTTGATATATTATTCATTATCTCAATTATTAAATTTAATCATGTTAAAACTTTGCTCTTGTTGATCAATCACATATTATCATCCATACTTTTCATGTTGCTTTCCTAGCTTCATGTCTTGTATGCACTTTATCCTTGTCATTGAGAAAATTTTAGTATGTATTTTGTTTATGGTTATAATCCTTGATTTTATATTTATATGCATGTAATGACATATCACTATGTCTTTGTGTTTGTATTATATGTGTATGTGAACATTAAAACATGTCCTTCTATGTGTCTTTAAGCCTTAATTAGTTGCTTCTATGCATATGAATATATTTAAATATGTCCTTATGTGTGTTTCTATTTTAATGAGTGAAATTTTAACATATAATTTATATGTGTACCCTTGGCCTTCTATTGTGTATTTTGTGTGTACTCTTTGATTGTATTCATCATGACAATGACACCTTGTTTGCTACTTTGATCATTTTTTATTGTCATTATGGGAATCATGCATCTACCTAGCCATTCCAATGCCATGATGTAAATCATACATTCCTCCCTAATTATTTATATTTAGTGTTACATATTTAGTTTGATCACTTATCTACATGACTAAATACTAACATTTATCTAGACACTCTTGATATATATGCTTTTTCCTACATGAATCTTACATTATTATTATGATTAATATATATATATATGATGATTTCATACTTCTCCATACTATCACTATTACTCATATTTACATCTTTATGTATTAAAAAATTATCATATAACTTTTTATATTTATTAAAGTTATTTTTCATGCTCAACAATTCACCTCAAAAGAGTGGGTATTCATAGAGTTTTGTCTTAGAGACTATACCTCCTAAATAAACACATAAATAGAATTTGGTAGTTATTATACATTTAACACATTTTAGTCTCAGATAATTAACTTAGATTGATTTTTTATAATATCATCTTATTGGAAGAGATAACATTTATATCCTATCCTTCCCATCATTATTATCCAAACGACAAAAAATATGCATATTAATCAGAATATAAGTTTACATAAGAAAGTATGGAATAGTTTTCAAGTCTTAGTTTTTATAATTAATCATTTTTATCTCAAATATTTTGATTTTTAGGGAATCATGTGTGATATGTTGTTCTATTTTAACACACAAGTTTTGTTAGAATTAAACTTGTTATTACTCGGTTTTAGAATATATATATATATATATATATATAGACAAGATATTAGTTTGGGGGCATGTGCACAATACATGGCTTCCTCATTACTCGATTTTTTTACTAATTTCATAGATAAAATGGAAATTCCATGTCATTATCCATGATATATACACCCTATATATTATAATCAGTTTTTAATCATAATTTTGCATGTTTTTCACCAAAATTGAACCTTTTTCCATCTATAGTAGTTGGTTTTCTATTTGCACTAGTATTTACACCCAAATAATCTATTGGGATTCATACAAGGATTATAAACTATTTCATTACTCTAGGTATGTGATGAAGGAGTCAATAACACATTGATTTCCTAAGAACACTCACCTATTGATGAGGCTTGGGGAATTAACCATCCAATACAATATATTTATCGTAAATAAAATCTCCAAAGGGTCCTACCCTCTATAGTTACTACTATTTCACCAAGAAAACACAATAATTCACATACCCAATTACGTGTATTCATTCCCTATTATTTCCTTATTTCTTTTCATTTTATTTTTTATATTCATCTTAAGTAAAGACTGATATTACAAGTTTGTGTGGAGCATAGTTCAGAATTATGGCCTATAGTTAGGACTACCCTTCATAGGTAAGTAAAGGTATGCATTTTCCCTTTTACTCTATTAATTTCAATTTATTACATTACTATAATAAAAGTGGGGAATGCATACATATATATTATAATTTAAGATAAAATAGTGCACTTATGACTAATCCTTTACACATTAAGATATGAACCTATCCTAAGGACCCCATGATCACTTTTGTCCACATTGTGCACATAGGAATCATTATTTAAAGATAATTTACAACCCCAAAATGTTCCTGTTCATAATGATATCAATATTAACCATCATTCAAATCATGTTATATCCTTAACAATATTTTTTTTCCCATTGTAAAATAACTCCCTATTGGATAGGAGCACCCCACTCTATTGTCCAATTCCCCTCTCTTGTTCTCCCACTAAATAAAAGATAATTTGGAAACTTTGATGTTATGGATAGGTCATATTATTTCCTTAATAATCTTAGTTTGAGGTAATTATAAAGATATGACTATATAACCACATTTTAAACCATTTTCCCCACAATAATCTTCCACATTGAAAAACATCATAATTCTAATTGCACATTGAGATAAAATCCCCTATTTCTCCTAATTATAATTACATAAATCCCTAGTATCCTAGATATAAAGTTTTAATATATATCTAAGGTCATAAGTCATGGTTAAAACACTTAATCAAACCAATATTTCACCAATATTTAACACTTTTCACTTGTTATCCACACACCATCATAGCATGGGAGAACTACAAGAAGTTTGATCCTTATTTAGAGTATTGGTAGGTAGTGCTCAGCACATGGGGTGTAAAGTTCATTCCCAAATTCAACTCCTAAACCATTTTTTCCCATTTATTATTAATTAGTCTTCGTATGTCAAGGAGATAGGGTTTTCAAGGAAAAATAATCATATGATGATCTTCATAGGTGATCAGAAGATCCCACATGGAACACAAAACATATAGAAGAAGGAAAATGTAACTTATAAACTCCAAATATTTATTGGACCTATGGGATATAACTATACACATAGAGTATAGGATAACCCTTTATATTATGTCTATCTTAGGGAACTATTTTTAGGGCTCATTTTAGTTACATATCAAGTTCACACTCATTAGACCCAACCATGTTTCTAGTTTCATTATTTAATTCATCCCACAACACTATTTTCCATTTACATCTTTGTTTTCTATTGTACTTTACATATTTATTAAGTTTTAAATCATTGAATGATTGATATTTTTAGTATTATTATTCTTGATTTTACATAGTAGTTTATCACTTAGGGTAATCTACATATTGTTAAGTTTTTCCAAATTTGATAAAATAGTTTATTAATAAAATTTATACTTTTTTGTTATAACTTGAGTTCACCCCTTATTTTATGTTTATAATTTTACTATATTAAGTTAATTTTAAATTTTATTTACTGTTATATATCAATTTTTTTATTAGTTTAGTTACTAAATTTAGATTAGTTTTATTTCCATAGTTTCCTCTTTTAGTTTATTCTTATTATTTATTTTTGTATCACTTTTTTTATCTCATTTATATTAGTTATGGTGTTCTTTTCTATGTATTTTTATTTTGTATTTAGATTAGATTTTTGTTGTTTTATTTCTTTCCTTGTTTCATGTTCATTGTATTATGGAATTATTTGTTTCTTCCTTGTTATTTTCTAGGTGTAATAAGGAAATCAAATATAAAGATATCATTCATAAAAAGAGGTTTTTGATCATTTATTAAACAACATGGTATTTAATCCTCAAAGATATTATATCTTCGATGAGTTTTCTCTGTCAAATATGTTTAATAAAAATTTATGAAACTATGATAAATTTTATTAAATAAGGACTATCTTGGAAGATTTCACATTTATTATGATAGCTTAATTAGATATTTTCTCATTTTTATTTATCTAATTTACTATTTGAAATGAAATATTATTGATACCCAAAAAATGGTTATTATCAAACACTGTATTGACCATTAAATTACCATTTTCATGCCTTAGAACTTATTTTTTTAGTCATGTGTCCTATGATTAGACTGGTAAAATTGAACTTTAACCTTCATGATAGGTAAACATGTGGATTAGTTGGAATTATAATTTAATTATCAATAGGTCCCACCCTCTTGTTTTTATTTTTTTGGACTAGATTGTCTACTCATAGATTCTTGATTTTCTTCATCCTTTCTAGATGTATTTTAGAACTAAACTATTTTTGGAGATCAAATAAAGTGTTTTATATTCCTTATTATTTTTTGACTCTAGCAAATCAAATTTAAACCTGGGTAAAAAATGATTTATTATCCTAGAGAAGGTATGAAATGGATTGGATCTTCAAAACTCTCTTTGAAATCTTATTAAAAAATCTATTGTTTCTTATTGTAATGAAAATTATATCTCTTTATGCAATTTCAACTTTTTATGTCTAGGATTACAATAAATCTCTTATATTGGATAGGATTTAATATATTATATCATGCATGGTATCATAAATTTAAGATAAGTATACATTTGTGTGTCGTGGAAAAATAAATATTTGGTTTCAAGATGGGTGCTTGATTTCCAAGAATGGTTATAAATACTAAATAATGGGTTTGTGGAAAGCACAAAAAATATGTGTCCCATGGTGGGCACCAAAAACTATTGTAAAAATATTTTTTACTAAGACAAAATAAAGGGTTTGATAATAAGGGGTAAAACTTTCCTCCTCTATTATATTTAAAATTTCCACTTATTGAAAATGAGTGAAAACATGAGAATAATATTTGTAGTATTTATAGGAAAATTTGTATATATGGGGTTTTGCACATGAAAATAAAAAGAAACTAATGGGAGAGAGGAAGAGAGAGAGAGGGGTTATATGGAAACTAAAAATGGGAATGTGCATCTAATTAATTAAACTTTAATTTTAATTACCATGCATAATAAAATTCATAAAATTTTAGAAATTTTAACAAAAAATATTTAATGTAAAGAATAACAAAGATAGATTGAAGCATTAATCATAATAATAATGATCACCCACAAATAAAATACAGGGAAGAAAATCCTATGATTCTTCTCTATATTTATCTTCAATAAAAATAAATCCATGTTCCTTTTTGTCTTTCCTCTTTTACAACTTTATTAAACATATAAAAATTCACCTTAAAATGAGTGTCACAAATTTTGATAGTTAATAGTAGGATATAATTGATTCATAACTAACATACTAGGGTAAAATATCTATGTTTACATTTAATTTTCACTCTTTTCACATTTTGAGGTGAATTAAGTAATAAATATATAATGAAATAATATTAAAAAATGTACAATGTAGAACTATAATAAAATAAGAAAATTTAGGAAGTTCCACCAAAAAGAGACTATTTTATCTATAGGTTAGCTTTTTGAGTCATCTATGAGAAACACTTTTTTCCCCATATATTGATCTATTTAGTTTTATATTTATAAATTATGTCATAATAATTACTATATCATCACATTTTTATGATGGTATTTGATAGGTACACCAACCATGTCTCCATGACATTGTATATCTCATCAACTTATCTAAATAAATAAGGAAGTTTTTTTTTTTTTTTAATTCATAGAGGGCATTGTGAATGACACTAAATTTATTCATTAATTCGAAATTTAAATTATGTTCTCCAAAAAATATCTCTTCACCAATTTATTAAATTATTTTTTAGCTCAATAATTGTATATAAATAGAAATATTCTTCTTTCAAAATCACACAATGAACTGACCAAATGTTGGAATAAATTTTTGATTTCAAGTCATCACTCTTTTACTTAGACCATATCTATTTTGGAGCATCTTTTAGAGCATTGATTTTTCATTCAATAAGTTAGGACCATAGATGGGATGAATTATCTAAAATTGATTGAAAATGTTGGAGTATGTATTTCTAATTTTTTCTAGGCTGTAGCTAGGTATTTCATCTTTTTCCTAGTTTGTCTTATGTGAGGATTTATCCCACATTGTTTAGTTAGGCTAGTTTCTAGTTTTTCCTTGCCTATTTATGCAAGGGATTCTTGTTGTACTAATATCTCTTTTTTTAAATATCATTTCATTTGCCTTTTTTTCATCTCATTTATTTATAGATTTAGGGGATGTTTCTTGTTGATTAGCTCTTTAGATCCTTAGATTATTGGAATATTTTTACCATTCCTAACATGGTACTAGAACCTTGAAGAGTTTCAACCATCCACATTGTTGCATTGTTTTTAGATGCTTCCCTTATTGAATCTTATACTTTCCTTGTCGTACATCCTCAATGATTTATTCCTCTTTTAGATATATAATGGTGTTGGATAGAGGCACTTTGGGGATCTAGTGCATTTATTCCATGTTCATTTCTTCCAACAATGTGGTAGCTTTCTTTGATAGCCTACATTCCATTTTAGAGAAGCATTGAAAGTTTGAAGTATTGCATTGGAATTCAAGGTATTGTGCTTTGAAAGGAATAATATTATTGGAATTTTATTTCTTTGTCTTTTCCTAAGCTGTAGTGGAAGAATTTTTGGATCTAGGTGTCCCTTTTATAGACCTACATTTTAATCTACCCAAGTGTTGAAGTGTTTTGAGGGAAAACACTTTTGTTGGAGAACTATTTTAAAGTGAGCATTGTGTTTAGAGGGGAAGAGATTCTGAGAATCATTTGTTGTTGTTAATTTTTAGATTATTTTGGAAGGAATTAAGAGTAGATAAGGCATAACAACTACTATAAGGAAGGTTTTCACTTTAGTTTTCCCTAGGAGGGTGGGGTTAGAAAGTTCCATTTCTTCTCACAAAAATAATGTGGAATCTTAGATCTATCTTTTTCTTTCTTTCTCTGAGTGCTTGCCTCCCTAGATTGTATTATTTTTTTTTAAATTCCTTCATCTACATTTTTACTGTTATATCTATAATTTGTGGATATCTAAGGAATTAAAGTATTCTTTGATAAATGCATTGAAGAGAGGCACTTTAGGACTAGTTCAAGGATATTTGGAGCTAAGGCATTGGAAGCCCTAAGTGGAGTTTTTTTGGCTATTGGAAAAAACCTATGTTCCATTCCTGAGAGGAAATTTTCTTAGCATTTATTTGTATCCTTTATGGAGAAAAATTTTCATCCAAGGAACAAAGTTTATTGTGTATTCATAAATCCACCTCAAAAATAGTTGAATATTTCAATTTTTCCTTTACAAGTTGTATTTTTTTCCTTAAAGTGAAGTCAATTTCAAGTACACAAGTATAGGGGTTACCTAGATGATCTCTTTTCACTTTGGATTGATTAAGAACATTCATGGTTTGATTATAGTTCTAATAAGTGGTTATAAGCCTACCTTCATTTCTATTTTGGTCATTAAAATCAGCTTATAGTGTAATTTTAATATTTTTTTACCCATTTATGAGAATTCATAAATCCTATATCTTTTGAACCATAACTCGAAATTGAGTTCCATTTTTTTAAAAGTGAATGGGTTTAAATTATCTATCCATTATTGTCATAACTTTGTAAAAATTCACTACTTTTATGAAGTTATAAAATGGGGCGGGGGGGGGGGGGGGGGTGGGTCCTTAAAATAATCTTTTAGGGGGTTGTCTTAGTTCCAATTTGTGCACCCTTTTGCATTCTTTTTTCTATTTAGTGGTTAACTATCATGGCTTATAATTCGAGCATTAATCATTTTGAGCCTTTTATTACATATAATTACCATACATAAAGACCTAAAATAGAAACAATCATCAAACATAAATGATTATGGTCTCTAATAAATAAAAATCAACTACAATTCACAAGAGAATATGAAAGATTTTATCATATTTGTAAGTTTGATGATTGTATGGGTTTGATAGGGACTTATGTGAGCGATAGTTCATTGATTTATTTGGATGGATGTGATACTCCATTAAAAATATGGGTTAAGCTAAAGGGATTATTTGGGAAATTAGAACACATGAGAGCCATGTAGCTTGAAGCGGTGCTTACTTCACTCAGTTCTAATGATTTTTCCTCTACTGTAGACTACCTCACTAAGTTTAAGTATTTTTTGACATAGTATAAGGGGAGTAGATGAGATAATAAATATGAAGAGTGTGTATACCTAATTCTATCCAAGTTAAGTGGTCCATTCTAAATATTTTCTTCTACCTTTTTCTATATAATGGATTCCTTAGGTACTACATTTAAAATACTTGATTTATATTTATTTTTTGAGAGACTTACTATGGATGAATTTAAATTATCTCACCTTGATTGTTATACCTCTCAAAAAGCATTAGTATCATCATATCCTACAAACAAGGTCAAAATAAAGAGTAAGAATAAGGACACTCTATATCAAAGTGCACCTAAGCCAAACAATAAGACATCTAAACCCAAATCATATTCCAAATCCAAGAATAAGTCTAACTTATCATGCTTCTATTGTGGGGGGATTAGTCATAAAGTGTCTAGGTGTTTTAAGAGAATGCAATCCCTAGAGGATGCCAATAGGAAATAAAATATTTATATCTCCACTCATTCTCCATGTCATGAGCATGGGAAAGCACTTAATTTTGTTGAGAGATTAGATAATTGGATTCTAGCTTCTAGTTCTTCACACGACATGAATTATTCTAAAGAGTCATTTATATCTCTTGGTTTGAGTTCTACTTCCAACATTGAGGTTGTAAATTCTTCCTTTATTTATATTAGGAGAAAGGGTGACATATAATAAGATTTTAGATGCATCGATGATGCATTATATTATCCAAACATCACCACCAGTCTAATTTTAGTTTATTAAATTTGTCATTATGGATAGGGAAAGATATTGAATTTCACACCATAAGGTGTTGAAGTTTGAGATTTGTTAGAGCTTCACACATTATTGCACAAGCTATTATTGATCATAATTATCAACACTAGTACTTTGATGGTTTTGATGATACTCTTCCTTAAGGGATGTGTTCGGTTTCTCATGAAAATTATAAGAGAAAACATTAGAATGAGAGATTTGACATCTTAGTTACATATTTTTGAAGGAATTGAGAACTCATAATATGGTAGAGGATCTTCATATAGTTTCATGTCTTGATGGAGTTTGGCCTAGTTTTGCATTAGGGAAACAACATGAAGATCAATTTCCTAAGGGCATTTCCATGAGATCCTCTTCACCACTTAAGCTTATGCATAGTGATTTGATAGTATTTCATACTCCTTTTAATGGAGATAAGTATGCACTTACATTTATTGATAATTTCTTGAAGTGTACTTGGTTTTATTTTTTAATGTACAAGAGTGATGTATTTTATCACTTCAAAATATTTAAGGCTATGGTTGGGAAAAATTCTTATATTTCAATCAAGAAGCTTTACATAGATAATGGGGGGAGTATTTCAATCAAGAGTTACTAATTTTTTGGTAGATCATGGTATTGTTCACCAACACTCTATTCTACATACTCCACAATAAAATGGTTTATCATAATGGAAGAACCAAACTTTGAAGGATATGTCTAATTTCATGATGCATTCATAGGATTCACCTCCTATATATTGGGTAGAGGTAGTTAATTATGTGATTTACATTTATAATCACACACCACATAGAGCACTTAAGCATTTGACTATGGAGGAGGCCTATTATGGAACCAATTCTAATGTCTCATCTTTTAGAGTCTTTAGGAGCCATTCTTCGAGGTTTATACCAAAGAAGAAAAGGAAAGCATTAGATAAGAAGAAATCCTTTGATTTTTTAATGTATTATAAGGAAATGAAAGATTATCACCATTTAGATCTTGATACTCATGATTTTCATTTCAAAAACATGTACATTTTTATGAGCACTTCACATCTCACGATTCTTCATCTTCTTCCATGCCTTCTTCTTCTTCTTTTGATGATTCATCACCTCTATAGTATTTATTCTTTGAAAAGATAATTCAGAAGGTACTTGAGGAGATTATAGAGGTTGAGGATCCTATCACACTGATGATACCACTATGCTTAAGTGGGCATGCACTAAAGATTCTTAGGCAACACCTTTCATACGAGATCTTCCACCCACTCAACATCGTCATACACATTCTACAGATACTAGAATTTTGTGTTAGACATTATCTAGGGATCCATAATCATTTTCACAAGATCATGGGATATAGGAGTGGAATGATGTAATGATAGATGGGTATTCTTATTTTCTGAAGAATCATATTTGAGATTTGGTATCTCTTACTAAGGAAAGAAAGTTGGTTAAGTGTATGTGGATATATAACACCAAGTATGAAGCTAATGGGTCCACTAATAATTACAAGGCATGGTTTGTTACAAAGAGTTTCTTATAGGTCAAAGGTATTGATTACTTTGAAAATTTTATGCCCATTGTCGAGATGGATTTTGTTTTCTTTGTATTTTCTCCTGCTACATCAGAGGGTTGGCCAATATATTAGATGGACATTAGGATATCCTTATTGCATGGATATTTTTAGGAGTAAATCTATATTGATAAACCTACTAGGTTTATTCATGATTATTATCTTGTTTTTCACCTTTGGAGAGCTCTTTATAGTCTCAAATAGGCCCCTTAGGCTTGGTATGACAAGATGGATTCTTTTCTTCAATCCACTATCTTTATTTGTTACCACTCAGATCCCATAATGTATATCTATCATATTAGAGAGGACATTGTTAGACTAGTCTTATATGTTGATGATATACTTCACATAGGTAGCTCCTCTTCTTAGATTCAGGTTATTTAGTAGACACTTTTAGTGTAGATTGTTATGACAAATCTCAATCTTTTGTAGGTATTCCTTAGTTTGGATATTTCATAGTTTGATTCAAGGTTTCATTTAAGTCAACATAAATACACCCTTGATCTCATTCAAAATTTTGGCATGGATAATTTCAAGTCAAGTCCATCTCTTTTTTAATCTGTAGTGACTCTCACTACCAATTGTACTACTCTTCTTTGTAATCCTACAATGTATAGAAATATGGTTAGGAGTCTTATGTATTTGACCCATACTTACCCTAATATTTCATTTGAATTTGGGCTTGTATCTAGGTTTACACATGATCCTCATGATAGTCATTATAAGGATTGAAAGAGGATTTTATGATATCTACTAAGAACTACTCATTTTGGATTCCACTACACCAAGTTCTACTCAGTTAGTTGAGTACAATGATTCATATTGGGAAGGTTCTCTTGATGATAGTCATTCTAATTTTGGATACATATTTTGTCTTGGTTCACCTTTTGATTATTTGTATAAGAATAATTAGGCTACTTCACTTTCATCTATAGAGGCTAAGTATAGGGTAGTAGTTACAATGAGTCATTAGGTTATTTGGCTTCGTTAGTTATTGATAGAGTTTGGATTCATGTAGAATTCACCTATTATATTTTGTTGTGATAACCAGAGTGTAATTCACATATCTCAAAACCCAATTGAGCACCAATAGATCAATAACATTGAGGTACATATGAAATTCATTCATCATCACATTTAAGATGGATTTCTTATCTTGGAGTAAATTCTAACTCAGCATCAGGTTGTAAACATCTTCATGAAGCCTTTTACAACACCTTGTTTTATTGAGTTGTGAGGAATTCTTGGTTCTTTATAAGTTATCCTTGAGGGGTGTTAATAAGGATATCTTCCTTATTATTCATGGATATATATATTGTACATTAGTACCTTATTAGGCCTAGTTACCAAGACTCATATTGTGGATATGCCACTCTAAGTTTTTTGGTTATTATTAGCCCCTAGCTTCACTCAAGGGGGAATGTTAGAGTATGTATTTCTTATGTTTGCTAAGATATAACAAGGTATTTCATATTTTTCCTAGTTTTTCTTATGTGAGGATTTATCCCACATTGACTAGTTAGGCTAGTTTCTAGTTTTTCCTTGCATATTTATGCAAGGGCTTCCTATTGTACTAGTATTTTATTTCTAAATATCATTTGATTTGAATTTATTTTCATCTCATTTTTTTTCAGCTTCATATGATGTTTCGTGTTGATTAACTCTTTAGGGCCTTGGGTTATTAGAATTTTTTTACCATTCCTAACAAAAAACACCCTCTAATATGTATGATACTTTTCTCATTAATGTAATCCATATACCTTAAATATATAAAATAACCTATCCACATTGTCAATTATTGCTTCAAAAATTTTATCTTTTTGATGACTTTGGTAAGTACAATTATCACTAGAACAAATGATTTGGTATTCTTAGTAATGAACTTTATTCCATTCATTATTAATTATTTAACCCAAGTTTCCATCCCTTTTTCATGTTTATTATTATTATTATTATTATTATTATTATTATTATTATTATTATTATTATTATTATTCTATTATTATTATTATTATTATTATTATTATTTATGGGTTATTTTTCAATACCTTCAACAAGAAAAGAATTTAGAAGAGAATCCAAAGAAGTATCATTTATGTTCAAAAAGGACTTGATATATGTAGTGAATTTTTGGAATAATTCTTTGTGTTACTCTAGAGTCAACTTTACTTATTCTATTCTCTTCATCAGTCTATACAAATAATTTTTATTGTTATAAATATCACTCTCATTACTTGGCTCTCCCATATGTATTATCCACCAAGTTAATGTCTTCTTCATTCATGTCACCAATTTCTACATTACCTCTCCAAATTGTTCATGAGAAGAGTTAAATAAATATTGAGGTTACCTTTACTTATTTGGAAGTGTTATCTTCAAAATATTATCTACTACAATAAACTTATGTGTAGTATAATTTATAGTATTTTCTTATTCTTAAAGAGCTTATGGATCCAAGTAAATGGTTTATCACCAAAAAAACTGACAACTTGAGCTTAAAATTTTTAATGAGATTATTTGATAGGAGTGGGTTGATTTGAAGGTAGAGATAAAGGTTGAGGAGGTATATGAGGCTAAGACAAGTGATCTACAGTGATTGGTTTAAGGATTTAGGACACTTGAGTAACTAATTTATCTATTGATATAATTTGGGGAATTATTTTATTAATTATAATAGAGGAATTAATATCTTGAGAATAAATAAACTCAACTAAGAAAGATGAATAGGATCCATAGTGAAATAAAAGTTGTCTCTTAATGAGTAATCTCTTCTATAAGTATTTTCAAGCATTCTCCTTTGACTAAGATATTCATTGCCTATTCTTCCTATTGTTAAAATTATTTTTTAAGGATGAGTATGAGTAATAGTGGTATGTGGTTTATTTCATGTGTAGTTAGCTTGTTCAAACCACTTGAAGATACAACAATATTTAAGCTACCTACTCCAATAAACTCCATTTTTATCAAACTATTTCCTCAATCTATACAATACCAATTGAGTACACACATATAGATATGTCACATCCTTATAAAAATATATTAATAAGTAAAATGTATGAACTTGAAATTTTTTGTATACAATGAGTTTTCTAGATCACTCTCTTAATTAATTATTCCATCAGTCACCCATTCCAATTTAAAATCTTCTATTTTTTTCAAGATCATTTTATTATAGTCTCTCCACCTTACCTTAAACTCATTAATAGATTATCCCTCTAGATAGAGAGCAATCAATGACCTTAGGACTATAACCAAATAGACTACATCAAATGTGACGTAATGGAATGTTTTAGTCTCAAGTGCCATTATATAATCATGAAATGTTTCACTAATTATGTAAACTATCAAGATCATGTTTTCTTTGTTCTTTTCAATAAGTGGTTACACTATCTTTATAAATTATGCACCAGAAGAGCTTGATACCAATATTGAGGAAATTCCTTATTCACAGGGGTGATCTACAAAATATTTTATACTAAATTAAAATTAGGTGGAGTATCATTTGTATTAATTTTATTATTATTGAAGCTTTGATGGAAATCCCATGGATATTTTATTCAAGTTGTAATCCATAAATATAATTTATTATTCATTATTATAAGAAAGTGGATATGCTATCTCTACAAAATTTTCACTAGAATATTCTAAGATTAATATTGAGGCAACCTTTTCCTTCTTTTAAGGTGCCATATACAAAATATTTTCTACTACACTGAAGTCAAGTGACAACAGTCTTATTCTTATTCAATATTTAATGGATGTAGGAAAATAATGTATTAACAGAAGAAATAATAACTTGAGCATAAAAAATATAAGTATCTTACTTAGGAGGAATGGGTTATTTTAGAGGTGGAGAGAAAAGCTGAGGAAGTGACTAAGGTGAATCTGAGTGAACTGTATTAATTAAATTATGGATATGGGGCACATTAGTAATTACTTAATACATTACTATAATTGTGAGGATCTATTTATCAATTAAAATAGAGGAATCAATATCCTAAGAACAAATAGCTTTTCTTGATTGATAAAGAAGGAAAGGAGACCTTTTGAATGGAAATTTGACTCTTATTATGTAATTTTATCCATAGGCATTATATGGTACTTTCCTTTTGTTAGGATATTATCCATCACATATGTTTCCTATTTTTGTAATTGATTATGAAGGATGAGGATGAACATTGGTATTGTGTGGTTTGGTTGCCTATGTAGTTATATGTTCCATACCCATTGAGGATAAAAAGTTATTAGAGTTATCTTCTCCAATAAAATCCACTACATTATTCTCAAAACATTTAATTTATCTATAAAATAACAATTGAGTACACACATCCAAGTCTATCACCTCATTATAATACTAATTAAAGTCACATAAAGGCATGAAATTGAACTTGATTTTATACAATGGATTTTTCTAGATCATTACCATCATAAACTATTCCTTTAATGATCCATTAAATATTGAAATCCAATAATTTTTCTAAGATCATTATTGTATATTCTTTTTATCTCACCTCAAATTCATTATAAAATCAGCACTTTGGATTTAGACCAAGTAAGGACCTTAAGACTGTAACTAAAAAGAATAGGTAGGATGTCATGTAATGAATATTTATATTATCAATTGACATCAAATACTGTTGTAAAGTGTCACTAATGATGTGACCCCAATATATGAATTAATTTCACTCACATATGATGTCCATTAACATACACATCCACTCATGAGATTATCATATATGTTTATTTACACATTACTATATTTAGTAGAGTAATCATGTCAATATATATTATCATTAAATTCTAATATGTGAAGGGATATTTAAATCTTTCAAATATTTTTATATTCTTATTAAAACATGTAAAATTAATCATGTCAATACATTTTCTTGTGTTCTAATGTCAATATTATTGATCCATATATTTACTCATCAACATGGCTCCTTCTTGATGGGGAATTCCAAGAGTGATATTTAGATAATGACCATCCAATTTTTACATAAACACATCTTCCATAGTTCATAATTCTCTAAAAACATATTTATGTTACTTTACAAATGTAAAATCTATGTCAATTCACTAAAGTAAGGATGGGAAATCAATGGCTTATGGGAGCCCACTATAAATTTTTTTTTACCCAATGGATATATTTTTTTATTTCATCATGTTCCATAAATCCTCCATATCAATATGGATTGTCTTTAATTCCTTAAACTCTATAATTTCAGTTCAAAAAATTAGAGATGGGATCATATCCCATATACATAATGTCATTTTTGAAGGCTTTGTGGCACAATAATTATCTTTTATCAAGATCTAATATATGTAATCTAGAGGAATGAATTATTTGGGTGAGTGAAAATCAAATGTCACAATGGTTATAAAACTATGAAATTTACCTTTTAAAAATTCATTAGTAAATTTTATGGTATGAATAGAATATTGATGTGCCCATAGTACCTCAAAACCTTGAAATGCATAAGTTCCAAACTTCAATCAAAACTCAAAGGGAAGAAAATAAAACACTTTTAAATTTATTTAGATGAAGTGGAAATAAAATTAAGGATGAAATGAATGAAATATGGAGTAAACAACTAAGAAAGTATTTTACATAGCATTTGGAGGGTTCAATATTATTTAAAATGTGAAAGGATATAGAAAGAGCTCATGGCTACAAATCAAATGAAATAGGAAAAATTAAGATGGATTACATATATAAAAATGGCATAAAAGAGGACAAAGACATGAAATAATGACACTCAAATAATTGATATACATGGCTGAGAAGTTATTCAAAATTTTATCATAAAATAGAAACCCTTTAGTAGTTTATGTAGGAAATAAACCACTATTTTGGATTTAATTCCTTTAACCAAAATAAAAACTAATTCATTCTCTTTATTCACATCTTGTTTTCTTGGAACTTCCATAGAAAATGTATCAGTGAGATAAAATCTTATTAAATGTGTCATAAATAACCTTCCTCATGGATTCAATGTCTCTCATGCATCACACACACTTCTCACACTTGGTAAAACTTATGGAAAATGTGATGTATTAATTAAATTTCATTCAATTCCACTTATTTAATTCATATCTTGAATTTGGAAGTCCCCAAGTATTATGCTCACTTTTTGAATCCCTTGTACTATGAAAACCTCAAAATCCTCATTGAGACCACATATAGGATGAACTATGTGAAATTCATGGATTATGATACTTAAATAACTTTAGGATATTATTCTTCATGTATGAAAATGGAGTGAAAATTATGAAATTATTTTTGTGTCAAAAACACAAAGTTTGGCACCAAGTGTTTGTAGTAAAAAAAATACTTGAGACAAGGTCTACTCATTAGAATGAAAAATGGGAAATTTTGGAAAAGTTAATTTTTTGGGTGTGATAGGGTCTAAATGCAGTAGGGAGAGATAAATGATATTCCATAATAGTATATTGTAAAGAGATACATGTGATGTGTTTTTTAAAACTATGTAAAGGTGTCATCATGTAAGGATCAATAGGAGTAGGCAACTTATTGAGGGTGAAAATATGAATATGTGAGAAGTGTAAGTATAAAATATTAGGAAAGAGAAAAAATGATATGCTTCAATGATATTATTTAAAAATGGATAAGTGAGATTCCCCATTGTACTAGTATTCCCCAATATGAACAAGATAAAATAATTAATGTATCAAGTGTGATAACAAAAATGTGACAATATTATGTAGAATATGAGATATGTGAGATCATCATAATATAATGAATATAGTACCAAAATACACATGGGTGAAATATTATTTGTCTACATAATATATATTCCATGATGCATTTTTCTAATGCTCCAATTGGATATAAATGACATAGGTTTATAATAATAACATCTTCTATGAAGGACAATGAGTTTTCTATGGCATGAGGATATATACACATTTTAATAATGTAATATCCTTAATAGCATAAGATATAATCATTGATAATCATGATGAATGTGTGGGTATGATTCCAATAATGGAAAAATGTGTGTGTGTGTGTGTGTGTGTGTGTGTGTGTGTGTGTGTGTGTGTGTGTGTGTGTGTGTGTGTGTGTGTGTGTGTGTGTGTGTGTAATTATTATTATTAGATAGTAATGTGAGTACGATCCCCATAATAAACATATGTGGATAGAATCAAATATGAGTGTGGGTAATATTGGCTAATAGATTTGTCCTTATCTAAAAATGTTTTATTTTGACTCCATACCCTTCTTCTTTCAAGAAAAAATAAGGTAAACAACAAATGGGTGAACTATCAAGACTAGTTGCCCTCTGAATTAAGGTATAGATCCCCTTAAGATTTTTTATGATTTCAAATATTTAGATACACTTTTAACCAGAAAGTCTTTAAAGGAAAACTAACATCCATACATCATGATTCTATGAATCCAATATTTTATAATAGGAATGGGTAATATAATACATAGGTTCTAATCTCAATAACAATCAAATATATATATATATATATATATGAACCAATAAATGATAAAACATGTACAATGAATTGTCTAATTGAAGAGTAATTACTATATGAAAGAAGATTTCACGTAGAAAATCCAATTTCAAATACTCAAATGCACAGATCTAACTATGAAGTAATTGATTGTCCTATTCAATCATAGATGAAAACTGTTTTAGACAAACGTGATATATATTTTAAAAAATAGTGGTCCCAATCTAAAAAATCCTATCTCCTTGCTCTTATCTATTCTCTCCTTTTTTCCACCAAAAAAAATATATACATACAGTTGCCCTAATTAATCTTTCAAAGTAAACTAGAGTTAAAGTAACTTTGACCCATCTGGAATTTAGTTTTTCTTTTATTTTTACAAATTCATTTAAAGATCAAGTTTTGAATAGAAAATCAACTAAATAAAATAAACTATGTAAGTAAAATCATTATTGAAGTGATATATTAGGATCTCCAGATTTGTTATGTTCGACTGGGTAGGTACGTTGAGCTTTCCACTCCTGAAATGTTGTAACAAACTCTTAGATTTTTGAGAGATTAGGAATACTAGTGTGTTTTATTCTTTCCTCCTAATTTTTCCCATATTTTCCATGTGCTTCAGGAGTGTGTCGATGTAGTGACAAAGAAGTGACTCTACCTTTGAAATCTGAGAGAAATTTTTAGTTGATAATTTGTCACTTTCTTTAATGATGTTGATCTTTTCCCTAAAGGATTGAATCATAGTATTGATGTCTTTTTCTAGTTTTCCATCATCCTTTATGTATTTCACATCAATACATTATAGATCATGCTATAATGACTAAATGAATTCAGTTATTTATTTGATCATTTTTGTGATTTCAATTCACCCTTGTTGGGATACTGAATTCCTCCATTCAATGTTTTTCCTACTTACATATAATATATCTTCATCCAGTCCTATCAAATTCTTTTCTGACAAAAACTTTGTTATTCCATACTTTTTTACGTCATCAATTTGGTTCATCACACTCATCCATTTTACTTCATCTTTTATCCATAAAGCATTTTGTGTTTTCAAATCTTCAACAATAATTGTGGTTAGATCATATACATTCTTTAATTTATGAATGTATTCCATACCTTTCTAGATGATTCCATCCAACCAATTATCAAATATCTTGGTAACCATTTTTCTTCTATGTATCTTATCCAACATATTTTTATTGACATGTGATTTTGGATCAAAAGATAGGGGCATTTGGGTAATTGGTTGTGGATATGGATTATTAATGGCATCGATGTATTTAGCCATTGACCACAGTCTATTTTAACTCCCTTTTATCTTTTTCATCCTTCCAAGTTCTGCTGACTATCCTTTTGGTGGATGCTTTAAGGTGATGCACATTTGCAACACATGATGTAGTCCCAAGATCTATATTTTCAATTGTAAAATCCTGAACTAAAGGATCTTGAACTTCTTCATTGGTTCTTGGCTAGGCTATTTCTACATTCTAGTTACCTATGTTAGGGTCAATGTCTACCCTGGATGTTGTTTTTAATTTCTTAGATTTATGATTTTTTACTAAACACTTACCATATCATCCAAGATAAAAGAAAAATGTACTATTTTCCTTTTGTTATTGATTGAGCTTTCTAGCCACTTAGGTGTAGAGGCTGAGACTTAATTATCATGATTTGGTTGATCAGAAGGCACATTTGAAATAATCATCAAGTTGGTAGAATCAGAAGCAATATTTGTATGTTGATCTACACTAACCTCCTCCACCATTAGTGAATCAGATTCTTTATCACCTATTGCTTCTCTTGAATCCTCTTTAAAATTCAAATCCATAATTACTTTTTTAGAAACTTGATTCTTTCTCTTACTTTGAGTCCTTGATCTGGTAGTACAAGGAGGCAAAGTAGTTATAAGGGCTTTCTCAGATCCTTTGATGACAATATCCCTTCTAGTTTTTGACTTGGAAGTACCTACAATAAGTTGGTTAGAGGAGCTTATTGGGGATGGTGATTCAATTATTGATGTACATTGCTGTTAAGCTTTGTTTTGAGCTCCCCTCATTTTTTCTCTCTCAACCATTTCTCAGTTATTCTTATCATTGGGAGGGTCTTAACCTCAATTATATCTTCTTCACTTTTACCCCAGTCAATTTTTGGAATAGGTGATTGCTTTATCTATTCAAATTGTGGATTAGTTACCTATTCTTCATTATCAAAAATTATAGAAATGTCCATATTTAAATTAAGGGTAATTATTTTACCTAGGGAGAACTTAGACCATAGTCTTCTCTGACCTTGAGTTCATCTAAACAATCCTCCCAATAATCCTCTAATTGATAAATATGTGACAACCTTATTCCAAGATCCAAGTTATCCCTGGCAAAACCTTTGCTATCAAATTGGGATCTGGCCATGAAGTACTAGAAATTGAATTTTTTAATATCCAATTCTAAATTCAAAGCATTAAATGTTGATTGGCATGAATAAAATCCAAGTTTAATAGGAAAAGATATACCATATTTCTTTTTTATTAGGATTTTTTTAATCTATATGTGTTAATTGTTTGTAGACTTCTATTAACACAAATCAATCAAAAACATACCTAGGTAACCTCAAAGTTTTGCCATCAAAACCCTCAACTCTGATATAGGTGAACTTGGAAAATTGAATAAAAAAACTACCATAAATGTTGATCATTTACATAGCTTCATCAGATAACCTCTTATTGATGTTGTTTATTAATTCAAAAGTCATTCTCCTAGTAAAAACACCATTAACCCTCCTGTAATCCTCAAAGCAATTATGCATTTGTAATTGTGAGTAATAGTCATAAATTTTATTATCTTCAACCAAAGGTGTATGAGGTAATCCTACCCATTATCTTATAGAATCTAGGAGATAGACGAGGTGTGAAGACATATAAAAATCTTTATTTTCCAAAAAATTACATAAACCTAGATGCAAACATTCAGCTACAATTTTTGCCCAATCCAAATATTGTTCTCCATAGAGGATCACCTGTATGAAAAAGTACATCTAGTCTTCCTAATAATATGCCTGAGCATTGCCCTTTAGCCTATGTAGTAACACTATAATATCTTGTACTTATGGAATCATGTGATTTCTTATTAATAGTCTGGGTAGTCTTGAACCCCCTTGTTGGAATTTCAAAAGCCAATTTATTGCAATCATGCTCTTATTAATTACTTTCTTTAGTGAAAAATAACCATAAAAATAAGTAATACTGAGGTCAAAATATGGTTCCTTAGGAGTAATTATCATCACAAACATTAGGGTTTGTCTATGATATAAAGTAAAACATTACCATCGGTAGTTTTGATGCACCTATTCTGAGGTTCATATCTATTCATGCATTCTAGAACTAATTCAAGGCATTGTACAACCATGGGCAAGGTCACAACATTAACCAAACCACATTCTACTATCTTTTGCATCATAGGATTTGACATAAGATTTTTAGCTCTTTATTTAAAATCTTCCAAGTCATATTAGACCAAAGAGGTATCCCCAATTTTAGGATGAGAACATATGAGACCAGGACCATGATCATAATCAAGAAATGTAGATTTCATGGATATAGGTTGGAAGATATAATGACAATAAAATGTTTTAAACTTATTAAATAATGCCATAAACTCAAAAGTATTATTCTTTCCAACCAAGTGATGGAAATCACTTATAGTAAGAGTAAAACTCACCTTGAATGTATCTAAAATCAAAACTAATTTGATCAATCAAATATCTTATACCACCTATGTTGTTCTCCTTTGTATCATCTAGTATGATTATTTGCTAAATTTGATGTGTTCTTTCTTGATACAAATATTAACTAGATCAAATAATTAAACTAAAATAATATGTGCTAAACATGCTTGATAAGATACACACTTTGACATATGCATTAATGGTAAGCATTTTTTATGTGCAATTTTGATGATTAATGATTATCTATAACCTCATGAAAATTCAAAATTTTCCTCTTTATAATGAGTTTTGGATATATTCTCCTCTAAATCTCCCAATAATTTTAATTTAGAGAAAGCCTTGGGGCGAGATGATAATATAGTCATTGAATCATTGAACCTTTGAACTTTTGGAAATGTGGTTCAAATTTTTAAGGTGTGGAGCTAAAAGCTTCAACTGTTTGCAGACACAAGGAAGGATGCTGAAGAACCAGAGCCACCAGTGTCGGTAGTATGACCGATATCAGTCACAGACAGTGGAGAAGGAGACTGGTGATGGCAGGGAGTTAGCTGACATTGGCAGCACCAGAAAAGTAGGGATCGGCGTCGGTCCCCTGTACAGTCCATAACTGTTCATTGCACGAATAGTTAGTTAGTTGAACCGAGTGTTTGCATGCTAAGGGGCTAATTTAAGTCGTGGGCTGTGTGTCTAATTTTAGTAGTTAGAGTTCTATTTTTGTAAGCATGGGATCTTATTTATAGACCCATAAGGCATGTATTGTAATGAAGTAAGAAGGCAAGTAGAAGCATTGAAGCAAGCAAGGTCAAGGAGATCTACAGGTGTAAGGTCAAGGAGATCAGCTAAAGCATTCAAGAAGGGATAGCAACTCAGGCTTTAGAGTTTTTGTGTTGAGAAAGAGAGAGAGGGAAGAAGGTCTTGAGGTGTGGCAAGCCTTTGAGGTGGAGGAAGAAGTGGCATCTTCCTTATTGTATTTTCTTCTAGTAGTATTTAATACAAGAGTGTGTATTGTCTCTCAAATTCTTTGCTGTCTCAAGTTTCTAGCTACTTTATCATTCTGGTATAATTCCATGTTTAATTGCATATAAGAAGTAATCAATTATGCTCTAATTGGGAGAGCTACAGATCCCCTGACAAGTGGTATCAGAGCTACGATTTGCAGGAAGCAGTGTATTGTTTTTTGATTACAGGTCATTCACAGGGTTTTTTGATTGAGTGGGAGTTCAGCAATGACAGAAGAAAGTAGGCTACGAATGGAGAAGTTTAACGGCAAGAATTATCAACATTAGAGGATGCAGATTGAGGACTATCTATATCAAAAGGATTTGTACTTATCATTGGGTGGGGTTGCATGCAAGCCCACAGATATGAAGGATGAAGAATGGAACATTCTTGATCGGAAGGCTCTCGGTTCCATAAGGTTGAGCCTTGCATCATCTGTGATTTCCAGCTTATCACAGTGCAAGACAATGGAGGAGTTCATAAAGTCCTTGGCAAATTTATATGAAAATCCCTCGGCTTCTAATAAGGTATATCTTATGAAGCAGCTATTTACTTTGCAATTGCAGGAAGGTGGATCGGTACATACTCATCTCAGTGATTTCCATGGTTTGGTAAACCAACTAGCTTCAGTCAATATTGTTTTTGATGATGAGGTAAAGGCTCTCTTGATTTTATGTTCTTTGCCTGAAAGTTGGGATGGTATGGTTATGGTAGTAAGTAATTTGGCATCTGCTTCTAAAATCTTAAAAGTTGATGATGTTGTGAGTGTGATCTTGAATGAAGAATATGCAGGAAAAGCACAGGTGAATCATCAGGGAATGTTCTAAGTGCAAAAAGCAGGGGAAGGCAAAAGTAGAAGGTTGAGCAAGGGAAATCAAGGTCGGGAAGGAGATCCAAGTCCAAAGGTATTACCTACTAGTTTTGTGGAAAGAAAGGACATACAAAGAAGGAGTGTTGGTTGAGAGATAAAGAGAATCAATATGTAGGTATGGAAGAAGCAAAGGATGCAAATATTGTGATGTAGGATGCTCTCATACATTCTTCGGATAGTTAGGTAGGATCATGGATTTTAGATTTTGGTTCATCTTTTCATGCATCCCCAAACAGAGATTTGTTCTATGAGTATGAGCAGGGAGACTTTGGAGTTCTTTATTTAGGGGATGGTATGCCTTGTCAGATAGTTGGCAAAGGGAAAGTGCAGCTGAGATTGCAGATTGACAACACGTGGGTGTTGAAAGAGGTCATGCATGTTCCAATTCTGAAGCAGAGTCTAATTTCTGTAGGAAGGTTGGGAGATGAGGGATGCACAATAACCCTCGCAGTGGATTCTTGGAAGGTTACCAAGGGAGCACTTGTTCTTGCAAGAGGTAAGAAAGTAGATACTCTTTATCTGTCTACTTGTATTATTGATTCTACTTCTGGTGTAGATTCGAAGATGTGGCCTAATAGGCTTGGTCACAAGAATAGGAAGGGAATGGAAGTTCTTGATTCAAAAGGTATGTGTTCAAATTTGGAAAGCACAGATACAATTCATTGCAAAAAGAGGAAATTTGATGATTTTGACAGGAACAAAGAAGCCCTGGTGTTTATGAAGGAGATGAAGGACAGAGATCAGTCACAGGGGCTGAATAAATCTGAGCAGGCCAGTATGGACAGAGGTTTGATCCAAGAAGAGCTCACAGATGAAAATTTCATCACTTACAGGAACACACAGACACTGATGTCGGTAGCTTGGCATCGACGTCAGTCATCCAGATACCGACATCGGTCATGTGCAGACCAGCAGGGTCAGTAGGTCAGACAAGAGAAGTCTGATGTTGGTCATAAGGACTGACATCGGCAAGAGGGACACCGACATCAGCCAGGGAAATGACGTCAGTAGTTAGGATCAGTGCAGGGAACCGACATCAGTCGGGAGCAGACTAGGAGATGGCCTAGATTGGTCACTGGAACGGATGTTGGGTGAATTAATAAGTCCCAAACACCCATGTGGAGGTCAGGTAAGGTATGTGAACCTCATATTCATTGTTCACCTTCTTTATATTGTTTACTGATAGTCATGAACTAGGAAGATGGAAGAAGCAATGCAGGTAGAATCCAAAAATAGTGAGAGCTTGGCATGGATGAGGAGTGTGAGTCCTTGGAGAACCAAACAGGTATTTGTTGGTAGTGTTGTCAGCTGGAAGGAAGCATTGGATAGAGGGATGGATTCCAATTTTAGAGAAGAGAGTGGATGGACACATGAGACAGAAGGCTATGGTATATGGTCTTGATTATGTTGCAAAACAATGGAGGTTTGACCATTATATTTTATCTTTACCAGGTTGGATAATATTAGCTACATTATCCTGTTACTGTATTGTGTTACTTGTTGTAGGGTTTCATATACAGGGAGTTTTCTAAGCTAAGGGTAGAGTTGGTTCAGAAGTATGTCATGGAGAATTTGGGAGCAGCAAAATTCTTGTGGCATAAGATACAGGTATTGCATCACAGGTTTGCGTGGTGGTTGGTCTTCAAGAGTGACATTGAAGAGGGATACAGAGCCTAAGGAACAAAATAGATGGTGTACAGGTATAGGTATAGTTGCAGCTATTTATCTCTAAGTGGGAGATTGTTAAGGTGTGGAGCTAAAAGCTTCAACTATTTGCAGACACAAGGAAGGATGCTGAAGAACTAGAGCCACCGGCGTCGGTAGTATGACCGACGTTAGTCACAGATAGTGGAGAAGGAGATCGGCGATGGTAGGGAGTCAGCCGACGTCGGTAGCACTAGACAAGCAGGGACCAGCGTCGGTCACCTGTGCGATCCAGAACTATTCATTGCATGAACAGTTAGTTAGTTGAACCAAGTGTTTACATGCTAAGGGGCTAATTTAAGTCACTGGCTGTGTGTCTAATTTTAGTAGTTAGAGTTCTATTTTTTTAAGCATGGGATCTTATTTATAGACCCATAAGGCATGTATTGTAATGAAGTAAGAAGGCAAGTAGAAGCATTGAAGCAAGCAAGGTCAAGGAGATCTACAGGTGTAAGGTCAAGGAGATTAGCTGAAGCATTCAAGGAGGGATAGCAACTCAGGCTTTAGAGTTGTTGTGTTGAGCAAGAGAGAGAGGGAAGAAGGTATTGAGGTGTGGCAAGCCTTTGAGGTGGAGGAAGAAGTGGCATCTTCCTTATTGTATTTTCTTCTAGTAGTATTTAATACAAGAGTGTGTATTGTCTCTCAAATTCTTTGTTGTCTCAAGTTTCTAGCTACTTTATCATTCTGGTATAATTTTGTGTTTAATTGCATATAAGAAGTAATTAATTGTGCTCTAATTGGTAGAGCTATAGATCCCCTGACACAAATTTGAGGTTCAAATATAAGAGATGAACTGCATAGATTGACCAATATTTGCATGACCTTTCTATAAACTTTGGACTTTAAAACAGTGAACCGTTGAACTCTTGAACTCTACTATGAGGTTCAAGTGGTAGGATCAATGATATATTAATTTATACAAGGGAAATGAGTGAACACGACTCTTTACAAAACATCAAGTATTGAATTATTTGAACCTTTGAACTCTTGAACCAATGAAAATTGGTTCAAGTTCAACTAGAAGGTTCAAATTCATATTTGAAATACACAAAAGGACAAATAGTTCACTTTGAGAAACATTGAACCATTGAACCTATTGAACCATTGAACTCTTGAACTCTTATAAATTTCAAACAAAAAAGATGATAAGTGGGTGAACTTCTTTAATGGTAAATTCATGAAAAATTGAATAAGGGTGACTCAAAAGGTAATAGCTACAATGCCCCAAATGTAAATGTATTTAAAGGTCTCATAATATATGGGTATGATTCTCCCAATGGAAATATAAGGAATGATGAATGAATCAAGTGTATAATTTATGTAATTTCATGATGTTTATGTCATTCATAAATGATTTTCCTTATAAATTAACTAAGTGATAGGATAATTTACCAAGTCTCTTTGTAACAAAAAATAGATTTCACTAATTTGTTTTGAATTTACATTTATTTTATTTGTCTCCATTTGTGTTTTTGTGGATTTCATTTTAGTACCAAATCATTGATATAGAATTATATTATTTTGATATTATTATTATAATATTTTTGTAAGAATTTTTTAAAAACCAATTGTTCAAAAACATGTATACAAACATAATATAAAAATTCCAATTGATATAAGTATTTTTATCTATATATATTTTCATTGAGCATCCCTTTAAGTGCTACATGCAAAGAATGAATCTCAATTTCAAAAGGGAGGAGTTCTTTTGTACCAAATACTAGAAAATAGGGATTTTTCCCTCTAGTTGTCTTTATAATCATATGATAGGCCCTTAAAGACTAAATATTCTAGCTATACCAAAAATGTGCCATGTTTGGAAATAGTTTTACCTAAGATGTTCAAAAATGTCATATTTATATCCTTAGATTGATTGAATTCCATTTGGTTAAATTGGTTCATTACTAGTTATAAAACCCAATTAATGATAGCCTTAGACCACACAACCAACAAATTTAAATAATACAATGACTAGATCACAATATTTTTAGAAATAAACACAATGCAAATACATAAATAAAAAAACAAATGCTCTATATTTTATCACACTACATAGAATTATAATGTTTAAGATCAATTCATACTGGTTTACAACCAAAAATTGAGCATAGAAAATAATACACAAGGTTATACAATATCCTTAAAAATTAAACTTATATATTCCACTTATCCCTCATAATATGTCACAAGGTTTCACAATAATATAATAACACTAAAAAATCTAACCTTTACTCATATACACATAACTTCACACACTTACAAAAAAGTTATTGAAACTAAATTGTAAAAAAGTTCATAAGTTTCCCCAAGAATAATACATTGAACATTATATTTTAGGATTCATGCAATTATATTATTTATGGAAGTATCATAACTTGAAACTACATATATTATGTAAAAAAACACAAAAAATCACATAATCAAGTACTTGGACATAAATCAAAATTACTTATTTTCTAAACTAAGTCTATTTATTTGATGTAGGATTACTTATGAGCCCATATGCTCTTACATTATACATTATATGTAATAAAAGAAACATGACCTCCTACACCATTCACCTTGGGTAATAAAAGAAACATTATTTATTTATCATTTACCTTCTAATATCTCCTCAGGAGGTACTCTATACTTATCAAGTTTTGGTGCACTCATCCAAGTCACATATTTAACTTCTTATCCTTTCTAATCCACCAAATATTTTGTAAACTCTTGTATTCAGATCTTCTTTCCAAATTTGATGCCAATAACCTTTCCAAATTGCTTACTCTCTTTCTTAGACACCTATTATCTCCAATAAAGTTATTCAACATATGTTCTCACATTTTCCGCACTGCTCTATACAAATTTTCCACATTGAAAATAATAAAAATGTATATCCATTCAAGTAATTCAATCTCATATTAATTATATATAAAATTTTACAACACTCTACATGGTTTAATAACATTTAAATTAAATTTATAATATTTTCTCTTAATAAATTCCTCTTTTATCATGTGTGTTAAGACTAAGTTTCTCACCTGATACTATAAACTTATTTTCAAAACTACATGTTTCTTTTATTTCATAGTTCTTTCCAACTTTTTTCACTGTTTCTAATGTAATTCATGCATTTATTCAAAAACATATTCTATTTAATATTTGTTTTGTCATTTCTAATGTCCTATAATTATTTAAATGTGACTACCCTTTAACTTCTCCATTATATAATATGAAACAATGTCCTTTATATTCTCCTATTAACTAATTTTTTACATGAAACTCAACTTGTGTCCTAATTAAATCCCATGTTCCTAACTTCACTCTAATCAAAAATTGAAATAGGCTACCAAGACTTTGGTCAAATACCTTTATCAATCCATCTATTTGAGGATAACATGTTTTATTTTATTTTATCTTAGTATTTACAATCTTCCATAATATCCTTCAGAAGTGTCCAACAAGTTTTCTATCTCTATTATATCATATGCTACATGTAAATATATATAGTCTCAAGCTTTGCCAAAAAATAGTTATCTATGTGAATAACATCATTAGTTTTATTACATGAAAAAAGATCCATATTTGAGAATATATCTAAAATCTTGATAATATAATCATTACATCTATATATTATATGCAATCCAAAAATAAATTCCATGTGGGTTTCCTCCTATGGTCTTTATGGAACATGTAATTATTGATACAATCCTATATTCTTACTTCTTCCTTTTTACAACTAGATTTTTTTGCACTCTTGTATATACTTATGCACATTTTGACCCATTTTTAACCAATATTACTTTTCATTGAACTACACATGTTTATCATTGACAGAATTTCCTACTAGTTCACCACTATGGTTTTTATCAATCAAATTATTATGCATCAAACCTCTAGGTATACATAATTGCACTTCTCAATAGAAATATATCTTTTGTAAAATAATCTAACCATGGTGTTTATCCACATACATTAGTTCTATGAATTCATTCCATGCATCTCTTAAATATTCATATTATGCATATAATTATTTCATCTAATTGGATCCTAGGACTTACACTTGCATCTCCTTCAATAAGAGACATCTCCTAATTAGCACATATAAAATTATATTTGACTTACCATTCCTATGATTCAACACAAATTATTAAATATAGAGAAAAATAAACCCACTTCATGCCTTTTTATTATCTTACCTTGATTTTTATGAAGTTTAGAGCATGATGGTTTGTGTAAAACAAAAAGTCTTTAGATAATAAGTAATGCCACCACTTCTTGAGAACTTACACTATGGCATAGAACTATTTATCTTAGACTAAATATTTTTTTTCCATTATTCATTTTTTCATTAAATTAAGTAATGGGATCACCTTATTGAAATATAATAACTCAAATTTTTTCACCCATAACATCCAAATCAACATAAAATACCTTATTTAAATAAAGAAATGCAAACATTAGTTGTTTATTAATTTTTTTAAAAATGTTGAAAGTTATCTTTAGATTTTTCACTCCATAAAAACTCATTTATATCACCTCACATTAATTTTTTGATAGAAACACACATCCAACTAATGTTTCCAATAAAATTATTATAAAAATTGAAGGGCTATGAAACATTCACTCATTAAACATGCTTCTTGGTGATTTCCATTAATGATAGTTCACACCTTATTTAGAACCTTATTTAATTATTCTCATGAAATTACAAATCCAAGATATATCAATCCTCCTTCATAAATCTACATTTATTAATATTAATTAGAAAATTTTAATCATACTGCTATTGAAACACTTGTCTCAGATATATCATTTTTCTTCCTTTGTCCTACTATAAATAGTAATGTCATTCAAATGCATATAGACAAACTTATCATGAAATGGTTTCACCAGTTCATTCATGATTATCATGAATGTGCATAGTTTTTTAATTAACCCAAATGACATGAAAAACAATTCATATAATCCACCCTATGTTTTGAGTGTAATATTCCACTCATTACCTTCCCTTATGTCGATTTGGTGATATCTACTCTTAAATTAAATTTTCATGCAAAATTATGAGCTATTTAAAAAACCAATCAAATAATTTGTGTGGTAAAGGAAATATATAATTACTATTAATCTTATTTATGGTTCTAGATTTCATACGCATCCTCTATTCTCCATGTTTCTTTAGTGCTAACATTATTATAATGATGTAGGGCTTAAAATCTATCTTATGAACACTTTTCATAATAACTCTTATCCTTTAATTTATACCTATATATTCTCATTAGGTGTCGATCTCTATGTTGCTTTAGTTTTTAAACTCGATCCTAGAATTAGATCCATGCATAATTATACTCTACATGGGTTTCAACCTACTTGGTATATTATTGGAAATAATATCTATAAACTCACTCAACATATCCCTTTTTTCATATGCTCATATATTTTGTGATCCTAGGGATGAAAGCATAACATACACCCTCTTTCAATTCTTTTATGAATTAATTTCTCAAAACCATCAAAACTCTTGAATTTTATCCATTTACTCACATTATCCTTCAGAGGATTTAAAGTGAAATTCCTCCCATAATTCACTAATGTTAGGTGTTAACATGGCCATAATACTCTGATTTCTTATAAAATTTCCAATTCCTTACAAATAACACATGGTATACATCTATGGCATTATGTCACACATGATTTCATATTTGTATGCACCAATCTATAAACTTAGTAGTGATTATTCATTCAAAAAAATTGTCAGGGGATATGTAGTTCTACCAATTAGAGCACAGTTGATTACTTTCTTATATGCAATTAAACACGGAATTATACTAGAATGATAAAGTAGCTAGAAACCTGAGACAACAAAGAATTTGAGAGACAATACACACTCTTGTATTAAATACTACTAGAAGAAAATACAATAAGGAAGATGCCACTTCTTCCTCCACCTCAAAGGCTTGCCACACCTCAAGACCTTCTTCCCTCTCTCTCTTTCTCAATACAACAACTCTAAATCCTGAGTTATTATCCGTCCTTGAATGCTTCAGCTGATCTCCTTGACCTTGCTAGCTTCAATGCTTTTACTTGCCTTAGAATGAATACAATACATGCCTTATGGGTCTTTAAATAGGATCCCATGCTTACAAAAAATAGAACTCTAGTTACAATAATTAGACACGCAGCTCGTGACTATAATTAGTCGCTTGACATGCAAACACTTGCTTCACTTAACTGACTATTCATCAACAACAATTTTGAAAATACAAAGGTGACCGACATCGGTCCCTGCTTGTCTAGTGCTACCGACGTCGGCTGACTGTCTGCCATCGCTAGTCTCCTTCTCCACTATCTGTGACCAATGTCAGTTATACTGCCGATGTCGGTTCCTCTGGTTCTTCAGCATCCTCTCTTGTGTTTGCAAATAGTTGAAGCTTTTAGCTCCATACCTTAACAATCTCCCACTTTGAGATAAACAGCTGCAACTTGTACCTATACCTGTACACCATATATTTTATTCCTTAGGCTCTGTATTCCTCTTCAATGTCACTCTTGAAGACCAACCACCACGTAAACCTGTGATGTAATACATGTATCTTATGCCACAAGAATTTTGCTGCTCCCAAATTCTCCATGACATACTTCTAAACCAACTCTACCCTTAGCTCAAAAAACTCCCTGTATATGAAACCTTGCAACAAGTAACACATTACAGTAATAGGATAATGTAGCTAATATTATCCAACCTGGTAAAGATAAAATACAATGGTCAAACCTCCATTGTTCTGCAGTGTACTCAAGACCATATACCATAGCCTTCTGTCTCATGTGTCCATCCACTCTCTTCTCTAAAATAGGAGTCCATCTCTCTATCCAGTGCTTCCTTCTAGCTGACAACACTACCAATAAATACCTATTTGGTTCTCCGAGGACTCACACTCCTCATCCATGCCAAGCTCCCACTGTTTCTGGATTCTACCTACATTGCTTCTTCCATCTTCCTAGTTTGTGACTATCAGTAATAAATATAAAGAAGGTGAACAATGAATATGAGGTTCACATACCTTTCCTGACCCCCACATGGGTGTTTGAGACTTATTAATTCACCCAACATCCGTTCTAGTGACTGATCTAGGCCATCTCCTAGTCTACTCCAGACCGATGTCGGTTCCCTACACTGACCCTGACTGCCGACGTCATTTCCCTGGATGACATTGGTGTCCCTCCTATCGACGTCAATCCTTATGACCAACGTCAAACTTCTCCAGTCCAACCTACCGACCCTGCTGGTCTGCACATGACCGATGTCGATGTCTGGATGACTGAGGTCGGTGCCAAGCGATCGACATCAGTGTCTGTGTGTTCTTGTGAGTGATGAAATTTTCATCCGTGAGCTCTTCTTGGATCAAACCTCTATCCATGCTACCCTGCTCAGATTTATTCAGCCCTTGTGACTGATCTTTGTCCTTCATCTCCTCCATAAACACCAAGGCTTCTTTGTTCCTATCAAAAGCATCAAATTTCCTCTTTCTGGAATGAACTGTATTTATGCTTTCCAAATTTGAACACATACCTTTTGAATCAAGAACTTCCATTCCCTTCTTATTCATGTGATCAAGCCTATTAGACCACATCTTTGAATCTACACCAGAAGTAGAATCAGTAATACAAGTAGACAGATAAAGAGTATCTACTTTCTTACCTCTTGCTAGAACAAGTGCTCCCTTGGTAACCTTCCAAGAATATACTATGAGGGTTATTGTGCATCCCTCATCTCCCAAACTTCCTACAGAAATCAGACTTTGCTTCAGAATTGGAACATGCATGACCTCTTTCAACACCCATGTGTTGTCAATCTGCAATCTCAACTGCACTTTCCCTTTACCAACTATCTGACAAGGTGTACCATGCCCTAAATAGAGCACTCCAAAATCTCCCTGTTCATACTCATAGAACAAATCTCTGTTTGGGGATGCATGAAAAAATGAACCAGAATCTAAAATCCATGATCCTACCTGACTATCCAAAGAAAGTATGAGAGCATCCTGCATCACAATATTTGCATCCTTTGCTTCTTCCATACCTACATGTTGATTCTCTTTATCTCTCAACCAACACTCCTTCTTTGTATGTCCTTTCTTTCCACAAAACTAGCAGGTAATACATTTGGACTCGAATCTCCTTCCTGACCTTGATTTCCCTTGCTCAACCTTCTCCCTTTACCTTTCCCTACTTTCTGCACTTAGAGCATTCCCTGATGATTCACCTATGCTTCTCCTGCGTATTTCTTCATTCAAGATCACACTCACAACATCATCAACTTTTAAGATTTTAGAAGCAGATGTAGAATTACTTACTGCCATAACCATACCATCCCAACTTTCAGGCAAAGAACATAAAATCAAGAGAGCCTTTACCTCATCATCAAAAACAATATTGATTGAAGCTAATTGGTTTACCAAACCATGGAAATCACTGAGATGAGTATGTATCGATCCACCTTCCTGCATTTACAAAGTAAATAGCTGCTTCATAAGATATACCTTATTAGAAGCCGAGGGATTTTCGTATAAATTCGCTAAGGACTTTATCAACTCCTCCGTTGTCTTGCACTGTGATAAGCTGGAAATCTCAGATGATGTAAGGCTCAACCTTATGGAACTAAGAGACTTATGATCAAGAACGTTCCATTCTTCATCCTTCATATCTATGGGCTTGCATGCAACCCCACCCAATGGTAAGTACAAATCCTTTTGATATAGATAGTCCTCAATCTGCATCCTCCAATGTTGATAATTTTGTCCATTAAACTTCTCCATTCGTAGCCTGCTTTCTTCTACCATTGCTGAACTCCCACTCAATCAGAAAACCCTGTGAATGACTTGTAATAAAAAACAATACCCTGCTTCCTACAAACTGTAGCTCTGATACCACTTGTCAGGGGATCTGTAGCTCTACCAATTCGAGCACAATTGATTACTTTCTTATATGCAATTAAACACAAAATTATACTAGAATGATAAAGTAGCTAGAAACTTGAGACAACAAAGAATTTGAGAGACAATACACACTCTTGTATTAAATACTACTAGAAGAAAATACAATAAGGAAGATGCCACTTCTTCCTCCACCTCAAAGGCTTGCCACACCTCAAAACCTTCTTCCCTCTCTCTCTTGCTCAACACAACAACTCTAAAGCCTGAGTTGTTATCCCTCCTTGAATGCTTCAGCTGATCTCCTTGACCTTGCTAGCTTCAATGCTTTTACTTGCCTTAAAATGAATACAATACATGCCTTATGGGTCTTTAAATAGGATCCCATGATTACAAAAAATAGAACTCTAGTTACAATAATTAGACACGCAGCTCGTGAATATAATTAGTCACTTGACATGCAAACACTCGCTTCACTTAACTGAGTGTTTGTCAACAACAGTTCTGAAAATACACAGGTGACCGACGTCGGTCCCTGCTTATCTGTTGCTGCCGACATCGGTCAACTGTCTGCCGTCACCGGTCTCCTTCTCCACTGTCTGTGACCAACGTCGGTTATACTGCCGACATTGGTTCCTCTGGTTCTTCAGCATCCTCTCTTGTGTCTGCAAATAGTTGAAGCTTTTAGCTCCACACCTTAACAAAAATCTAATATCCCTTTATTAACAAAAATACCTTATATGTATTTGGGTGTGAGAAACTCTTAAAACCATGGTTCTCACTATATTTTTTGAAACAATATTATCCATGCTAAAACTATAAAAATTCATCTCATATCACTAACCTACAAACTTATAAATGGTTCTGTAAATATTCTTCCTCTATGTAAGACCACTCTCCTTTTTTATAGTTTTAATAACACCCTCTTCATCATAATAAATTATATACATTATATATCTTATTTATTATGTATAGACATAATTTTCTCTTAATCTACATGTGTTATATGCATATTTTCATCATTTCTCTTACTAACATTATTATTCACTTATGGCTGCTCAAATGCTTTATGACTCCTTTATTCACATATTAAGCATGCACCTATGAATCATCTTCCTCTATGTCATCTTGAGGATCATATACATTATTAAGATATCATTTATAGTTTAGATTATTATAATTTATTTTAGAATTAATACCTTCTCATTTTAGTGTATAATAACTTTTTTCATTATTTCATCATCCTCATGACTTACCTCTCCCTGCATTGCACCTTATTTTCTATGAGAATCATTCTAAACTTATCATGAATAGAAATGCATAATTTTATAAAATAATTGATAATATAGTAAGTGAATAACATTTAAAGTAAGTAAATAAGTGAATACAAAAATTATGTCACCCCAAAATAAATACACTAAGAGAACATGAGAAATAAGTTGTTAAGTGGGGAAGTCAAATAAATAGAATAAAACCCTATGTGTATTAAGAAGGACCACAATAATAATATTCAACAAATATAATCAGAGTAGAATAAAATAAAATCAGAAATAAAGATGGGTATGAATCCATAAATAAGTATCTTAAGATGAACCTGTGTAGAATTAGATAGGAGAGAGCTCATTAAATATAGTTGGAAGGAAAAGAGGAGACACTTACATATCCTTATTAGTGTGTTCCTAGTGTCACTAATCTCCATGAGGTGATGGGGAAGTGTGTGACAAGTCTTTGAGGAGTAACATGTGACATGTAACTCTAAGATTCCCTTCAAAATGGATAAAATGTGAAATTTCATAAATTTGGAATATGTGAATTATAAATTCACATAATAAGAAATACTACACACACATATGTTTACTTAAATTAAATTTAAAACAACTATAGTTTAATCTATAACACTCCTCATCAATCTTTATTCTATGCTTAAAAAGAGGATAAAATGTATAAAAATTAAGCAAGTTGACATTACATAACATTATCCCTTGATAGAAACTTCCTTTGAGAGGAATTATAAAGATTTTAATGGTTGTAATAAAGAAAGAGTAAAAGAATAGGTGTCATAAATAATGTTGTAAAAGTGAAGATGTGATCATTGAAAACCTAAAATAATCATCTTTAGACAAGAAATTAATCCAAATATTAACAATGACCGATAAGAAAGATTATGGAAATAAATGATCCATACTACCTATAAAACAAAAGATTACACCAATTTTAAATTAATAAAAATTCCATAAAATATGATTTACATACAATGAATGTAATAAATATAGATCTAATACAAATTAAATTGATAAAATATATCTTTTATAATAAATTTTTAATCCTACATGAAATTATTTTAAAAAATAGATTATCTCCAAGAAAGGTATATTTTCTTGACAACTTACAAGAAAATGTATGTTTAAAATCAAGGAAAATAAGAGATTGGAAGTCCTAAAATTGATAAAAAATGAGATAGATAATACTTTTTGCCTTTCAAAAAATATATCGTATATAAGTGAATTGCGAAATTATCAAAATAAGACACATAATTATTCACCAAAACTTTAGGAATCTAGAGTTTTTTAAGTTTGTAATGAGTGTGTTTATTTTTTTTGTAACAATTAAAAATGTCATTTTTTGTTTTACCAAAAGATTTACACATATGCAATTTCCAACACTTATTAATATCATTCCCATGTTTACCATAATGATATCAAATTTTATCATTTTTAACAATCATATGAGCGCAATTAGCTTTATATCCAAAAGAACTCTTATGAGATTTAAAATCACTATCATTCAATATCATTTAGTGAGGGGGACATCTCACATTCACATTAATAGAATAAAACCAAGAATTTCAAAATTTGTATTAGTGAAGAAAAAGGGGGATCAACAATTTAATTTTCATGCTTATCAAGATCACTACCAAAATAACCCATTGATTTCATAATTTTCAAACTAGTGTTAGAAACATTATTTGTAAAGGAAGACTTTTTTTTGGAGAAGAAATATCACATTTTAATGAAATACTAGAATCATTACTATGTTTAAAATAATTATTTTTTCACATTAAAAGTGTCAACTAAATTATTCATATTCTCTAATTTTATATTGAAAGATGTTTTCAAAACATTAAGAGTCATTTTTGGCATGAAATTTGACACTTAAAAGCATGTATTTCATTATATTGGAAAGTATTTTTTGCATAATATTTTAAACACTAAGAAAAAGGCTAATGCAAAATCCATATGAGTTTAATAATCAAATGATATAAGTGTCATAGATTATTTATAATAAGGTTTACAATTAAAACACAAAATATTTTATATTCTATAATTACATACATAAAAAATATCATAAGACTCTATAAAACACTTTTAATTAGAATAACTTTACCATCTTGAGAGAGAAGATCCCCCTTTCAGCCAACAAGTTTATTTTGAAATCTTTCAATAAGAAAATTCCATTGTTGAACTGGTAATTTACCAATAAATAGAGGCATTCCCAAATACTTAATAGGAAGACATATAATTTGACATCCTAGAATGCATTTTATTTTTGACTGTCTCAAAAGAGGAGTATTAAGAAAGAAAAGGAAAATCTTATCAAAAGTAATCACCTATTTGGAAACTAAATCATAAGTCACTAAAACTTTCTTCAACTATGTTGCTTCCTTTATGGAGGTAATATCAAGGATAATATCATCATATACAAATTATTGATGAAGAGTAGCATACACTTCATTATAAGCCTTTAACCCATTAATATTATCATTACCAATATCTATAAAAATATTTATACTTAAGTAATCAGACATAATAACAAACAAAGAAGAGATAATTGATCTGCTTGTCTAATTCCTCTCTTGATTCCAAAGAAACCCACGTGTGCACCATTTATGAGAATAGATAACATAGAGGTTGAGATATAGGTTTGAATCAAACAATGAACATAAGAATGAAGACTAAATTTATAAATCACTTTATCCAATAATTTCAATCCACCCTATCATAAGCCTTACTCATATCCAACTTAAAAACCATACCTAAAATCTTACTCTAATGCATATAATGAATAGTTTTTAGCTTTCCAATAGCTTCTGAAATAAATATGATTGAATTTTAACTTTTATGTAAACTAAAAAAATTACTTAGTCAATCATATAAAATACAAGTTGAATAAAAAATAGCATAAAAATATAAATCCTTATATGAATATTTGAATAAAATTATAAAGATACTTAAAGTATATTTATCAAACCATAATGTCATTTATTAGATCAAAATCCCAAAAAATCAAGGCATATGCAACCAATAAATGAATGTGCCACTTGGAAAAATTGGAAATCAAAAGTTTGAATATGGAAAGATTCATGGTAAAATAAGGAAGAAGATAATCCAAAGGAAAACTTCCAGGCATCAAATATCTAAAAATAAACTCTTATAAAATTAATCTCATGTAATGGCTAGGAGTGATAAGTGTAAAACATTAGTTTAGGTAAAAACAAGCATAAAAATATAGTATAGTTACATGCATGTAATGAGAAAAAATGTGGAACACTAAAAACATCTTATGTCACTTATAAAATATTAAATAATATGAGGATAAGGTATTAGAAATTCCACTTAGGAATTACAATTGTTTGTTATGTGTTACAACATATTATAAAAGGAGTAAAAAGTAGAGCATAAGTTATAGTAGATTGTGTCACCTATTAAGGTGCCTAGAAAAAGGAATAAATAGGATAATGTGCCAAAATAATCATGTCACAAATATTAAACAAAATTACAATGTAAATAAAGATCAAACCACTAAAGGAATACACCATGTTTGAGTGAATAAGAATAAACAACTACACATGAAATACACCAAGCTAAATATGGGTTGGTTTGAATGAAAACTCCCAATATGATATGGAAAAATGCACTCATAATAGATATAAAAAGCCAAAAAATTATATAAAATAAGAGAGATGTAAAAATTTGAATGAAAACATATTAAAAAACCACACAATATCACAAATGACAAAATAGAAACATTTACCAATTGATATTGTTATAAGGAATTTCAGTGAGATATAATGCCACAAGTAAATAATATTCCCATGCAGTGTGCACTTCTGAAATTATAATGTCATAACAAAATATATAAATTAAATTAGAGTTATATTCAAGGAAAATTAAGAACAAATGCAGATCCAAAATGATAAGGAAATATTTTTACCAAAAATAATTGTTAGATATAAATCAAATTGTAAAATTACAACTCCTATATGCATTACAAGGACATCAAATTGAGACATAAAATTATAATACTAATATTTTATATGATCACTTAGCAATGAAATGTGATTATAAATGACAATAATTGATAATGTGTCAATTTTAAAATATCATTACCAGGAAATGAGAAAGTGATTTAAAACATAAATAATACACATAAGATGAAATAAGGCATAATGATACATAAAAATCTTATTATAAAATAATAAAAACTAATGCCAAATATCCAAAAGGTTCGTATCTCACAAATAGATGCTTCAAAATAAATAAATAAAGAGAAAAATTTTAGGGAAAAACTCTTAGAAAATAAAAATAATGCTTCGTTTCTACCTTCAAACTTGCAAATATTTCAGATATCGATGTTAAAACATAGCTTGATCTGATACCATGTTATAATAATTTATGTTATTTTAAAATAATAATTTTATAAGAAAATAAGTCCACACAATTAATTTGTGACCTCAAAATTAAACCACTAAGAGAATGCAAGACATAAGTTCTTAAGTGGGGAAACTAAAAAAATGGAAGGAAACCCCACTTGTATTAAGAAGCGTTTTAACAAACATTTTCTCCAAGTGAATTATTATTATAAGAATATAAAATGATAAATAAATATGGGCCTCCATCCATAAACATCTCAAGATAAACTTGTGTAGAATGAGAGAGGAGAGATCATCAAATAGAGCTATGAGGAATAAAGAGTTACTTACACAACCTTCTTAGTGTGTTCCTAGTGCCACTAATTGTGTGAAAAGTGTGGGAGGATTTATATATGGCATGTAACTCCAAGATTCCCTTAAAAGGGGACAAAATATTTGTGACACCTCATAAATATAGAATATGTGAATCATAAATTTGCATAATAAGAAATCCTACACACACTTATGTTAACTTAGCATAAATTGAACCCAAATAAAGATTAATCTTAAACACAACCCATTCATGTATGCTGAGATATTATCTATGACATCTTAAATTTGACCCATTTTGATGGTGAGTCTATATAACTCTTTAGTGTAATCATGTACACTCATATTTTATCACAAGCTTTATGACTTCTTTAACAAACTTAAATATTAGTCTGAAGGTAGAAACTTAGCCTTAAACTTCACAAACTATATATCCCAAGCATTGATATTGTATTTATCTCTATGGACTCTTTCCATATACATATTACTCCACCATAAAGATGTGTGTGACTCTTTAACTTTATGCATAACAATTTGGATATTTGATAATCTCATGGTTGAAATATTATTATAAATCAGTGATCTAATGAATAAGTTAAATAGGAAATAAACTCCTTAAATAGTTAGGAGGGTCCAAGTTTGGCTCACTAATTATCCTTGTGAGTATGTGAAAGAATCTATGTTTTATTCATTGATCAGATCCTATTTTTCCTAAACTCAAGAATTAAATTTAACAACCCCTTATATTAAGTCATTATCAATCTCATAATCCATCACAACTCTTCTGCATTTCAGTATCTCCATACCCTCTAAATAGGTTGGATTCTTCTCATCAATGTAGCCAAGTTTTGAAGTCTTGGATCTCTAGATGATATCAATGTTCATGTAATGAAAAATCATTTATGTATCATATATCTTATTCTAAATAAATAAAAACTACCATACCTTCATACAATCACTTTCCTTATTACAAAATGCAGTCATTATTTTATACCCACACTCACAAATGTGTAAAATATAATTTCGTGTTCTCACATGCTTACTCTATAAGGATAACCTTTACATAATACAAATTTATGTATCAATGGTCATAGAATATAGTTAACAATGTCATTATACCATGCATCACACCTATTTGAGTAAGACACTGACTAACTGATATTCTTCACAATTATAAACATAATGAAACTAAGTACAACATTAAAAATAATTGTATTTATTTGATTTAAAAGTATGTAAACACAACTTATACACACACCAAAATAATATGGATAACAAAAAAATATCAAATTATATGTATTACATTAAAGTCATGAATCACATAGATCTCATCTTAATAACTTGTGGTCTTTTCAAGTTTAATTATCTATATACAAACTACTCTATTATGACTCATCTCTCTATAATTTAAGGGTGTGTTCATATAGGAACAAGACATATCTACTCACATAAATTCACCACCACTAACTCAATAATCCATTAAAATAATTAAATACAAGATATCATTTTAAGGACTCATATTGCATCATGTCCATAAGAAATAATTATACAATAAAATAATTAAATGAAAAATTCAATCCTAATGCATTATAGCATATAATTCTCATAGCATTTCATAAAGAGACAATAAATGAACTCATGACCAATTATGAGTTAAGGCATTAGATAATGTTTAGGTAATTTTGATCTACAAATATATTGTGAGGAGATTAAAACTTTGAGATCAAGTGGTTATGGTTTGTGACCAAAAACTTAGTGTGTATAAAACCATACATGAGTTTTTTCAAGATCATTCACAATCACATTTATGTGTACTACTACTTCTTTGTAATATTTTGAAATGTTTCACATTTATATATAAATATTTAAAAATCAAAACTTTACTCATGTTTTAAAAACATCTCAAACTTAAATATATACATTCAAATTGGCTCTCAAAATGTTCACATGTTTTCATAATCTTAAGTCCTTTACCACAATAAATTATATCAACATGCACCAAACTAGATATTCAAAAGAAAATCAATACATGCACATATAGGTTGCATAAATAACACAAATTATTTTTATGTAATTAAAGATTTATGGTCAAGTTCAAACTACTTATTTTCTAAACTTGGTGTTTTTTAATTTATGTTGGATTACTTATGAATCTAGATGCTCTTGCATCATAAATATGGACTATAAAGCATGTGTCTAATATTATACTTATCATAAAAATTATTTAATATGTTATTATTTTAAAAACTTAACCATTTTCAATAGTAATAGGAAAAATTGAGAGACGATGTGTCATTAAAATTATATGTGTGTGTGTGTGTGTGTGTGTGTGTGTGTGTGTGTGTGTGTGTGTGTGTGTGTGTGTGTGTGTGTGTATAAAATATATATATATACACACACATATATATATACAATATATGTATATATATATATACACATATACATATACATATATATACACATATACATACACACACACACACACACACACACACACACACACACACACATATATATATATATATATGTATGTATGCATGTATGTATGTATTTACCCATGGTATACTCTAAAGGAATATCTTTAATCCATTTATTTAAATATTCATTAGTTGTACTAATGAAATTATGACCTTTACCCACTATATCAAAAACAAAAATGGAAAATGTCCAAGAAGAAATAATAGGTTGTAATTCTTGAGATGATGCATGTGTTGAATTACTACTTTTTTGAAAATTTTCACAAATATTTTCATTTTGTTAACATTCATGTTCTATTGAGGGACAATATCAACCAATTATTATTAACTTGTATGATATGGATTTCCACTAAAATTTCCTTTAAATTCACTAAAATTGATCTTTTATAATGAAATTTTAGCTTCTTCATGCATAAGGCATATAAGTTAATTTACACTCAAATATATTTTTTAAATATCATCATCAATGATAATGTATCGAATGGTATCTTCTCTCAACTTTATTTTGTCATTTTGGGAACAATTTGAAGGAATAGTGTCATATAATATATGTTTTTTAAATATCACTATACCAATATGAACTTAATGCGTTTCCATTTATGGAAAAACAAATTTAATTTATTAATATATGGTACTAAAATAATCAGTTATTTTAGTATCTTAATAGTAAACATACTTTTCTCATTAGTAATACTAGTAAAGTACTATTATCCATAGAATTATCATCAATATTATTGATAGTAACCACTAAATAAATGTATCCATAGAATCAACATGATGATTATTTATTAGAGGAATATTTCCAATCTAAAATTCTTCAAAGTGAGTGATCAAAATATGAATAATATCTCGATATGGAATTAATTTTTACTCTATAATTTGGTAGCCACAAATATGGACAATATTAAGAAATAGAGGCATAAACAATAGTATGCCCTAATGTGAATAAGATGTTTAATAGGGCATATGGTAAGAACAAACCTTAATATTAGCAATGTTTGATTTATAAAATAAATAAAAATATATGGAATTAAAATAATAGGATGACACTTTATGGTTATTGATAAAGGTGGATTATTGGATTTCTCCCTAGATGGGAAATATATGATTGATAAATAAAAATGAAATAATATTTTCCAATATGGATAAGATGTAATTTTTATAATCATGTAAATGAAATATCAAAAGGGTAGTAAAAATTATCTTATTATAATCTCTAATAATTTTACCAAAATGTAATATTGGGGCTTAATGATAATACTAAAATGGTAAAATAAGATGCACAAGGGAGATCTAGTATATAGTGGTTTAAAATGGTAAATTAGATATATTCTAGTGTTTGAAAATAATAAATAGTCATTATTTAAATTGATTTGACAAGAAATGGATAATATGAAAACAAAAAGAGATGGAATAGTCACACCTTGAAATGTTTATATAGTTTTAAATGTGAAACTCTTATTTGGAAGGAATGAATGAGCTATGTAAAATTTAGATTTATATTATACAAGGATGTATTTAGTTCTTTATTCCTGAATAATGAATATTCCTAAGTAATATTCATGAATTTTCCTCTATTACCAACAAATGTGTTCCTAGGAAATAAGTTTGTATTTCAGACCTTTCTAATTTTTTCTATATAGGTTCACCTCCTAATGTTGTATAGTATTTTATTTAAATTTCTAAAAATTATTAGTAAAAATGTTTAAATTTATTTATTCTTATTCTCTTGAACTCATTCACCACAATAAATATGTAAAGTATATTGGATAAAATTATTTGGTTAGAGAAACCCCAAGAGGAGTTGTAACTACATATCAAATTAGTTAAAATAAGACCCCTCATAGTTCTTATATAGTGTAAATTAAATGTTGAGAAAGGGTTTACACCCTATATTACCTATAAGTGATAATTAAAATACATTAACATTCACCCAAACCTATTTTTTACAAGTGGATGATGTCATAATAGTTTTAATAATGCTCGAAGCATAAAGATGCATATGAAGTAATAGATATGAAAAATTCAAGGCTCTAACTTGGATATATAAACATGAGATATGTTTTGATGATTTGAAAATTAATTTATTTTTTTAAAAATTATTATTAATTATTTTTTATATATAGGATTCCTTAGGACATGCTACATGTAATGTAAATCTATATAAAAACCAATATGTGAAAATATTGGTGAAAAAAATTAGGCTAAGTAAAAAGGTCATAAAAAGGGGGAGGGGTTCATATTCATTAGCAAACCTGTGGCTAATGTAAACTCATAATATATGCAAATAAGACTCAAAATATGAAATAAATGAATATTTAAGACATCTATAAATCAAATCGTTGGAGATAAAATAATGTGGGGTAGGAATTATCCTAAAAATAGCCAAATGTAAAAAATGCATCACATGTGAAAAAATGAGTAAAAGTTACTATGTAAAAAATGATTTTACCTAATTTTGATGTCTACATAATTCCCCTACATTGATGGGTAAATGTGAGTGAATGAATGTGTACATAAAAGTATAAAAATAAACAATTAAAAGACATACTTTGACTTACCTAGGGAAGGAAAGATGATTCAAAATATAATTGAGCTAGGATCTACCCACAATTTATTTTAGCTTGAAATTGGACATACCTAAACATAATGGCCAATTGAAATAATTATTTAATGTTGAATCAATTTTAAAAATTTAGTAAGATGAAAAATATGAATTAAAAGGGTGAGCATAGGAAGTACACTTGGTGATACCAATGTTTTAATTACTTACAAAAAAAAACTATTCCAATGAGAATCATTTGGGGATTTATTTCAACCCAATTGAGTTATTGATCAAAGAAGTATACAAATGGAATATTTTTGTTCTCTCAATTTTCTCAAGTTCACTCAAATTTTCTCAATATACTTTTTTTCTTGATACATTTATTCCATCATGAAAACTAATATATTTGGGTATGCTCCCACATTTTTAGGTGAGATATTTTAAAAACATTTAAATCACTCAACTGAAAAACTAAGATATTGTGTTATAATCACTCAACTCAAAATAAATATTTAAATCTAATGTGTTATAAAATGTATATATCCAAATCATTAAACTACATGAAATTTATACAAATTTCATTAAATAGTTACATAATATGATTATATAAATCTTTAGAAAAAGTAGTCATCATAAAATATCATGTATAGTTCAATATAATTTTGTGTGTCCTCATATGAGGGTGAAATACTAAATATGATAAGGTAATAAAATTCCCCATTGTAGTTTAAATATGAGATATTATGTCGATACAAAACCATGTAATATAGACAATAATATGTAATAATATTAATTATAAAGTGTAGGGGTAAATAATATGCCTCAATTAATTCTCTTTATGCATAAAATATATATCATAGTAATAATTCAAAGAGAAGGGTATGATGCCCCCAAATAGCTAAGCATGAAAAGGAAAACTAGATGTTTTAATTATTTTACACCTAATAAATATAAAATAATGTATTATATGCACTAAATTAGAATATAAAAAATATATAAATAAATACAATAATATGAATTGAATAAATTTAATTTTTATTTTCATTATTTATACTTGCTAAGGCTCAAAAAATATGATGGAATTAGATCATTTTTACTATATTATAATCACATGAATGGATATTAGATTTGGAAATGTTATGTCTATTCTTTTTATATAACTAAAACTTGAAATATAGGTTGAAGACCTCTCTAGAAACTATTGGTAGAGTTTAACCACTATGGTAGTTACCACTATTTGAGGTTTTCCCAAAGTTTCCCTATGCACTATATGGGTTTGTAACTTATGAGACCCATGCGCCTATGCATGTAATTATTTCTTTTGTGTGTGCATGACTTTAGTACTATGTGATAATTAATGTTTTCCTTATCTTTCATCCAAACCATAATTATGCTTCATTAATAATAATATGGCCCTAAAATAGGTTATTATTTTGGGTTGAACTAACCCAACCATTCTATACTAAAAGGTTTAGAATTGCTTATGGTTAATTAATTATAATAGGGATCAAACCAAACATAGTTCACCCACTTATGTGTGTGTGTTTAACATCATGAATTCCAAAATTAAATGATATATTTTGACCATTAACACTTGAAACCATTTATATTTGACTTTGTGTATTCATATATGTATAGATAGAATGCTCAAGGGATATTATTTAAAGTTTTAATGTGTATATTCCTTTTTTAAAATGATATAAGAGAGAGATAATTTATTCCTCTAGTTTCTATGTGATTATCTAGATGAGTTTAACCTTTGAAATTAATTTTATATAGGTGACTATTTATTAATTTCATACTATGACCAACCCATGAAATGTTTCTAGGTTAGCTTAATGGAGACTTCCCAATTTGAAAAATAACCATTGAATTCAATTTAAGACTTATGAAAGAGTGACACCACAAAGGTAACAATACAATCTAGTATCTCTTACAAAAATTATGAACAAGTATGATTCATGTATAAAAATGTAATATGATCAATGAACCAACATATGAATATATAATTTTTAAAATGTATAAAAATTCCCCTACCATGGGCATGGCCTTAGTATATAAAATTTTCTCATGTGTGTGAACAATGTCATGAATTTATATGTTTTTGTATCATATGTAACCTAAATTTATAACATCCAAATCATGTATATTGTGAAAAAAATGTGCATATAAAGTGGATATGTAACTCATCATGTGTATAAAAAATTACGTCTTCCAACTATATGTGTAGACACTAGAAATCATGCACTATGGTTCTAGATGTCATAAAAACCTCTAGACCACCCCTTGCCCCCCCTTGAGACAACTTCACAACCTTTCAAATACCAAACCTATTCAATATGGACTAAACTTGATCATTTTATCTTTTCCCTCTTGACCGCTAATAGTTTGACCCCAACCATCGATGATCACCCAACCACCAATGGTTACCCAACTGATGATGGTTACCTAGCCACCGATGGTTAGCCTCAACCTATGATGGTTGACCTTTAAATTCCTAAAGGGTTAAATCCCACTATAAATTCATCTTTATTTTTTTATTTTTAGCTATTTGATCTATGTGCCTGTTAAGGCTAAAATTAGACATTTTTTAAACCTCTTGTTCAACCTATTATTTCACCACTCCATTCCTTATATATAGAGAGAGGAGGAGGTGAAATAAGAGGAGAGATAATCAAGAGAAATCATTAATCATTATATTCTTATGTATCAAAGCTTTTTGTGTGTGTGTTCTTCTCACTCCTAGAAAATCCCAAAAGGCTTCTAGTGAACCAGTAACCATGATAGAGATCAAAAGTGTTTTTGCTTATCAATCAATAACCAAATAATTGTCACTCTACTATAATTTATCCAAGGCCCACAATAAGTTTTTATCCACTCATCTTAATGTTCTTTAGACTAACAATAAAGTTGATTATCTATTTTTAGTGATTAGTCCCTTTATTTCTCTCTTCAGCCTTCCTAACCAAATTTCTTCTTACCCAAGCCAAACATGATAGTAATCATCAAAGATCACATAACTAATGACTATTTATCCCTAATGACCAATGGTCACCTAACTATTGACAATCTTACCCAACCACTGATGGTCACTATGTGCCAATTCTAATAGCAAGCTTATTTGACCTATCAGACCTTAATCAAATCCCACTTTTTGAATTTTTGTTTAATCATAGAACATCACCCTATTTTATAAACCATGTCTAATTTATTTAAAATTAATATCTAGTAATTTATTACTATAATTAATAAAATTCATCTCTTTTCAAGCACTTCTTGTATTTAATTTTAGCAGCCTTTGTTATTTATGCATGTAATTTATCTTTTACTTTCATAACTTGATTGTTTAAAAGTGTTGATTGACAGCCTTCAAAGAAGTTGTGCTTCTTGGATCTATCTCATGCTAGGAAATCCACCTTATTGTTCATATAATAAACCATTTATTTAGTGATTTCTTATCTATAGTTCATCCTTCCAAGATAAACAGGAGCCTTCATAATCATGTGGATCAATACATGCACAACATATCAGGTTCTACTAACCTCACCCTTCTTTCAAGTCTTACATCTTTATTCTTATAAATAAAGAAAAATTTATGTGAAAAAATATGTACCAACAAATAAATTCATATATATATATATATATATATATATACATATATATATATATATATATATATATATATATATATATATACATATATATATATATATATATATACATATATATATATATATATAATATATATACATATATATATATATATATATATATATATATATATTCATTGATTTTTTATATGGAGTGTGAAAATTATGTTCCACATCAAAGTGAAATGTGCCTCAAAGAGTGAACATTAAGATCAACTTTTTGTAAGTGATGTGTCACCATAATATAAATATAATGAATGTACATATCATTATAAAGAATAAAAAATACATGTATATAAAAATGGTTAATATAAAATCATATCTATACGCTAATTTAAAAATATAAGAGTAGTGGAAATAATCATTCTGCATTAAAGTAGATAATCATGAAAATAATTAGTAAGAAGATATGTATAACAAATCATGTCTGAATTTTACTATAATCAAATCAATGGGATGCTCACTTGTATGTATTATATCAATTGTTGAGAACATCATACACTATGGGTTAGGAGTAACACATATCACTATCTAAATCTAAAAAAATTTCAAAATCAATATAATAACCTAAATCATTAATATGGTTAGTGTAATCATGTATGTATTGTGTATCTCTCATAGTCATAGTAACTTATGGGTTATTTTGTATCTCATAATAATACTTATATGTTATTTTTGGAACATATCAAAAAGTATGATTTGAAAATACTATGGGGTGTTATGGAGTAGGTGGGTCAAATTGAATACAAAAACTAATTACTAGTCAATAACATAAATTTTAATGTACCTATACTATTTTCATGTGAAACAAAAGATTGATTGTTTATCACCATTTTTTATTTAAAATTTATTATTATGGTTATGTTATTATATTAGTTATAATTTTAATCAAATATCATAAAAATATTGAATACTCATCAATTGTACATTGTGTGATGTGTAGTGTTTCTTGTAATCAATTTATACTATATTTTACTATGTTATTTTAATGGATCACTTATATTTGAGATATTATTACCTAGAATTGATATTAAAACAAGAATTTAAATTCGTATTCATGATTTTACTATAATTTAGATCATGATATATCTGGTGATATTCTACAAAGTATTCACTTTTGAATTTCCTAATTTACAAAGTTTTCTTGAGTAATGTATTCACACCATTTGTATCCTCATGGTTTTTTGGAAGGCATTCCTTCCATTTATCTAATATAGGTT
>JARHVA010008016.1:530000-571167 GCA_037957365.1 Torreya grandis | reverse complement strand
CTAGTTTATTTTTCTGCTACAATTTTTTAAATAACATGTTTTTAGAATTGTTATATTAGTTGTAAAGTTGAATGTTCCATTGTGTCAAGGGATGATAGGTATTTTAGGCTTAGGCCATGAAATAAACATACCTATAATCTGGTAACACAAAGGAGACTGAGTTCATTATCAGAGAGTATGTGCATGTGTGTGGATTTGAATCAGATTGATGGGAGATCTAAAATCTATAATAAAAAACTTTGGAAAAACTAATGTTATAGCTGAAAACATTTTCAATCCACTGTATTGCCTAGTTTACATACATGTGTGTGATGTCATATTAGATAGAGGAATATTTTACATGGTATATATAATTATTTCATGTATTAGTGATTGTACTACACATGATTCTAGTTGAGTTCTTGATATCCACACTATCATTATATTCCTCTCCATGAAGGGAAGGGACAATCACATTGGAAAGTTATGTGAGAGATCAATACGCTGTAAATGGAATAAAATCACCTAGACGATGTTTTCCCTCTCTTCAACTGATCAACCATTTTTGGATGCAGTCTTAGATATTTTATTAATTTTGAGTTATCATATGAAGTTCTAATGTACTATTGTACTTTTTATTTGTATTACTATGACTTTCAATAAAAATAATTGTAATAATTACACAATTAGTATTATTTTAATTTTTATATAGTAGTGGTTTTGTATTTGTACATGATTATTAGTAAATGAGAATATCAATCATTGTATATTCTTCTTGAACCTTCAAGAATGTATTAATTTGATGTACAGTTATACCATTCATTCTGTATATGATTTAAAAAATGGATTCTTATTTTTTTACGCTATAGAGATGCTCATTTTAAGCTAAATAGAACATGACTTAATGAGTGGGTTAATAATATTTATACACATTTTGTATTTAGCTCTCAAACAATATAAAATTTATATTAATTAGTGAAGAGGATTATACTTAAAATATGTTGATGTAAAAATTTATTTAAAAAATATGTGTTTTTAATAAATCCTAACGGGGTTGTAACATGTGGTATCAAAGCATAGGTTTAAATGCTTGGATGTAATGAGTCCACTAAAATAAACATATTTATGCTATTCCAGTGAGGATAATGATATGTGGAATATTATATGTTAAGGGGACTTCTAATAATAATCATCAAACTGATCCTAATTAGCTTGCATCTGAGCAAGTTGTAAAATTTGATCAAATCCTCATAGTCAATGAACAAAACAAGGGAAAAAATGGAAACCCAAGAGTAAGAAGTTCATGTGTAGGGTAATGAAAATGAATAAGAAGAGACAGTGGAGTAATCAATTGGTGAGGAAGATCTATAGGAGTAAGGGCATGTTGAAAACAACAAATTTCAAGAGTGTAAGTAATTGCTAAACTTGCACGAGATATGAATAAAGTAAATCCATCCATGTTCAATGGTACAATGTTGGGTGATGGAGCTAAATCTTGGATTACAAAGATGGAAAAATATTTAAAAATTCATAATTATTCCAATGTAATAAAGGCTATTTGGGGAACCTATCAACTTGCTAGTGAGGAAACCACTTGGAGGTATAATAAAATTCTAGAGATGGGCCTTAACTCCACTAGTTTGTGGCCTTGTTTAGGGCTCAGTGACTACCATAGTTTTATTTTTATCATAAATTAATAGATTTATAAAATATAAAATAAGGAGTCCTTTCAGTAAATGAAACTAGGAATAATTCACAAAATCTTTTGAAATATGCCCCTTAGTACCAAAAAGATGAACACTTTAAGATCATGAAGTTCATCATGGGTTTAAATACACAAATTAGGTATGAAGTGGGTGTTCATGGGCCATCCAAAATGGACCAAGTTTTTGAGAAAGTAGTTAAGTAAGAACAAAAGTTGAAAATGTTTGACGAGGTCACAAATAGATTAAAAAAGAAAATTGGTGGCCCAAAAACTACCTTTAATAAAAATAATTGAAAGTGGAATGGGAATTCCAAGAACATGTACAATATTTAGAATGCAAGGTTAAATAATATTTTATGGAACAAGAAACTAGGAAATGATTTCAAAGAAGGGTTCAAGGGAGGTAATAAATCTGAGAGGAAGCGCCACCTAGTAGATGCTTTGCATGTAGAAGAGATGATTATTCTAAGGATTTCCCTTTGTGGAAGATAAAATAAAAAAATAAGAATTCATTTACCTCTACATCATAAAAAAGGATCCTTCCAACAATAAATTAATGTAGTTGTTGACAATCATCATGTTGACTTTCAAGCTTCTTTCGTTGAATTATTAGGTACCTTATTTGGGCATCCTATTTCCATTTTGATAGATGAAAAGGGCTATTGAATGTTTTATCTCTCCTAGTATGTTAAATAAATTACATAGGAAGGCTAATTTCATGGTAAATTCTTGGTTAGTGTAGTATGGGAATGAATATAAGGTTAAAGTAGACAATGTATTGTTGAGGCCAAGGTAAAGTTATTATACTTCATGACAGTAGTTGATATGTATGTAAACACTGCTATGATCATATGGCATGATCTTAAGAATGAATTGGCTCTTTAGGCATAAAGCTAAGTTTGACTATTTTTAAATTAAGGTTGAATGCTTAGATGATTTGTTGAATCAAACCCAAATTTAAGAAAAAAAAGTGAGAGTCGAAACTAGGATAAATTTCAGTAATTCAATTGAAAAAGGCTCAACATAAGAGATGCCAAGTATTCTTGGTTAAAGTCAATGAAATCGAAGAAACTAATGAACCCTCTATTCAAGGCTACCCATTTATACAATAGTTCTAGGATGTTTTTACATAAGATTTACCTAGTTTACCTCCCAAAAGGGAATTTGAATTCACTATTGATATCATTCTAGGATTAAAACCTCAATTTAAGGATCCATACAAAATGAAAAAAACTAAATTAGTAAAGTTAAAATCCCAAAATTAGGAAATGGTTGATTCAAACATGTATTTCACCATGGGGTGCACCTGTAATATTCATAAATACAAAGGATGGAACCTTTACTTATGCATAAATTACAATATGATGAAAAAATAAACTATTAAGAAAAAATATCCCTTACCCTATATTGATGATATTTTTGATCAAATGTGAAGTAAAATTGTCTTTTCTAATATTGACCTATGAGTATTGTACCATCAGTTAAGGATCAGGGAGGAAGACATTCTGAGAGTAGCTTTTATAATAACATACATGCATTATGAGTTCACAGTACTTCTTTTTGGGATAAAAAAATTCACCTGCAACATCCATGAATCTCATGAACAATGTGTCTAAGAATTATCTTGATTAGTTTATGCTTATTTTTCTCAATGACATCTTCATCTGTTCTAAAATTGAAGAGGAACATATTGAACATTTGCTTTTGGTTTTGTAATGGTTGTGAAAGCACAAGCTATATGGTAAATTGTTAAAGTGTGCCTTATTTAAAAGAAGAGTACAATACATGGGGACATATTATATCAACAAAAGGAATCTCAATAGACCCAACTAAGATAAGAGCTATCATGGAATGGCCAAAACCTAGGAATGTGCATGAGGTGCATAGCTTTATGGGCTTAATGGGATATTATAAGAAATTTGTCTCAATTTTTTCTAAAATAACTAACCCAATCACCTCTATGCAATGAAAAGAGAAACATTTTGTTTGGACTAATAAGTGTGAATAAATCTTTAAAATTCTAAAAAAAAGGCTTACTTTAACACCAATGTTACAGATTTTAGATCCAAATGGTCATTTTATAGTGATAATTGATGCTTTTGAGGATGGTTTAGGAGGATTTGTTATGAATAATGGTTCAGTTTTAGATTATCAATCAAGGAAAATAAAGACTTATGAGGCTAATTATGCCCCACATTACTTGGATTTGGCTGCCATAGTGCATTCTTTACAAGTATGGAGGGATTTTTTGTTAGGAAAAACTTTTTAGCTCAAAAGAAATAACTTGGGGCTCAAGTACACATTTGCCCAATCTAATCTGAATGCTTGACAAAGATGATGGTTGGAATTTATATCAAATTATGACTTTGACATTAGCTACATTTAAGGGCAAGGAAAATATAGTTACAAATTTCCTTAGTCATAGAAGTTACATTGAAACATTGGCCACTATTATGAGTAGCTTCTGAGATTAGGTATTGAAGTTCTCTTTAGGAGATGAATTATTTGAGCATTTTAAGAAATATCTATCAAAAAATCCTTAGGATCTTAGGTATAAAGGATTCCCATTTGAGAATGATGAAATTTTAAGATACAATGGAAGAATTTATGTTCTTAATAAAAAAAATTGAGGGTGACTGTGTTAAAAGGGTTACAAAATGCTCCATATTCTAGACACCCTAGTGTGATTAAGATTTTAACAAAGTTAAAACCATTATATTTATAGAAAGGAATAAAAAATGAACTAAAAAATTTTGTATCAAGATGCTCATAATGTTAGTGAGTCAAGGTTGAACATGTGTATCATACTAGGTTGTTGTATCCATATTCCATACCAGAATGGATATGGAAATATATCAATATGGACTTTGGCAAAGGCTTGCCTATGTTAAGGAATCATCATGATATGATATTGATGGTTTTTGATAAACTCACCAATGTAACACACTTCATTCCATGAGATTTTATCGATGATACACCAATGATTGCATAGATGTTTATAAAGGAAATGTGTAGATTGCATGGGTTTCTAGAAAAAATAATCTTATATAGGGACCCCTAGATGACCTTAAGGTTTTAGGAAACTCTTAATTATGTATTAGGCACACATGTGAGATTTAATACAAATCACCATCTAGAAACACATGGACAAATAGAAAGAGTGAATTAGATATTAGAGGATATTTTAAGGATGTATTGCATGGATGAACAATACAAATGTGAAGAATATATCTCATTAGTTGAGTTTGCTTTTAACAACTCAATTCAATCAACTTTGAAGATGGATCCTTTTAAATCATTTTATGGTAGGAGGTGTAGAACACTTATCAGTTGAGATAAATTAGAGGATATATTAGTCTTTGGACTAGATATGCTCACTAAAATGAAATAACATGTACAGATAATAAGGAAAATATTGACTAAATCCACTGATAGGGGAAAAAAATCTATGCTAATATGAAAAAGAGAGAAATGTAGTTCTCAATTAGAGATAAGGTTTTTCTATGAGTAAAACCCCAAAAGAGTTTCATTAAGTTTGATAAATCAAAAAAACTATCACCTAGATATGTGGGACCCTTTAAGGTTCTAGAAGTGATCTATCTTATAGCATATAGGTTGGCTTTGCTACTAGATTCAATATAAATGCATAATATTTTTCATGTGTCCTATCTTAAAAAGAATATAGCTGATCTTTCACATGTTTTGGACTAGAATGCATTATAGGGTCTAGATCTAAGGGTGGTATAGTATAACCAATTATAGTACTTGATACATGAAAACTTGATTTTCATAACCAATAAGTATCTCAATGCAAGGTCTAGTGGGATCAGTAATATGAAGATAATTCCACATGGGAGGATTATGAGGAATTCTATAGGTTATTTCCTCATTTATTTAAATAATTTTTTGTTGAACTTTATTTTTATTTTCCAAACTCTTATTTAAAAAAGAATCCATCAAGATAATAACTTATTTTAGGGAGGAAGAATGTTATATCCCATCCTACTCATTATAAATTGCATTAGTATTATACAATTGAATAAACTAATAATTAGTTATTTTTCTGATTTTGATGGTATATTTAGATATATGCTACTTGATTAGACATTTTTTATGTTTCCTTTCATGGTTTATTATGATTTGAGGACAATTTTACATATAACTAGGTATACTATACTAGCCTTTTTGAAATATTATGTTGAGATAATATTAATTGTAGATTTTATTTGATCTAAATAGTTTATTTGATGTATATATATTATGATATTTTGTTATCATATTGTAAGCTCTGACTAACTACTATTTTGTTTGATCAAGGTGATTAAAGGACTATCTCATCCTTAGTTATTGAAAAATAGGAAGGGCATCATAGGGGAGGAGGATGCAAATTTTTAAAAATAGGAATAGAAAGAATGAAACCAAACCCCCACACACACTTTCACATTGCATGTCGAGATGTTAGTATTTTTGATATTTTGTAAATGTGTTGTGTGATTACTTTTAACTAACTATTGTTATATTTGTTATTTCATGTTCTACATTAGTTATAGGTCATATAATTAATATATTGTTTATAAATGAGTTTGAATAGAGATTTTACTATTAGTGTTATTTATTAGCCTTGTTATGCATAATTTTTGAATATATTTATGAAAATGGTGTGTGAGCTAAATGGTGGTTTATTGAGTTATGATTGAATATAGATCTAATTTAATCATTTTAAATCTATTAAGGTTCAAGATAATATTTAATCCATTTTCCTTTTATCTAAATATGTAAAGGTTTATTTGGTTTTAATTAACCAATTTTTTGTGGCTTAAGGGACATGGGACAAAAGATACTGATGAAATTGTCCAAGATCCAACTGATAGAATTGAACACACAAACTGTAAATGTAAAGTAAATAGAAGCATAACTCCATTATTGATATTAAAATTAAAATAGAGCAAAATTATAATAATATTAAATTTATAACTTGTTGAAAATAGCTTATATGAGAGGCATATTTATAGGTATAATGGAGGCATAGAGTCAAGACATTTGGTAATGTGAACACAAGACATTTGGCAAATGGTTTGTGTGCTCCATATGTTAATATTAGTGGTTGTGTGATACATATGTCAATATTGGTGGGTAAATGTCAAGGGTATCCTTACCCCCTAATTTGACTACAATTTTTACATGTGCGTGTGCACCTTAATTACCTCATTTATGACACCTACGTGACCTCAAAATAACACCTAAACAAGCTAAATAAATATGTAAGAATAATCCATAATAATAAATATAAGGAAAATAATATCCTACACTAACACCACCTTTAAACATAGCTTATATCGGTAAATAAAATTGGGTCCCAACAACATGGCCTTATGAGGTACCCAAGTATAATGTAACTATTACAAAGTGGAGGAAAAGGAGAAAACCCATAGGAAAAAACTCCACCTCAAAAGAGAGAAAAGAAGAGGAATAGAAGACTTCCTAAAGATGGTGCTGATGTAGCCCTACCCCAAGAAGAGCACTCAAGTGAAGATACTTGCTTTCAGTGAAGGTCTTGGTAAAGATATCAGCTATCTACTCTGTAGTCTAGTAAAATCTAAGATCAATGACCTATCCATGAATGATCTCCCAAATGAAGTGCATATGAATCTCAATTTGCTTGGTACATTGATGTTGGACTAGATTTTTACAGATTTAGATGGTACTTTAGTTATCACAAAAGATAACTGTGGGTCACTTGAAATGCATACCAAACTTAGTAATAATCACTTAAAGAAAAATAGCTTCTATAGTAGAATTTATAGCCCCTCTATATTCAACCTTAGTAGATGATAAAGCAATAACATTCTGCTTTTTTATAGACCAATTAATTGGTCCATAACCAAGTGAGAAACTATATCCTAAAGTAGACTTATGATGTTGAATATCACCAAACCAATCTGAATTTGTGTATCTAATTAAGTCAATATCAATGCCTATTCTATAGTGAACCCAAAAATGGTGAGTATCCTGAATGTAGTATAGAATCCATTTGGATGCTTTCCAGTGTAGTTAATGCGGTGTTTTCATAAACCTAAAGACTATGCCGACTACATATGAAATATCAGGTCTAGTGTGAGTCAGATAGATGAGGCTACCAACAAGTTGTCAATACAAGGTAGCATCAACCAATGGAGAACACTTAGCCTCAAGTTTGACTCCAAAAAGAAAGGGAGTCAGAGTTGGCTTACCACCATTTATGTGAAACCATGTGAGCAAATTAGGAGCATACTTGGATTGTGTAATGGTAAACCCTAAGTCAAACTGTGAAATCTCAATACCAAGGAAATAATGTAGCAAACCCAAGTCAGTCATGGAGAATCTATCATGCAAAGCAATTTTCATTGCTACAATGGAGGATGAATAACTCCTTATGATAAATAGGTCATCCCCATATAGAACTAGAACCAAGAGTGAAGTATCCTACCAAAAGATGTAGACATTTGGATTAGAATTGCATCTAGTGAACCTAATTGTGAGAAGAAATAAATCCATCTTGGCATACTAAACCCGAGGGGCCTGTTTGAGGCCAGAGATGGAATTTTGAAGTTTACACACTAAGGAAGAATCTTCCACAAAACCTTGTGGCTGCTCCATATATATCTCCTCCTCAAGGTCACTATGAAGAAAGGCACTATTCACATCCATCTGATGAACATCTCACCAATAAGCTATGGAAATAAAAAGAGTGAGTTGAATAAAATTCATTTTATCCAAAGGAGTAAATGTTTTAGTATAGTTTATGCTAGGAACTTGTGAAAATCCTATCGCTACCAATTGTGCTTTAAGCTTATCCACTGACCCATTTACTACAATTTTTTTTTATAGATCTACCTACACCAAACAAGTTTCTTTCCCTTAGGAAGGGGTACTAGATCCCAAGTGTGGTTATTAATTAAGGAACTATACTCTTCATGTATAGTTGTATCCCGCTCAAGAATGCTATATTATTCACAAAATTATTGTGGATCATAAGCACAAGTAATGAAAATATGTGAAACACCTTGAAATCATGAATGAGTCCATATAACATCTGATGGATCCCTAGCCCAATCACCTGCACTCTATAGAGTCTATCTATCCTAAAGAGGAAATAAATTTAGAGAATTAGGAGGAGATTCTTCAACTTCAAAAATGTGACTATGAATGGAATGAGGTGAATCTCTATCACTATCCTCATCATCTGAACTAGAAGTAGAATCCTCATCAACATATATCTGATTTGGATGATCTGAATCATCTGAACTATCATCACATCCCAATGATTCCAAAGAAGTGGTAGAAGTGTCTAGTGTGGAATCTAATGGAACCTCTTGAAAGAGTACACTCTTCATAATGAACAAATCATGTGTGGTAGGATGAATAAGCCTATATCCCTTAACACCTTCTGCATACCCAACAAATATGCAAGGCCTACTCTAATGCTCCATGGCCTTACATTTCTTCTTAGGAATGGGGGCCATAACTAGAGATCCAAATAACATGAAGTGATTAAATTTAGGTTTTTGATTACTCCATGGTTAAAAATGAGTTATTTATTTCAATGCTTTGTGAGGAACACAATTTTGGATATAGCAAGCACAATTAATGGCTTCTACCCAATATTGTGGTGTAAGTGATTCGGAGTGTATCATACAGTTTGCCATTTCTTTCAAAGATTTGTTCTTACATTCTATAACATCATTATTTTGAGGACTATATGGAACTATTAATTGTATATAAATCCCTTCTAAAGTACAAAACTACTCAAAATGATAACTAACATACTCACCACCATTGTTAGTGTGCAAAATCCTAATGGTTTTCCTTAACTGTTTCTCAACAACAGCCTTAAGATCCTTAAAATGTTAAAAGACCTTAAAATTTTGTTGAATAAAATACACCCAAGTATACCTAAGAAGTCATATATGAAGGTAAACATGTACTTATCCTTATTAAATAAAGGCTTTTGAAATGGTCTAGAAACATCACTGTGAATTAGCTCCAAAATTTGAGTGGATCTCAATGATTTGCCTTTGTCATATTTATCTTTGGGATGTTTACCAAGCATGAAACCTTCATAAACACCATAAATAAAATTAACACGAGGCAACCTTATTACCATATCTTGTTGATTGATTTGTTTCAAGTAGCAATAATTTAGATGGTCAAATCGCTCATGCCATAGTTTACTCACTACATCAAAATGAGTGAGTAATATAATAGAAGGGTAATCAAGAGAAAAATTTGAGAACGTGTAAAACCTTGATTGGTGATTTTATTTCCTAATCACCACTATAATATTACTATGTATCTCCTGAATGACAATAGAATCTGGAGTAAACTCAACTTTCTTGCCTGATCTAATGTGGATGATTTGATAAATAGATAGGAGATTAGTTGACAGTGATGGAACACATAAGAAATTTTCAAATGTTCCATAATTAACTTCAATATATCCTCTCCCATAAAATTTAATACAAGTGTCATCACCTATTAGAATAGATGGCATATAACATAGCTCTAAAGATGAGAATAAGTCTCATGAAGAAGCCATGTGATGTGAGGCACAAGAATCAATCACCCATGTGGATGGATGAGATGCTACTACAACAAGGGCCTTCCCCTTAGCTTTGCCTTTACAACTATATTTTTCCTTAGAAGACTCCTATGCTAATGAGCTTGATTTGACTGTATCAGAGACATTGATGTTGTTTTTCTCAAGCATCTTTATTGGTTGATCAATCTACTTTTTCATACATTTTGTTTCATCATGCCTAGTTATTTTAAATTAGGTACATGTGATACTCTATTTCTTGGGTTTCCCACCTAAAGAGTAGGATTCATATGATACTTTTGGATTAGTATCTAATTTTTGATCCCTTCATTGCTCTTGGTCCTTCTTTTTTTGTTTTTTCTCCTTATTAATTGAAGTCTTCAATTTATCATGACTCAAAAAACATGTGATTGGGAGGACTTCAAGGTACCCATTTGGATGAGATTATTTTTATCCTTATTTGATTATTTGGTAAAATCATCTAAGGATGGCATACTCCATGTAGTTCTTAGGGCACATTTTGTAGCATAAAAGGTAGAGACAAAAACTGAGTAGTTAGGACCTAACTTGGAAAGGATAGAGAGGATCAATTGTTCATCCTTTTTCTCTATACCACACGATTTTAATTACAATCTAAGTGATTTAAGTTTGGTGATTTTTTTTTATAGTGTCAAAGTTTCCTAGACTCAAACTAATGAGCTCATTCTCTAGCTCATGACCCCTTATTACATCCTGCTTACCAAAGAGTTATTCCAAGGTGTTCCAAATCTCATGTGGTGATTGAGAAAATTCAATGTGAAAGAGTAAGTCAAAAAAATAGATAAACACAAAAGAATATATGCTTCGTCAAACCTATTATACCACTTGATTTTATGCACACCAAGTTTAGGTTCAGTTTCTATATTTATGGTTATCTTGTTTAGACCTTTGTGTCTTAGAAAAATTTGCACTTTAGATTTCTAGTCATGATAATTGAATAGAGTGAGAAGTGAAACAATATTATGATCCATGATGAAGTGCAAATATAAATTTAATGAGCAATAAATAATTCAAGGCACAAAATAACCCCCTTGAAACTATAAAAAAGAACCCCCCCAAATTACAAAAGTTTAGCACTTTATGTTTTAGTTCATATACAATCAACACTTTAGTGCATATACAATTAAAACTTTATGTTTTAGTGCATATATAATCATTAATTTATTGCATATACAATGGGAACTAAATTTTTACACAATAAAGCCCATTAAATCTTAAAATATCATGCAGCTCCAAAGACAGCCATAAGCATGATTATAGAGTTGATTCATGCAGCTTCAACTCATGTAACAAGGATAGATGATGCATATAGTGAAAATAAGGTACTACACAATAGATTTTCACTCAAATACAATTAACTTTAGGTACAAATCTGTATAGTAAATCACATAGATATGCTAATGTTGTTAAAGTGCATGATTTGGTGTAGTATCCACCATCATGTAATATACACAACAATAAGATGACTATTTGAGGTTGTTAAATATACAATATAGTGTATATTTACTATTATGTAATACACATAGCAATAAAGTGGCTAACATAGAAATGAGTGAAATATTTGCATTAAAGGAACAAATAACAATACACACTCATAAAAAATGGATGCCAAACTCAATTGAGAATGCATCCACAAATGAGCAATCTGTGAGGGGATTACATAAGTGACAGTGCAAGATCACAAAAAATGACATTGGGCTCATCTGAGAAATGAATCCATGAGGATAAAACAAAAGAGTTTGAAATTTTGAGTCAAGCAAAGGAGAGGATAAATTTTGTTTACTTGTGAGGGGGTTTGATCACCTACCAAAACTGGACGTCACTCTTCATCTTCATGAAATAGAATAAAATGTTACAAAATAATGATAAATAACTCCTTACAATATGATTTTCCACAATAATATTGTTTTAAAAAAAATAATTAAAAAAAGCTCCTTCAATTTTCTCCATCATCAAAAATGTATTTTTTTTTGTAATTTTATGAATAGTACCACAGTCAGTAAAACTATGATAAATTTCATAATTCTTAATGAAATTATGAATTTAAAAATGATATAGAAAGAGGAAAACAAGGCACATAGAAATTAGAATTTTTTTTGAGTGATTTTTTACCATTTTTTCTTAGCAAAATAACAGTCATTTTTAATTAAAGAATGGATTTGTGAAACAACTTATAAATCTTGCCTCCTTATCAAAAAATGACTTAGTATACTATCCAACCAACTTGAATCTTCCTTTTAAATCTACAAAAGCTTACTTATATGTCCAATATAATTGAAATAATTGCAAATACTGATGAATTTCATCAATTAGAGAACAAAAAGACTGTAGATGATACACATAGATCTATAGGTTTCTCCTTTACAATCTCAATTAGAATACAAAATAAAAACTACTCAAAATTTCAATAAATAAACAAAAAAATGATGTTCGTTACTAGAAAAAAGCTTTGATACCATGACATAATTGTCCAAGATCCAACTAATATAATCAAATACATGAATTATAAATGCAAAGTAAATAGAAGCGGAACTTCGTTGTTGGGATTGAAATCAAAATAGAGAAGAATTATAATAATATTGCATTCATAACTTGTTAAAAAATAGATTAGATGAGAGGTGTATTTATAGGTAAAATGGAGGCATAGATTCAAGACATTTGGTAATGTGAACGCAAGACATTTTCGAAATAGTTTGTGTGCTCCATATGTTAATATTGGTGGTTGTGTGATTCATATATCAATATTTGTGGGTAAATGTCAAGGTTATCCTTACCCACCAATTTGACTACAATTTTCACATATGCATGTGCACCTTAATTACCTCATTTATGACACCTATGTGACCTCAAAATAACACCTAAGCAAGCTAAATACATGTGTATGAATAATCTGTAATAATAAATATAAGAAACATAATATCCTACACTAACAGACACCCAAGAAAATTTGATTTTGTAAAGTCTTAAAAACATATGAAAATGGTTTTTATATAATAAAAATTTGATTTTTAAAAATTGGAACCAGAAATTTGTGTTATCTTTAAGTCTTGGGAAGAAATTAGGTCCTTTTACTATCTTCAGGTTTTTGACTTTGCCATTTGGTTGAGAGCTTAGTGCATGGAGTTTTGCATGTAATTAACATGATAGATGGTCTTGTTAGAACTTATAACCAACTCTAGTGGGATGATAAATGCATTAAAATGGATTCTCATGCATATTGTCAACATAATTACCATCCAAATCAATTAAATGATTACCTTTATTTTTACCTTTCACCTTCTTGTCACTTTATTCATCCTCTTGAGTGAGGATCATTTTTTATTCAATAAACTCTTAATTGAGGAAAACCTGATTTTTATAGTTGTCCTTAGTCATTAAAGGCTCTAATTGAGCCTTTTATTCCTCATGCCTTGAGATAAAAACTACTTCATGGGGTGTTTCATCTTCTTTGTCTATGGACCTACTTATTGGCTCAGAAGCTTCGCATTCATTAACAACTTGATTTTCGGCATACAAAACACATAAAGTAGTAGTAGATGAAAAAATTTGAGTCCATATATCCTATAAACTATCATCTTGTTGTTACTCATCCTCTATATCATATCCTCCAAGAATTTTTCCCTCTTCAGGATAGCAAATGTTGACATCCATCTCATTTTCAAGATGCTAATCATCTTCTCTTTGAATTTTAGTTTGAAAATTCACCTTAAGATCTTCACAATTGAGCTTGTCCATCCTCTTAGACTCTTTACACTGTAATATTTCTTATTTATTCAAGGAAACTCTCATTCTTTGCCTTATTACTCACTCTATTATCAACTTGATTAGCCATCTTACTTTTTTCTTCATATCCCATCTATACCATGGGTTATTCACACTCTCTACCATGAGCATCATGAATTTTATTTATTGATTTAATTTATTTATTTCCCTTTAGAAATATTCCTTTCCTTGATTTATTCTTTCCTTTAATTGGTTCTTACCTCTAAGTAGTCCCTCTATCTCTCTTCTTACTCTCTTCATTATTTTAAGAGAGTCTTTTTCACCTTACTCCATCTTCTATCTCACTTAAGTATGTTGCACCTTGGTATATTGACAAATTTATCCAAGTTCTTTCACCTTGGATCTACCTTTAGATCAATAAATGTGCTTTTAATCTTGAGCTTCACTAGCTCTTTACTATATTTTAAGCTTCCTTTGGCTCTTACCTTCTCTCAAGCCTCAATGGATTCGATTGCTTAAACCTTATCTTTTAAAACTTCCTAAAACTTAACTAGTGTAATATTATTACATAAATAAACTTGTCAACTTTTCAATATCTTGTAGCTAAGCTCTGATACCATTTGATGCAAGTGGCCTAATCCAATTTCCTAAATTAAAGTCAAATGTCCCATTTACCCACTCTTACATACTTTATCTTTGTATATGACTAATAATATCTCTTATTCCACACCTTATAAACTATGATATTAAATAAATGTGTGTAAAAAAGATACCTTACCTTGCTATAAATCTCTTCTAAACTTTGATCACTCAAATTATTTTATGGATTCTTCCCTTTATTTATCCAACTTCTCAATCTTCTTTCTTTTATTGAATCTTTAATTTATACTTTAATACTCTTTCTTAATCATCCTACAAAACTACTCCATTAGTCATAATAAAAATTCATGAATCAAATATATATCTCTATCACTTCAATTACATTCACATATCCCAAGGAATCCCTTCATTTCATTATCTTATTTCCAAAATTACAAGGACTACTGATGATTATCTTCTAAATTTTGTTTTCAAGCTTGTTTGCAGAGCTTTAGACTTGAAAATATCTCTCAATATGGATTTATGATACCTCAAAGTAATTCTTAGTCTAAATAATCTATCCTCTTTACCATTATATATAATTTCATACTATTCTTCTACCTAGTTCTCAACTTATTCATTGTTTACACTCCTAAACCATGATTGAGGTCTAAAATCACAATTCAATAGAAACACACACACACACACACACACATTAGGAACTTTCAAGACTTGAAACTTAGTGATAAATTACCAAAAATATAATGAATATAACTATAAAATTTAAATTCTTTTTGATCATCCGTTTTCAAGTTAAATACTTTTACTGACACAAGACACTAAATTTTATGAGTTTTCCTTCTTTGACAAAAATGATGTTTTATCATAAATCATTTTATATGGTTAAAAATGACTTAAAACCATTTCAAAACTTTATAAACATCAAAAAACACATGATCACCAATTTTTATACCTTTTTAATGGATAAAATAAAAGGTATGAAGGTTTATTAATTCCTAAAACCCTAGTTGCAGTCATAGGACAACAAGCACCCTATTTCAGAATTCATTTTTTTTTCTATCAAAATAATCATATTATCATCTCAAATTTATCCTAAAGTATTATATATCAATTATAAAACTCTTAAAATCATTATATTTACCATATATACACATAAAATTACATATAATTCTCTCTTTATTTGACTACAAATACATATAATTCTGTGTTTTCCTACACGATCTTACAAATTTGGACTTTCAAAGAAAAGTATTAAAGATAGAAAAATGAAATTTTGTGTATAAAATATAAAAATTTTATGAACACACTTAAAATAATAAATAATTTATTTACATTAAAAAATCTTCTCAAAACAAGAAAACTCACACTTGCAAAAACCTGCAATTACAAATTTGCAACCTTGTTTACATAGTTCTATGAATGGATGATTTCGATGAAAATACTAATCAAATTGTCATGAAAATTGGAATAAAAGTAAAAAATGAGTATATAAACACAATAAAATAATAAAAATCACACTCTTTAGTCATAAGTTTTTCATAATGATGTGATATAGTCTTGCAACTTGCAGACTTCTGTCTTGTAGACCATCCACTTCTTCATCTATCCATCCATTCCTATAGACTTTAAATATGAATTATAGATCTTATACTTTCTTATATTTATTTTTTTAGTTCTAATTTTTTATATTTAAATATAAAAATTTGAAAAACATGAACTATACTTAGTTATGAATACCAAGTATCTCTCATCTTTTATCAATTTGCTTTCTTTAGCCTTTTTCAACATACAATTGGCTTATAAAGGAGAATTGGGACATAATTAATAAAATATAAATAGGATTATTTTGAAAATTCCTCAAGGTTAATGTATTTAACCAAGTGTATTATGTCTTTAAACCCTTCTTAACCCTTTCATACCAATTCAAATTTTCAAATTTCTCATTTTCGAAGGAAATTGAAATATACTTCCTAGAGATCTATAATGGACTAAGAAATATTATTATTGAATTAAAAATACTCTTAAGGCGTCATATGAATTTTTTAAACCATAATTAGGCATATTTACATGATGTTTACATAAAATTTTATGATTATCCTTCATCATACTCCCATTATTGAAAGATTTGAGTTTCTACTCAAATGGAATTCAAAATATTTTTCCTGGTCTTCCAATTATTCATCTTCTTTTTTTGTTTATTATTATTATTGATTAATTTATTTTATTATTCATCCTTCAAGATGAATATGTATTCATGTATATTATTTTTTTGAGCTCTCTCAAGAGCCTCTTTATGTATAGCCTTCACCTCCTAGCTATCAAATCTGCACATACAAAATTCACAAAAGGAATAGACATAAAATATTGAGACCTTTGGGTCTCTTCAAGTTATTATTGCATCCATACTTGTTGATTAATTATGAAATATTATTTGAAAACCATGATTTATTCTCTTCCTTCTTAATTTTCTAACTCAAATGCTTCTTCTCCATCTTCCTTTGCTACTTTATCTAAAGCATATTTCAAGGTTGTTATCTCAAACCTCCAATTATTCTGGGATTTCATACACAAACAAGATATTAAGTGTTCTTTCAAAATATTCTCCTTATTTCATGCACTCCCTTTTAAAATATGCTATATCCTTTAAGAAATTTTATTCATAAGAAATTGAAATGTTCCATCTTCTTTAAGTTCTTGTTCTTTCACATTCATATATACTTGTTATATATCATCTTCAATATGTGTAGAACCATATTTATTTACAAAAATAAATTCATTATTTGGGGATGCAATTGATTCTCAAATATTATCATGTATATTTTCAATACAATTACCATCCAAATCAAAGAAATGATTACCTTGCTTTTTACCTTTTTATTACATTTCGATTCCTTGTTAAGCTAATTATTTGACTATTTATAAATAGATATGGTAGATACATATGATATTGAATATATTTTTTGATTAAGCTTGAGATTATACTATTTTAGGATATTAGTATGTTGCTTAATTAAATTATAATTCATGATTTTCTTAGCATGAGTTGGTTTATGTATGCATTTTCACTTTTAGGCATATTAATGAATTGTTATAATTACGTATTATTTATTATGATTCTCATGTAATATAGCCTAACTACCTATGTGTTGTGAGGTGGACGTAGGAGAATTCTTCCCTTAAACATTCAGTGTATCATAGGGATTCCATTCTATTGCAAGATATCACACTAACATGTAAACCATACTCATAGAATGATAATGTCTCACTAAACATACTTTGGCCTAAAAATTTACAAATAATAAATGATAATGATCTAAATCAATCAATTATATACACACCACTTAATCAGACTGCCTTCATCTAACGTTACAATGCAAGTAATCTAATGAAGTTCATCTCACTCCTTACACCACATTAGCAATGTAGATTGGTCAAATAAAATTCAACCACAATATTCATCAACTTACATCCTATTAGAAAATACATCACATGACACACTATACATAAGAGTAATAATAATATACATTAAGTTCATCTAAATATGTATTATACTTTCATTATATTCTATCCCATACTAGAAATAATGATTACAAATATACCACCTGGATAAACATACAATTTAACTATATAATTCAACAATATAATTAGTTTCCAGTTATCTACACCTTATGACATCCCATACTACCTCAGTCCAGTGTTCTATGACTTAACTACCATATTTCCATAATCAAACAAATGAATTAGTCTCAAATACATGGAAACACAAGAATTCCATAATTAATTATACATATAATAAATCAAAATATCATTCCCATGGAACATAATAACATTTCAATACAACATTTAATAAATTCTTAGAGTTTCCATGCATGCATACATAAGTCTATCAATAATAAAACCATATGGTATCCACAAAAAATACTAGTATGTATATAGTATACATATAAATTTTAGTTAGGTATAATAACTATAGTAAGTACTTCCCATGTACAATACACTTTTATACTATAGTTCCCTATGATATCCCATACTATCATAGGTTCCCAACTACATAAAAACACATAACCAAACATATGATTTAAATAATCCAATGATCAATATAGATAACAAGCAAATAAGTTAAAAATTATACCATCCAAATATACCTTAAATTTAGACTGCAACCTAGCATTCAAAATAAAATAACATTAGCACACATCATGATGCACCTTTATATACTAGATATTAGCACATAAACATAGTAGAAGTCTCCTAATATGTATTGAACTCTCAATGCAAAATATATATAACAATAGTCAACTAATCATGTACAGAGAGATAAAAATTGCATAAACCCATTGTCATTCATTTATACATCTTGTTCTATTCTATATAATATTATCCCAAAACATTATAGTTTTCTGATTTCTTAAAGACTAATTCAAATCATCTTTTAAAAGTACAAACTTTATGCATGAGTAATACTCACCATAAGTAGTTATTTCAATGTTATGTGGATATTTAACCACTACTCATTTATACTTTAAAAGAAGAGCTCCCTAAAGGCATTTATAACTCTATTTGAGGGTCTCAAATTAGGTAATCATCTTCGGATAATGAATACCCATGCTAGGTTGTAAAAATGCATCTACCATTAAGTGCCAAGTTAAGATCCTAAGACACAACTCTTGATTTTCTAAACCCAAAACTTATATTTTATATACTCTTAATACCTAAGATTCCTCAGGTAGCAATATTTACTGTAAAAATAATTACATGCAAATAGAGTTCAAGAGTGTCATACATCACATAATCTCGATTTAAATGGGTATGGTCTTTATTAACCATCTAGATCAAACATATGATCTAGGTCTCCTAAGATAATGCTTGTATGTATATAAAATGTATATTTTTAATCATATTTATATAACTCTTAACCATTTGAGTAACTATAATTAGAGTACACTCTCTCTTTCTAGCATAAGCTAGTAAACTAAGGTATCCTATGTTCTTTCCCAACATCACTGATATGTATCTTAAAAATAGTTTTATATTTTGCAATGGGTTTTTGTAGTCCCAGCTAGACAATAATCACATCAAGGTTAACCCAAAAGGATCATACTTTGCACTTCACGATATACAAAAGCAAAACATTATATGTAAAGTTATGTCATTTACACAAAAAAACATTAAGGTGCAAATATATTATTTATTAATTTTTTGGAAATGCCACAAGATCATATTCCATAATATTTTTAAGTTATACCTATTTCCTTTAAGGTGAAAAGGGTCTGTACTAAGTGTTCATAATTAAATAGTGGAGCAATTAGGAACACATGGTCTATAATTTCATTTACTTCACCCTTCATTAAATATGTGAAAGTAAATATATTAAACATGTATAACTTATCATGTCTAAACACACCTTAGACACACAAGTTTTTGGTATGATATTCATACACTTGAGTAAATTAATCCATTTGTATAATTTTAACAGTTTGATTCCTTTGTTATATTTATATGTTGGTTATAACACCACTTCTTAAGGTAGGTGTGCATCCCAATGCCCTAATATCCAAACGTATATTATACTACCAACTAAATGTGGGTCACCCTCTACCCTTTTAGTTAATTCATAATCACATATGTGTTGGCCAACGTAAAAATAAACTTGTGACAAAATCATATAAAGTCACTTTCAGAATTTGATTTTTAAATACAAGAAATAGACATGAAGTAACTTGCACCCCAAAAGAAACACTACCACAAAATATATACATTATATATATATATATATATGCCATTTCTAGACATGGAGATAGATGCAGATTTGAAATCTATTGAAAATGTAGGGGGATTTTGAGTCCATTGAAAATCTTTGACTAAAATGGACTACAATTTCATTGAGTTGAAATAGATGTGATAAAAAGAATGGTGGCGGTATTGCTCTTGGTCTGAGTTAAAGAAAATAAATGAACATAACATGATATATAATTAACATTTAATGTTGTTGGATAAAAATGGCTGCTTCGAGAGGTTCAAACCCTTGATAGGGTGATAACAAGGATTGGGTGAAGGCAATGAAAAAGGTGAAGATCAATGCCTTAATCAATTTAAAAAGTGATGCCAATTGATGACAAAAAATTAATATGTAATAATTTATTTGATATATAAGATATGAAAATTGATATATTTATTTTATCCAACTATTGATTATTATTTTCAATCATCATATATTATATATTCCAATTATGAGCTTATTAAAGAACAACCAAGTACTTTATCTATGAGTAGATTCCTTAGTTTGGGTATTTAAACACCTATATGGAATGGTTCCCACCCAACATGATTTGACTCCCTTTCCCCTTCCCAATGGTTTAGTAAAGAATTTTTAATTCTTTGTACTTAACTAAATCTATTATCTTTTATTATAAATTAATATGCCTCATATCAAATTGTATTACTTATCAGTTGTGGTAGAGTTTGTTATCTACAACATGTTATTTTGTTAGATATTACTCCTATGATAATAAACAAGACTGTTATTTCTCCTTTCTTTTATTCTAGTTTGCCAAATCATTATATGGCATCCTTGTTGGAAAAGTGTGCTTAACCTATCAGTATTTTTATATTTTTTAACTTAACTTCATAGAAATTAGGCACCTTTTTCCAATATTTAAACAGATAACAATAAATTAGACCTAACATGTTTATGGATTTGGCATTCTTCACTAGTTAAAATTTGAATATAATCCCTAACCTAATTCTTCTATAGATTTTTCTAAAGGATTTTGGATTCTACTAAACCAATGGATAATTCTAGCAACACAATTGACCAAATTGCACTAAATAAAGATCTCCATGTTTTACCCAATATTTATTAACATTATTCCACTCTTGATTCAAATAATGAAACTTAAGTACAATCCTTACCATTTAATTCACTATTTGTTCCTTTGTCTTCTTCTTGTTGCGCTTTGTTCTTCCTTATCTCTTTCCCAATGCCTAAGCTATCTCAAAACTCTTTCATGCCCTCTCTTAAATAAAGCAAAAGATACCAATTTTCTCTTTCATCTTTTTATTTTTGTTAATTTTAAGCTAGTTTAATTATTTTATTTTTTTTCCTTTATTTTTATATTTTTAATGTAAATCAAAATAATTCCCTTTTATTTTAGTTATTAAATTTTATTTTCATATTTAGTCATTTTAGCATTAAATCATATTTTAGTAATTTAGAGTAAATTTAATAGAATAATAAATAATAACTTGAATTTTAATTTTAATTTAATTAATTTTTACCTCTAAAATAATAATGATTTATTAGGATAACCACACAAGGGACTATTATTCTCATTGCATACATACTTAAGCAACTAAAGAAATAATCAATTTAAACAATCATGTTTAAATGCATTTTAATATGACTAATTATCATGGTGTGTGCAGGGTTTCACTAGTGTTTTGTCAACCAATGATGTCTCCATCTACACCAACCTCTCCGATGATGCTCTCCCTATGGCATGTTTAAGGGAAGAATTCTCCTACATCCACCTCACAACACATAGGTAGTTAGGCTATATTACATGATAATCATAATAAATAATACGTAATTATAACAATTCGTTAATATGCCTAAAAGTGAAAATGCATACATAAACCAACTCATGCTAAGAAAATCATTAATTATAATTTAATTAAGAAACATACTAATATCCTAAAATAGTATAATCTAAAGCTTAATCAAACAATATATTCAATATCATATGTATCTACCATATCTATTTATAAACAGTCAAATAATTAGCTTAGCAAGGAATCAAAATGTAACAGAAAGGTAAAAAGCAAGGTAATCATTTCTTTGATTTGGATGGTAATTGTATTGAAAATATACATGAGAATATTTGAGAATCAATTTCATCCCCAAATAATGAATTTATTTTTGTAAAGAAATATGGTTATACACATATTGAAGATGATATATAACAAGTATATATGAATGTGAAAGAACAAGAACTTAAAGAAGATGGAACATTTCAATTTCTTATGAATAAAATTTATTAAAGGATATAGAATATTTTCAAAGGGAGTGCATGAAATAAGGAGAATATTTTTAAAGGACACTTAATATCTTGTTTGTGTATGAAATCCCAGAATAATTGGAGGTTTGAGATAACAACCTTGAAATATGCTTTAGATAAAGTAGCAAAGGAAGATGGAGAAGAAGCATTTGAGTTAGAAAATTAAGAAGGAAGAGAATAAATCATGGTTTTCAAATAATATTTCATAATTAATCAACAAGTATGGATGCAATAATAACTTGACAAGACCCAAAGGCCTCAATATTTTATGTCTATTCTTTTTGTGAATTTTGTATGTGCAGATTTGATAGCTAGGAGGTGAAGGCTATACATAAAGAGGCTCTTGAGAGAGCTCAAAAAAATAATATACATGAACACATATTCATCTTTAAGTATGAATAAGAAAATAAATTAATCAATAATAATAATAAACAAAAAAAGAAGATGAATAATTGGAAGACCAGGAAAAATATTTTGAATTCCATTTGAGCAGAAACTCAAATCTTTCAATCATGGGAGTATGATGTAGGATAATCATAAAATTTTATGTAAACATCATGTAAATATGCCTAATTATGGTTTAAAAAATTCATATGAGGCCTTAAGAGTATTTTTAAATCAATAATAATATTTCTTAGTCCATTATAGATCTCTAGGAAGTATATTTCAATTTCCTTCCAAAATGAGAAATTTGAAAATTTGAATTGGTATGAAAGGGTTAAGAAGGGTTTAAAGACATAATACACTTGGTTAAATACATTAACCTTGAGGAATTTTCAAAATAATCCTATTTATATTTTATTAATTATGTCCCAATTCTCCTTTATAAGCCAATTGTATGTTGAAAAAGGCTAAAGAAAGCAAATTGATAAAAGAAGAGAGATACTTGGTATTCATAACTAAGTATAGTTCATGTTTTTCAAATTTTTATATTTAAATATAAAAAATTAGAACTAAAAAAATAAATATAAGAAAGTATAAGATCTATAATCCATATTTAAAGTCTATAGGAATGGATGGATAGATGAAGAAGTGGATGGTCTACAAGACAGAAGTCTGCAAGTTGCAAGACTATATCACATCATTATGAAAAACTTATGACTAAAGAGTGTGATTTTTATTATTTTATTGTGTTTATATACTCATTTATTACTTTTATTCCAATTTTCATGACAATTTGATTAGTATTTTCATCGAAATCATCCATTCATAGAACTATGTAAACAAGGTTGCAAATTTGTAATTGCAGGGTTTTGCAAGTATGAGTTTTCTTATTTTGAAAAGATTTTTTAATGTAAATAAATGATTTATTCTTTTAAGTGTGTTCATAATTTTTTTTTATATTTTATACACAAAATTTCATTTTTATATCTTTAACACTTTTCTTTGAAAGTCCAAATTTGTAAGATCGTGTAGGAAAACACAAAATTATATGTATTTGTAATCAAATAAAGAGAGAATTATATGTAATTTTATGTGTATATATGGTAAATATAATGATTTTAAGAGTTTTATAAGTGATATATAATACTTTAGGATAAATTTGAGATGATAATATGATTATTTTGATAGAAAAAAAAATGAATTCTGAAATAGGGTGCTTGTTGTCCTATGAATGCAACTAGGGTTTTAGGAATTAATAAACCTTCATACCTTTTATTTTATCCATTAAAAAGGTATAAAAATTGGTGATCATGTGTTTTTTGATGTTTATAAAGTTTTGAAATGGTTTTAAGTCATTTTTAACCATATAAAATGATTTATGATAAAACATCATTTTTGTCAAAGAAGGAAAACTCATAAAATTTAGTGTCTTCTGTCAGTAAAAGTATTTAACCTGAAAACGGATGATAAAAAAGAATTTAAATTTTATAGGTATATTCATTATATTTTTGGTAATTTATCACTAAGTTTCAAGTCTTGAAAGTTCCTAATGTGTGTGTGTGTGTGTGTTTTTCTATTGAATTGTGATTTTAGACCTCAATCATGGTTTAGGAGTGTAAACAATGAATAAGTTGAGAACTAGGTAGAAGAATAGTATGAAATTATATATAATGGTAAAGAGGATAGATTATTTAGACTAAGAATTACTTTGAGGTATCATAAATCCATATTGAGAGATATTTTCAAGTCTAAAGCTCTGCAAACAAGCTTGAAAACAAAATTTAGAAGATAATCATCAGTAATCCTTGTAATTTTGGAAATAAGATAATGAAATGAAGGGATTCCTTGGGATATGTGAATGTAATTGAAGTGATAGAGATAGAGATTTGATTCATGAATTTTTATTATGACTAATGGAGTAGTTTTGTAGGATGATTAAGAAAGAGTATTAAGGTATAAATTAAAGATTCAATAAAAGAAAGAAGATTGAGAAGTTGGATAAATAAAGGGAAGAATCCATAAAATAATTTGAGTGATCAAAGTTTAGAAGAGATTTATAGCAAGGTAAGGTATCTTTTTTACACACATTTATTTAATATCATAGTTTATAAGGTGTGGAATAAGAGATATTATTAGTCATAAACAAAGATAAAGTATGTAAGAGTGGGTAAATGGGACATTTGACTTTAATTTAGGAAATTGGATTAGGCCACTTGCATCAAATGGTATCAGAGCTTAGCTACAAGATATTGAAAAGTTGACAAGTTTATTTATGTAATAATATTACACTAGTTAAGTTTTAGGAAGTTTTAAAAGATAAGGTTTAAGCAATCGAATCCATTGAGGCTTGAGAGAAGGTAAGAGCCAAAGGAAGCTTAAAATATAGTAAAGAGCTAGTGAAGCTCAAGATTAAAAGCACATTTATTGATCTAAAGGTAGATCCAAGGTGAAAGAACTTGGATAAATTTGTCAATATACCAAGGTGCAACATACTTAAGTGAGATATAAGATGGAGTAAGGTGAAAAAGACTCTCTTAAAATAATGAAGAGAGTAAGAAGAGAGATAGAGGGACTACTTAGAGGTAAGAACCAATTAAAGGAAAGAATAAATCAAGGAAAGGAATATTTCTAAAGGGAAATAAATGAATTAAATCAATAAATAAAATTCATGATTCTCATGGTAGAGAGTGTGAATAACCCATGGTATAGATGGGATATGAAGAAAAAAGTAAGATGGCTAATCAAGTTGATAATAGAGTGAGTAATAAGGAAAAGAATGAGAGTTTCCTTGAATAAATAAGAAATATTACAGTGTAAAGAGTCTAAGAGGATGGACAAGCTCAATTGTGAAGATCTTAAGGTGAATTTTCAAACTAAAATTCAAAGAGAAGATGATCAGCATCTTGAAGATTAGATGGATGTCAACATTTGCTATGCTGAAGAGGGAAAAATTCTTGGAGGATATGATATAGAGGATGAGTAACAACAAGATGATAGTTTATAGGATATATGGACTCAAATTTTTTCATCTACTACTACTTTATGTGTTTTGTATGCCGAAAATCAAGTTGTTGATGAATGTGAAGCTTCTGAGCCAATAAGTAGGTCCATAGACAAAGAAGATGAAACACCCCATGAAGTAGTTTTTATCTCAAGGCATGAGGAATAAAAGGCTCAATTAGAGCCTTTAATGACTAAGGACAACTATAAAAATCAGGTTTTCCTCAATCAAGAGTTTATTGAATAAAAAATGATCCTCACTCAAGAGGATGAATAAAGTGACAAGAAGGTGAAAGGTAAAAATAAAGGTAATCATTTAATTGATTTGGATGGTAATTATGTTGACAATATGCATGAGAATCCATTTTAATGAATTTATCATCCCACTAGAGTTGGTTATAAGTTCTAACAAGACCATCTATCATGTTAATTACATGCAAAACTCCATGCAATAAGCTCTCAACCAAATGGCAAAGTCAAAACCCTCATGATAGTAAAAGGACCTAATTTCTTCCCAAGACTTAAAGATAACACAAATTTTTGGTTCCAATTTTTAAAAATCAAATTTTTATTATATAAAAACCATTTTCATATGTTTTTAAGACTTTACAAAATCAAATTTTCTTGGGTGTCTGTTAGTGTAGGATATTATTTTTCTTATATTTATTATTACAGATTATTCATACACATGTATTTAGCTTGCTTAGGTGTTATTTTGAGGTCACATAGGTGTCATAAATGAGGTAATTAAGGTGCACATGCATATGTGAAAATTGTAGTCAAATTGGTGGGTAAGGATAACCTTGACATTTACCCACAAATATTAATATATGAATCACACAACCACCAATATTAACATATGGAGCACACAAACTATTTGGCAAATGTCTTGTGTTCACATTACCAAATGTCTTGAATCTATGCCTCCATTTTACCTATAAATACACCTCTCATCTAATCTATTTTTTAACAAGTTATGAATGCAATATTATTATAATTCTTCTCTATTTTGATTTCAATCCCAACAACGAAGTTCTGCTTCTATTTACTTTGCATTTATAATTCATGTATATGATTATATTAGTTGGATGTTGGACAATTATGTCATGGTATCAAAGCTTTTTTCTAGTAACGAACATCATTTTGTTGTTGATTTATTGAAATTTTGAGTAGTTTTTGATTTTGTATTCTAATTGATATATTGTAAAGGAGAAACCTATAGATCTATGTGTATCATCTACAGTATTTTTGTTCTCTAATTGATGAAATTCATCAGTATTTGCAATTATTTCAATTATATTGGACATATAAGTAAGCTTTTGTAGATTTAAAAGGAAGATTCAATTTGGTTGGATTGTATACCAAATCATTTTTTGATAAGGAGGCAAGATTTATAAGTTGTTTCACAAATCCATTCTTTAATTAAAAATGACTGTTATTTTGCTAAGAAAAAATGGTAAAAAATCGCTCAAAAAAAATTCTAATTTCTATGTGCCTTGTTTTCCTCTTTATATATCATTTTTAAATTCATAATTTCATTAAGAATTATGAGATTTATCATAGTTTTACTGACTGTGGTACTATTCATAAAATTACAAAAAAAAAATACATTTTTGATTATGGAGAAAATTGAAGGAGCTTTTTTTAATTATTTTTTTTAAAACAATATTATTGTGGAAAATCATATTGTAAGGAGTTATTTATCATTATTTTGTAACATTTTATTCTATTTCATGAAGATGAAGGGTGACGTCCAGTTTTGGTAGGTGATCAAACCCCCTCACAAGTAAACAAAATTTATCCTCTCCTTTGCTTGACTCAAAATTTCAAACTCTTTTGTTTTATCCTCATGGATTCATTTCTCAGCTGAGCCCAATGTCATTTTTTGTGATCTTGCACTGTCACTTATGTAATCCCCTCACAGATTGCTCATTTGTGGATGCATTCTCAATTGAGTTTGGCATCCATTTTTTATGAGTGTGTATTGTTATTTGTTCCTTTAATGCAAAGATTTCACTCATTTCTATGTCAGCCACTTTATTGCTATGTGTATTACATGATAGTAAATACTACACTATATTGTACATTTAACAACCTCAGATAGTCATCTTATTGTTGTGTATATTACATGATGGTGGATACTACACCAAATCATGCACTTTAACAACATTAGCATATCTATGTGATTTACTATACAGATTTGTACCTAAAGTTAATTGTATTTGAGTGAAAATCTATTGTGTAGTACCTGATTTTCACTGTATGCATCATCTATCCTTGTTACATGAGTTGAAGCTACATGAATCAACTCTATAATCATGCTTATGGCTGTCTTTGGAGCTGCATGCTATTTTAAGATTTAATGGGCTTTATTGTGTAAAAATTTAGTTCCCATTGTATATGCAATAAAGTAATGATTATATATGCACTAAAACATAAAGTGTTAATTGTATATGCACTAAAGTGTTGATTGTATATGAACTAAAACATAAAGTGCTAAACTTTTGTAATTTGGGGGGGTTCTTTTTTATAGTTTCAAGGGGGTTATTTTGTGCCTTGAATTATTTATTGCTCATTAAATTTATATTTGCACTTCATCATGGATCATAATATTGTTTCACTTCTCACTCTATTCAATTATCATGACTAGAAATCTAAAGTGCAAATTTTTCTAAGACACAAAGGTCTAAACAAGATAACCATAAATATAGAAACTGAACCTAAACTTGGTGTGCATAAAATCAAGTGGTATAATAGGTTTGACGAAGCATATATTCTTTTGTGTTTATCTATTTTTTTGACTTACTCTTTCACATTGAATTTTCTCAATCACCACATGAGATTTGGAACACCTTGGAATAACTCTTTGGTAAGCAGGATGTAATAAGGGGTCACGAGCTAGAGAATGAGCTCATTAGTTTGAGTCTAGGAAACTTTGACACTATAAAAAAAAATCACCAAACTTAAATCACTTAGATTGTAATTAAAATCGTGTGGTATAGAGAAAAAGGATGAACAATTGATCCTCTCTATCCTTTCCAAGTTAGGTCCTAACTACTCAGTTTTTGTCTCTACCTTTTATGCTACAAAATGTGCCCTAAGAACTACATGGAGTATGCCATCCTTAGATGATTTTACCAAATAATCAAATAAGGATAAAAATAATCTCATCCAAATGGGTACCTTGAAGTCCTCCCAATCACATGTTTTTTGAGTCATGATAAATTGAAGACTTCAATTAATAAGGAGAAAAAACAAAAAAAGAAGGACCAAGAGCAATGAAGGGATCAAAAATTAGATACTAATCCAAAAGTATCATATGAATCCTACTCTTTAGGTGGGAAACCCAAGAAATAGAGTATCACATGTACCTAATTTAAAATAACTAGGCATGATGAAACAAAATGTATGAAAAAGTAGATTGATCAACCAATAAAGATGCTTGAGAAAAACAACATCAATGTCTCTGATACAGTCAAATCAAGCTCATTAACATAGGAGTCTTCTAAGGAAAAATATAGTTGTAAAGGCAAAGCTAAGGGGAAGGCCCTTGTTGTAGTAGCATCTCATCCATCCACATGGGTGATTGATTCTTGTGCCTCACATCACATGGCTTCTTCATGAGACTTATTCTCATCTTTAGAGCTATGTTATATGCCATCTATTCTAATAGGTGATGACACTTGTATTAAATTTTATGGGAGAGGATATATTGAAGTTAATTATGGAACATTTGAAAATTTCTTATGTGTTCCATCACTGTCAACTAATCTCCTATCTATTTATCAAATCATCCACATTAGATCAGGCAAGAAAGTTGAGTTTACTCCAGATTCTATTGTCATTCAGGAGATACATAGTAATATTATAGTGGTGATTAGGAAATAAAATCACCAATCAAGGTTGTACACGTTCTCAAATTTTTCTCTTGATTACCCTTCTATTATATTACTCACAAATTTTGATGTAGTGAGTAAACTATGGCATGAGCGATTTGACCATCTAAATTATTGCTACTTGAAACAAATCAATCAACAAGATATGGTAATAAGGTTTCCTCGTGTTAATTTTATTTATGGTCTTTATGAAGGTTTCATGCTTGGTAAACATCCCAAAGATAAATATGACAAAGGCAAATCATTGAGATCCACTCAAATTTTGGAGCTAATTCACAGTGATGTTTCTAGACCATTTCAAAAGCCTTTATTTAATAAGGATAAGTACATGTTTACCTTCATATATGACTTCTTAGGTATACTTGGGTGTATTTTATTCAACAAAATTCTAAGGTCTTTTAACATTTTAAGGATCTTAAGGCTGTTGTTGAGAAACAGTTAAGGAAAACCATTAGGATTTTGCACACTAACAATGGTGGTGAGTATGTTAGTTATCATTTTGAGTAGTTTTGTACTTTAGAAGGGATTTATATACAATTAATAGTTCCATATAGTCCTCAAAATAATGATGTTATAGAATGTAAGAACAAATCTTTGAAAGAAATGGCAAACTGTATGATACACTCCGAATCACTTACACCACAATATTGGGTAGAAGCCATTAATTGTGCTTGCTATATCCAAAATTGTGTTCCTCACAAAGCATTGAAATAAATAACTCATTTTTAACCATGGAGTAATCAAAAACCTAAATTTAATCACTTCATGTTATTTGGATCTCTAGTTATGGCCCCCATTCCTAAGAAGAAATGTAAGGCCATGGAGCATTAGAGTAGGCCTTGCATATTTGTTGGGTATGCAGAAGGTGTTAAGGGATATAGGCTTATTCATCCTACCACACATGATTTGTTCATTATGAAGAGTGTACTCTTTCAAGAGGTTCCATTAGATTCCACACTAGACACTTCTACCTCTTCTTTGGAATCATTGGGATGTGATGATAGTTCAGATGATTCAGATCATCCAAATCAGATATATGTTGATGAGGATTCTACTTCTAGTTCAGATGATGAGGATAGTGATAGAGATTCACCTCATTCCATTCATAGTCACATTTTTGAAGTTGAAGAATCTCCTCCTAATTCTCTAAATTTATTTCCTCTTTAGGATAGATAGACTCTATAGAGTGCAGGTGATTGGGCTAGGGATCCATCAGATGTTATATGGACTCATTCATGATTTCAAGGTGTTTCACATATTTTCATTACTTGTGCTTATGATCCACAATAATTTTGTGAATAATATAGCATTCTTGAGCGGGAGACAACTATACATGAAGAGTATAGTTCCTTAATTAATAACCACACTTGGGATCTAGTACCCCTTCCTAAGGGAAAGAAACTTGTTTGGTGTAGGTAGATCTATAAAAAAAAATTGTAGTAAATGGGTCAGTGGATAAGCTTAAAGCACAATTGGTAGCGGTAGGATTTTCACAAGTTCCTAGCATAAACTATACTAAAACATTTACTCCTTTGGATAAAATGAATTTTATTCAACTCACTCTTTTTATTTCCATAGCTTATTGGTGAGATGTTCATCAGATGGATGTGAATAGTGCCTTTCTTCATAGTGACCTTGAGGAGGAGATATATATGGAGCAGCCACAAGGTTTTGTGGAAGATTCTTCCTTAGTGTGTAAACTTCAAAAATCCATCTCTGGCCTCAAACAGGCCCCTCGGGTTTAGTATGCCAAGATGGATTTATTTCTTCTCACAATTAGGTTCACTAGATGCAATTCTAATCCAAATGTCTACATCTTTTGGTAGGATACTTCACTCTTGGTTCTAGTTCTATATGGGGATGACCTATTTATCATAAGGAGTTATTCATCCTCCATTGTAGCAATGAGAATTGCTTTGCATGATAGATTCTCCATGACTGACTTGGGTTTGCTACATTATTTCCTTGGTATTGAGATTTCACAGTTTGACTTAGGGTTTACCATTACACAATCCAAGTATGCTCCTAATTTGCTCACATGGTTTCACATAAATGGTGGTAAGCCAACTCTGACTCCCTTTCTTTTTGGAGTCAAACTTGAGGCTAAGTGTTCTCCATTGGTTGATGCTACCTTGTATTGACAACTTGTTGGTAGCCTCATCTATCTGACTCACACTAGACCTGATATTTCATATGTAGTCGGCATAGTCTTTAGGTTTATGAAAACACCGCATTAACTACACTGGAAAGCATCCAAATGGATTCTATACTACATTCAGGATACTCACCATTTTTGGGTTCACTATAGAATAGGCATTGATATTGACTTAATTAGATACACAAATTCAGATTGGTTTGGTGATATTCAACATCATAAGTCTACTTTAGGATATAGTTTCTCACTTGGTTATGGACCAATTAATTGGTCTATAAAAAAGCAGAATGTTATTGCTTTATCATCTACTAAGGTTGAATATAGAGGGGCTATAAATTCTACTATAGAAGCTATTTTTCTTTAAGTGATTATTACTAAGTTTGGTATGCATTTCAAGTGACCCACAGTTATCTTTTGTGATAACTAAAGTACCATCTAAATCTGTAAAAATCTAGTCCAACATCAATGTACCAAGCAAATTGAGATTCATATGCACTTCATTTGGGAGATCATTCATGGATAGGTCATTGATCTTAGATTTTACTAGACTACAGAGTAGATAGCTGATATCTTTACCAAGACCTTCACTGAAAGCAAGTATCTTCACTTGAGTGCTCTTCTTGGGGTAGGGCTACATCAGCACCATCTTTAGGAAGTCTTCTATTCCTCTTCTTTTCTCTCTTTTGAGGTGGAGTTTTTTCCTATGGGTTTTCTCCTTTTCCTCCACTTTGTAATAGTTACATTATACTTGGGTACCTCATAAGGCCATGTTGTTGGGACCCAATTTTATTTACCGATATAAGCTATGCTTAAAGGTGGTGTTAGTGTAGGATATTATTTTCCTTATATTTATTATTATGGATTATTCTTACATATTTATTTAGCTTGTTTAGGTGTTATTTTGAGGTCACGTAGGTGTCATAAATGAGGTAATTAAGGTGCACACGCACATGTAAAAATTGTAGTCAAATTAGGGGGTAAGGATACCCTTGACATTTACCCACCAATATTGACATATGTATCACACAACCACTAATATTAACATATGGAGCACACAAACCATTTGCCAAATGTCTTGTGTTCACATTACCAAATGTCTTGACTCTATGCCTCCATTATACCTATAAATATGCCTCTCATATAAGCTATTTTCAACAAGTTATAAATTTAATATTATTATAATTTTGCTCTATTTTAATTTTAATATCAATAATGGAGTTATGCTTCTATTTACTTTACATTTACAGTTTGTGTGTTCAATTCTATCAGTTGGATCCTTGACAATTTCATCAGTATCTTTTGTCCCATGTCCCTTAAGCCACAAAAAATTGGTTAATTAAAACCAAATAAACCTTTACATATTTAGATAAAAGGAAAATGGATTAAATATTATCTTGAACCTTAATAGATTTAAAATGATTAAATTAGATCTATATTCAATCATAACTCAATAAACCACCATTTAGCTCACACACCATTTTCATAAATATATTCAAAAATTATGCATAACAAGGCTAATAAATAACACTAATAGTAAAATCTCTATTCAAACTCATTTATAAACAATATATTAATTATATGACCTATAACTAATGTAGAACATGAAATAACAAATATAACAATAGTTAGTTAAAAGTAATCACACAACACATTTACAAAATATCAAAAATACTAACATCTCGACATGCAATGTGAAAGTGTGTGTGGGGGTTTGGTTTCATTCTTTCTATTCCTATTTTTAAAAATTTGCATCCTCCTCCCCTATGATGCCCTTCCTATTTTTCAATAACTAAGGATGAGATAGTCCTTTAATCACCTTGATCAAACAAAATAGTAGTTAGTCAGAGCTTACAATATGATAACAAAATATCATAATATATATACATCAAATAAACTATTTAGATCAAATAAAATCTACAATTAATATTATCTCAACATAATATTTCAAAAAGGCTAGTATAGTATACCTAGTTATATGTAAAATTGTCCTCAAATCATAATAAACCATGAAAGGAAACATAAAAAATGTCTAATCAAGTAGCATATATCTAAATATACCATCAAAATCAGAAAAATAACTAATTATTAGTTTATTCAATTGTATAATACTAATGCAATTTATAATGAGTAGGATGGGATATAACATTCTTCCTCCCTAAAATAAGTTATTATCTTGATGGATTCTTTTTTAAATAAGAGTTTGGAAAATAAAAATAAAGTTCAACAAAAAATTATTTAAATAAATGAGGAAATAACCTATAGAATTCCTCATAATCCTCCCATGTGGAATTATCTTCATATTACTGATCCCACTAGACCTTGCATTGAGATACTTATTGGTTATGAAAATCAAGTTTTCATGTATCAAGTACTATAATTGGTTATACTATACCACCCTTAGATCTAGACCCTATAATGCATTCTAGTCCAAAACATGTGAAAGATCAGCTATATTCTTTTTAAGATAGGACACATGAAAAATATTATGCATTTATATTGAATCTAGTAGCAAAGCCAACCTATATGCTATAAGATAGATCACTTCTAGAACCTTAAAGGGTCCCACATATCTAGGTGATAGTTTTTTTGATTTATCAAACTTAATGAAACTCTTTTGGGGTTTTACTCGTAGAAAAACCTTATCTCTAATTGAGAACTACATTTCTCTCTTTTTCATATTAGCATAGATTTTTTTCCCCTATCAGTGGATTTAGTCAATATTTTCCTTATTATCTGTACATGTTATTTCATTTTAGTGAGCATATCTAGTCCAAAGACTAATATATCCTCTAATTTATCTCAACTGATAAGTGTTCTACACCTCCTACCATAAAATGATTTAAAAGGATCCATCTTCAAAGTTGATTGAATTGAGTTGTTAAAAGCAAACTCAACTAATGAGATATATTCTTCACATTTGTATTGTTCATCCATGCAATACATCCTTAAAATATCCTCTAATATCTAATTCACTCTTTCTATTTGTCCATGTGTTTCTAGATGGTGATTTGTATTAAATCTCACATGTGTGCCTAATACATAATTAAGAGTTTCCTAAAACCTTAAGGTCATCTAGGGGTCCCTATATAAGATTATTTTTTCTAGAAACCCATGCAATCTACACATTTCCTTTATAAACATCTATGCAATCATTGGTGTATCATCGATAAAATCTCATGGAATGAAGTGTGTTACATTGGTGAGTTTATCAAAAACCATCAATATCATATCATGATGATTCCTTAACATAGGCAAGCCTTTGCCAAAGTCCATATTGATATATTTCCATATCCATTCTAGTATGGAATATGGATACAACAACCTAGTATGATACACATGTTCAACCTTGACTCACTAACATTATGAGCATCTTGATACAAAATTTTTTAGTTCATTTTTTATTCCTTTCTATAAATATAATGGTTTTAACTTTGTTAAAATCTTAATCACACTAGGGTGTCTAGAATATGGAGCATTTTGTAACCCTTTTAACACAGTCACCCTCAATTTTTTTTATTAAGAACATAAATTCTTCCATTGTATCTTAAAATTTCATCATTCTCAAATGGGAATCCTTTATACCTAAGATCCTAAGGATTTTTTGATAGATATTTCTTAAAATGCTCAAATAATTCATCTCCTAAAGAGAACTTCAATACCTAATCTCAGAAGCTACTCATAATAGTGGCCAATGTTTCAATGTAACTTCTATGACTAAGGAAATTTGTAACTATATTTTCCTTGCCCTTAAATGTAGCTAATGTCAAAGTCATAATTTGATATAAATTCCAACCATCATCTTTGTCAAGCATTCAGATTAGATTGGGCAAATGTGTACTTGAGCCCCAAGTTATTTCTTTTGAGCTAAAAAGTTTTTCCTAACAAAAAATCCCTCCATACTTGTAAAGAATGCACTATGGCAGCCAAATCCAAGTAATGTGGGGCATAATTAGCCTCATAAGTCTTTATTTTCCTTGATTGATAATCTAAAACTGAACCATTATTCATAACAAATCCTCCTAAACCATCCTCAAAAGCATCAATTATCACTATAAAATGACCATTTGGATCTAAAATCTGTAACATTGGTGTTAAAGTAAGCCTTTTTTTTAGAATTTTAAAGATTTATTCACACTTATTAGTCCAAACAAAATGTTTCTCTTTTCATTGCATAGAGGTGATTGGGTTAGTTATTTTAGAAAAAATTGAGACAAATTTCTTATAATATCCCATTAAGCCCATAAAGCTATGCACCTCATGCACATTCCTAGGTTTTGGCCATTCCATGATAGCTCTTATCTTAGTTGGGTCTATTGAGATTCCTTTTGTTGATATAATATGTCCCATGTATTGTACTCTTCTTTTAAATAAGGCACACTTTAACAATTTACCATATAGCTTGTGCTTTCACAACCATTACAAAACCAAAAGCAAATGTTCAATATGTTCCTCTTCAATTTTAGAACAGATGAAGATGTCATTGAGAAAAATAAGCATAAACTAATCAAGATAATTCTTAGACACATTGTTCATGAGATTCATGGATGTTGCAGGTGAATTTTTTATCCCAAAAAGAAGTACTGTGAACTCATAATGCATGTATGTTATTATAAAAGCTACTTTCAGAATGTCTTCCTCCCTGATCCTTAACTGATGGTACAATACTCATAGGTCAATATTAGAAAAGACAATTTTACTTCACATTTGATCAAAAATATCATCAATATAGGGTAAGGGATATTTTTTCTTAATAGTTTATTTTTTCATCATATTGTAATTTATGCATAAGTAAAGGTTCCATCCTTTGTATTTATGAATATTACAGGTGCACCCCATGGTGAAATACATGTTTGAATCAACCATTTCCTAATTTTGGGATTTTAACTTTACTAATTTAGTTTTTTTCATTTTGTATGGATCCTTAAATTGAGGTTTTAATCCTAGAATGATATCAATAGTGAATTCAAATTCCCTTTTGGGAGGTAAACTAGGTAAATCTTATGTAAAAACATCCTAGAACTATTGTATAAATGGGTAGCCTTGAATAGAGGGTTCATTAGTTTCTTCGATTTCATTGACTTTAACCAAGAATACTTGGCATCTCTTATGTTGAGCCTTTTTCAATTGAATTACTGAAATTTATCCTAGTTTCGACTCTCACTTTTTTTTCTTAAATTTGGGTTTGATTCAACAAATCATCTAAGCATTCAACCTTAATTTAAAAATAGTCAAACTTAGCTTTATGCCTAAAGAGCCAATTCATTCTTAAGATCATGCCATATGATCATAGCAGTGTTACATACATATCAACTACTGTCATGAAGTATAATAACTTTACCTTGGCCTCAACAATACATTGTCTACTTTAACCTTATATTCATTCCCATACTACACTAACCAAGAATTTACCATGAAATTAGCCTTCCTATGTAATTTATTTAACATACTAGGAGAGATAAAACATTCAATAGCCCTTTCATCTATCAAAATGGAAATAGGATGCCCAAATAAGGTACCTAATAATTCAACGAAAGAAGCTTGAAAGTCAACATGATGATTGTCAACAACTACATTAATTTATTGTTGGAAGGATCCTTTTTATGATGTAGAGGTAAATGAATTCTTATTTTTTTATTTTATCTTCCACAAAGGGAAATCCTTAGAATAATCATCTCTTCTACATGCAAAGCATCTACTAGGTGGCGCTTCCTCTCAGATTTATTACCTCCCTTGAACCCTTCTTTGAAATCATTTCCTAGTTTCTTGTTCCATAAAATATTATTTAACCTTGCATTCTAAATATTGTACATGTTCTTGGAATTCCCATTCCACTTTCAATTATTTTTATTAAAGGTAGTTTTTGGGCCACCAATTTTCTTTTTTAATCTATTTGTGACCTCGTCAAACATTTTCAACTTTTGTTCTTACTTAACTACTTTCTCAAAAACTTGGTCCATTTTGGATGGCCCATGAACACCCACTTCATACCTAATTTGTGTATTTAAACCCATGATGAACTTCATGATCTTAAAGTGTTCATCTTTTTGGTACTAAGGGGCATATTTCAAAAGATTTGTGAATTATTCCTAGTTTCATTTACTGAAAGGACTCCTTATTTTATATTTTATAAATCTATTAATTTATGATAAAAATAAAACTATGGTAGTCACTGAGCCCTAAACAAGGCCACAAACTAGTGGAGTTAAGGCCCATCTCTAGAATTTTATTATACCTCCAAGTGGTTTCCTCACTAGCAAGTTGATAGGTTCCCCAAATAGCCTTTATTACATTGGAATAATTATGAATTTTTAAATATTTTTCCATCTTTGTAATCCAAGATTTAGCTCCATCACCCAACATTGTACCATTGAACATGGATGGATTTACTTTATTCATATCTCGTGCAAGTTTAGCAATTACTTACACTCTTGAAATTTGTTGTTTTCAACATGCCCTTACTCCTATAGATCTTCCTCACCAATTGATTACTCCACTGTCTCTTCTTATTCATTTTCATTACCCTACACATGAACTTCTTACTCTTGGGTTTCCATTTTTTCCCTTGTTTTGTTCATGACTATGAGGATTTGATCAAATTTTACAACTTGCTCAGATGCAAGCTAATTAGGATCAGTTTGATGATTATTATTAGAAGTCCCCTTAACATATAATATTCCACATATCATTATCCTCACTGGAATAGCATAAATATGTTTATTTTAGTGGACTCATTACATCCAAGCATTTAAACCTATGCTTTGATACCACATGTTACAACCCCGTTAGGATTTATTAAAAACACATATTTTTTAAATAAATTTTTACATCAACATATTTTAAGTATAATCCTCTTCACTAATTAATATAAATTTTATATTGTTTGAGAGCTAAATACAAAATGTGTATAAATATTATTAACCCACTCATTAAGTCATGTTCTATTTAGCTTAAAATGAGCATCTCTATAGCGTAAAAAATAAGAATCCATTTTTTAAATCATATACAGAATGAATGGTATAACTGTACATCAAATTAATACATTCTTGAAGGTTCAAGAAGAATATACAATGATTGATATTCTCATTTACTAATAATCATGTACAAATACAAAACCACTACTATATAAAAATTAAAATAATACTAATTGTGTAATTATTACAATTATTTTTATTGAAAGTCATAGTAATACAAATAAAAAGTACAATAGTACATTAGAACTTCATATGATAACTCAAAATTAATAAAATATCTAAGACTGCATCCAAAAATGGTTGATCAGTTGAAGAGAGGGAAAACATCGTCTAGGTGATTTTATTCCATTTACAGCGTATTGATCTCTCACATAACTTTCCAATGTGATTGTCCCTTCCCTTCATGGAGAGGAATATAATGATAGTGTGGATATCAAGAACTCAACTAGAATCATGTGTAGTACAATCACTAATACATGAAATAATTATATATACCATGTAAAATATTCCTCTATCTAATATGACATCACACACATGTATGTAAACTAGGCAATACAGTGGATTGAAAATGTTTTCAGCTATAACATTAGTTTTTCCAAAGTTTTTTATTATAGATTTTAGATCTCCCATCAATCTGATTCAAATCCACACACATGCACATACTCTCTGATAATGAACTCAGTCTCCTTTGTGTTACCAGATTATAGGTATGTTTATTTCATGGCCTAAGCCTAAAATACCTATCATCCCTTGACACAATGGAACATTCAACTTTACAACTAATATAACAATTCTAAAAACATGTTATTTAAAAAATTGTAGCAGAAAAATAAACTAGTCATTTATAGTAGATCTCACCTAACCATTTCATACAAGTTGAAAAACATTTTCATTCAAAGTAAACAAATTTGATTTATTTAATAAAACATATTATCATTATCACATTCAATAATCTTAAGAAATATAAATTTATTTCCATCAATTTGCATAATGCTTTTCCAATAATGAGCTTGCCTAATGCATATTTTTCATATCCATGTGAATCTCAGGTAGAAATAGGTTTATTATCATCAACTTGTAGTGTTTCTATAATAATAATATTCCTATCATTATATTTCCTTAACACTTTATATATTGGGCGATGGTACGAACAAGACTCTAGAAGGCTTATCGAAATAACATATGCATATTAATGAAGATGTATTTACCACATCGATGTTGGACATTCCACTCAAATGTTTATATAAAGGAAACTATCCTCCTTTCACCCAATAATATTGTTCAATCTTAAACCTCTATTGTATATATTATATCTTATCAATTACTTATTCTTTTCAATCTTTATTTAACACCACTACCTGTGTAGAGTGTTCTCTCTCTCTCTCTCTCTCTCTCTCTCTCTCTCTCTCTCTCTCTCTCTAACAATCAATTATCTAGATAAGAGGATAATGAAACAATTGTCTTCTTAAGACTCTACTAAAGAGGTACATACTTTATCACAATTGAGTCTTATCAAGAAATACCCTTTCAAAATCATTTTAATGATTTAATTGTTTCAATTATCAAAACACTATAAAATTTTGACACAAATTTTATCTAAAGCTTCAACTCCATGAATGACCTTATACAATTCATATACATACATACATATATGATGCACACATACTATGTATATATATGGCTATATATGGACTTTTCAATAAAATACAACACAAAAGTTTGATGTATATATATGTATGGTACATTCCTTCATCTTGAATATGTGTGTGTGTGTGTGCGCGCATGTGTGCATGTGTGCGTGAGTGCGTGCGTGCGTGTGTGTGTGTGTGTGTGTGTGTGTGTGTGTGTGTGTGTGTGTGTGTGTGTGTGTGTGTGTGTGTGTGTGTGTGTGTGTGTGTGTGTGTGTGTGTGTGTGTGTGTGTGTGTGTGTGTGTGTGTGTGTGTGTGTGTGTGTGTGTGTGTGTGTGTGTGTGTGACTTATATTTCATATATAAATATGTATTGTTTTCAACATATTCACTAAATTTCATAAAATTCAAATCTTTAGCTAACTTAATTACAAGCCTTATTGAATCAAATAATA
>JARHVA010008016.1:495000-525000 GCA_037957365.1 Torreya grandis | reverse complement strand
AACCATATGATAGTAAAAAGACCTAATTTCTTCCCAAGACTTCAAGATAACCCAAATTTTTTGTTCAAATTTGTGCATGATAATGATCTTTATGAATTTCCTGAATTATCATCTAAACTAGAACCTTCCATTCCTTTTTACATAAAAATAATTTCTCTATGTTATTAAGACTTTACAAAATCAAATTTACTTGGGTGTCTTTTGTCCCATGTCGCCTAGGCCACCAAAAAGGGGTTAATTAAACCCAAATAAACCTTTGCATATTTAGATACAATTAAAATTTATTAAATAACATCCTAAACCTTAATAGATTTAAAATGACTAAATTGGATCCATAATCAATCATAACTCAAAAAATCACCATTTAACTCACACAACATTTTCATAAACACATTCAACAATTATGCATAGCAAGGTTAATAAAATAACACTAATAAGAGAATCTCTATTCAAACTGATTTATCAACAACATAGCAAGTATATGACCCATAATAAATATAGAGCATGTGATAATAACCATAATAATATCTAGTTAAAATCAATCACACAACACATTTAAAAAATACAAAAAACACCAATATCTCAACATACAATGTGTAAGTGTGTTTATGGGTCTGGATTTCATTCTTTCTATCCCTATTTTATATAATCTACATGCTCCTCCCCTATGATGTTGTCCATTTATTCCACTAACTAAGGGTGAGACAATCCTACAAGCACCTTGATCAAATAAAATAGTAGTTAGCCTGAGCTTACAATAAGATAACAAAAATACTCAGAATGTGTATAGTAAATTAATGCATGGAAAATCAAACATACAAATGAAATCATCTCAACATAAGATTCCAAATAGAACATTATAGTATACCTAGATATGTGTAAAATTTTTGTCAAATAATAATAGACCATGAAATAAAAAATAACAACCATCTAGTCAAGCAACATATATCCAAATATACCATTAGAATAAAAAAATAACTAATCATTAGTTTATTCCATTCTCTAATAATAATGCAATTTATAAAAAATAGGATGGTATGTAACATATTCATAACTAGTATTCTTGTTTGTTTATTGCATTTTATCGGATTTAATATTTTGATTTCATTCTACTTGTCACAAGTTGATTTACGCATTTTGTTATATATCATTCAATTTATCTTAATTAGGATTAATTCACTTATTAATTAAAATTATAATAAAATTATTTGAATATGTTACACTGAATATTATGTGTAGTGATAACAACAAACAAAGCGTTAAACTTGCATATAAATAGATGACCTAGAAAAATGGTATATAAGAGTCACATAATTGGATGCAAGTCATATGATTATGAATATATCAATAATCAACATTATCAAATATCTATAACCAAAGTTACGTGTCTAAAAAGATTTTATGTTGTCCCTCATTCATTATTTTGAAGGTGCAACTTTTTATCTTAATTTAAATTATGGTATAGGTGCACAAGTTTTAAATGTTGATTTGTATATGGCCATTTAGAGCTTAACCAAGTTTTATTATTTTATTAAGGAATGTAATGTACTTGTTTTTCCCTAACTTGAATTGCTTTTGGATTCAGAGTGGGGAAATAATTTAAAATTTTGTAGCTTTTACTACAACCCAAACAGGATAACATGGGTTTCATAATATCAATGTCATTTAACAAAAGTGGCAGAGCCAATTGGTCCATGTATTTGATGTTTGAAGGGATTTGAGGGTTTTGTTTCTCTATTTTTTTGGGGGGGGTTAGAGTGTTTTTGAGACTAATTTGAATGTTATATTGAAAGGATTGTGACGGAGATGTTGAACATTTATTCATAAATTTATAAATAATAAAAATTTTATTATTTCATTTGTTATTTATTTATTTTCTTTTTTATGTTATTTTTGCAGGTTATTGAAGGGTTTTTACTTGGCTGCCATTGTTTGGATGCTATTCTACTTTATCTACTACATTCTTTTTAGTTTCAAGGTATTTTTTAACAACTTTTTAAGTTTTTAAAAATATATAGGTTGTGGAGCTAAAAGCTTCACTGATGCAAACAGGGAAGGAGGTAGATGGAGGTTGTTGAGTGTCACAGACACCGGGGTCGGTCAGGCCAACCGACATCGGTAGGTAGCAGACAAGAAGGCAACCGACGTCGGCAGAAGTCGGCCAACGTCGATCACCTCCAGGTAGACAGGGACCGACGTCGGTCTCCTGTGTGGTTTCAGACTACAAGTTTTATGGGTAGTTAGTTGACGAACCAAGTGTTTGCATGAAGAGAGCCAAATTTAGACTAGGAGCTACAGATCTAATTATTGTAATTAGATGTCTAATTATTGTTTGGATGAGATCTATATAATAGACTCATGGATTGTATTGTAAAATGTTCTAGTTTGAGTTGAGCAAAGTTTGCTTCTTCTGTGTGTGAGGTGAGCAAGGGTGTTCCTCCTAGTTCCACATCAGTACCAAGTGTGGGTGCTAGATTGGAGAATCAGCAGGATTCTTTATGTATGTATGATCTTGGTCATCAGGAGTGCATGACTACGTTTGGAGATCTACATGGGTAAGTAAGATCATTGATCTACAGGTGTATGTGTGTGCATGTTTGTAAGTTGTGCAGAACCAGGTTGATATGTGGTGGCAGCAGAGTCAAGGTGACAGCAACACAACAGGGAGTAGTATCAGGTAGGATCTACTTAGAGTATAGTGTTTACTGTACAGAGAGCAAAGAGGAAGGCAAGGGAGATCCTTCCATAAGTGAGATCAGTTGGGTTGCAGGTTGTTGCAGTTCAGGGGAGATCTACTTGAAGTACGCTTGTGTACTTTTAGAGTGCATGGAGCACTTGTGGAGTGCAAGGAGCACTGGAGAACTGGCAGTGAAGGATATTGACTAGTTGGAGGTGAACACCAACTCTGTATTTGAGTTGGGTGTTGGGACCGTAGGAGAGAGAACTCAAGATTGAGAATTATTGTTCACTTGAGGTGTGGGAAATCTCTGAGAGATGTGGAGAAGAAGTGGCATCTTCTTTATTGTATTCTTTTTTTGTAAGAGTTTTAATACAAGTTGTGTATTGTCTCTCATATCATGTGTTATTTCTGAATTCTAGTTACTTGAGTATTCTGGTTATTTCCGCATAATAAGTTGCTTGGTAATCAATTGGTGTGCTTCCATAAATTCTCAATAAGGGCGGTGGTAGAGTTCTTGGTTGGGTGTTCTAACAAAGTGGTATCAGAGCCAGGTTGCAGGAAGCAGTTTTGTGTTTGATTACAGGTCACTCTCAGGGGTTTCTGATTGAGTGGGAGAAGAGCAAGGCAGAAGAGAGTAAGCTAAGAATGGAGGAAATGAAAAGCACATATGATATCTTACGGTGTTATGGAAAGAAAGAGCAAGTAAAAATATATTGCAGGTCAATTAAAGATCAGCATGAAGGAACTGAAAAAGCAGATGTTGCAGGTGACGTTGCACAGGTTGCTCTGGTATGTTTCTTGGATAAAGTAGAATCTTATTTTATAGATTTTGTTGCCTCTTTCCATGCAACCCCAAGTAGAGGGGTTGGAGAGCCTTGTCAAATTATTGGCAAAGGGGAAGTAAAGCTGAAATTATAGGCGGCCAACACGCGGGTGTTGAAGAAGGTCATGCAGGTCCCAGTCTTGGAGTTGTGGCTAATTTTTTCAAGGATGTTGGGTGATGAGAGATGCACAAGAACTCTCACAACTTATACACCTAAATTAGCTAGTGGTAAGAAAGCAGGTACCCTTTATCTACTTACTTATATTACTGATTCTTCTTCTGTTGCAGAGACGTGGCTTTGTAGGCTTGGACACATGAGTAGGAAGGAGATGCAGGTTCTTAAGAGGAAGACTGATATATTTGACAGGCTTAAGAACTGGAAAGCCTTGGTGTTTATGGAGGAGATGTCAGACATAAATCAGTGGAGAAGGCTGGATACTTCTGAGCAGGGCAATTTGGACATGGATTTTTTTCAAAGGAAGCTCACGGGTAAAAATTCATCACTCACAAAAAAACACAGGTACCGACATCGGTCAGGAAGAACCGGTGTCGAACAGACAGGTGCCGATGTCGGTCATGTACAGACCGAAGCCGGTGATGTCAGGCAGGGTAAGACTGACGTCAGTTAGAAGGATCGACGTCGACACTAGGTAAGACTAACATCGGTCAGAAGGACCAATGTCGGCAAAAGGGACACCGACGTCGGTAGGTCGGTAGTCAGGACAGGTGTAAGAAAATTGACGTCAGTCAGATGCAGACTATGTGGTGACCGAGGTCGGTCACTGTAACAAATTTTGGGTGGATAGCAAGCTGTCAAGGAGTCTCAAATGCCCATATGGAGGACTGAAATGGTAAGTAAGCCTCAAATTCATTGTTCCTCTTCTTTATACTCGTTGCTCACTGTAGAGCAGGAAGGATCCAGGAAATAGTGGGAGCATGGCATGATGAGATTGCAGAATCAAGCGGGAGATTTGGTAGAGTTGTCAGCCGGTGTGAAAGCACAGAGATGAATGGATACCTTAGTTGAAGAATAGAGAGAACGGACACGTGAGACGGAAGGCCAGGTCATATGGTCTTGAGGAAGCTGCAGAACAGTGGTACAGGTTTTGACAGGTGGATGACAAAGCAGGGCTTTAGTCAGTGTCAGTGTAACCATTGTGTTTGTCTTACTAGGTGGATGATGGTCATGACATTATCCTGTTACTATATGTGGATGGTATGTTTGCTAGCAGGTTTTTACATACAGGGTTTTGCTGAGCTAAGGGTAAGACTAGTTCAGAGGAATGTCAGGAGGAATTTGGAGCAACAAAATTCTTTGGCATGAGTGTGTTCTAGAGGCATGGAGATCACAAGTTGACTTTGTCTCTGGAAGATTGTGTGAAGACGGTGAGCACGTCGATGGGTTGGATAGCAGGGTCCTGATTCACATGATGAGGTTAAGTACATGAGTACTAGACCTGGGTTTCCCAAGCAATGGGAGTTGTCAGAAAGTTTGGAGCCAATTCGAGAAAGAAGCACTGGAGGGCAGTTCAGTGGATTCTCAAGTATCTGAGATGGACCAGCAGCAGGAATTCATGCTATAAAGGGTCAGGTTCTTTTCTACATGTGTTTGTAGATGCGGATGCGGTAGGTTACTTGGATGACAAGAGGTGCATCATAGGAGTTGTGGTGGTTGGTCTTCAGAATTCATTTTGAAGAGGGATACAAGCCAAAAAATAGATTAGACAGAGTACACGTACAGGTACAGGTGCAGCTATTTATCTCCAAGTGGGATATTGTTAGGTTGTGGAGCTAAAAGCTTCACTGATGCAAACAGGGAAGGAGGTAGATGGAGGTTGCTGAGTGTCACAGACACCGGCGTCAGTCAGGCCAACTGATGTCGGCAAGTAGCAGACAAGAAGGCAACTAACGTTGGTAGAAGTCGATCGACGTCGGTCACCTCCAAGTAGACAGGGACCGACATCGGTCTCCTGTGTGGTTTTGGACTGCAAGTTTTACGGGCAGTTAGTTAACGAACCAAGTGTTTGCATGAAGAGAGCCAAATTTAGACTAGGAGCTGTGGATCTAATTATTGTAATTAAATGTCTAATTATTGTTTGGATGAGATCTATATAATAGACTCATGGATTGTATTGTAAAATGTTCTAGTTTGAGTTGAGCAAAGTTTGCTTCTTCTGTGTGTGAGGTGAGCAAGGGTGTTCCTCCTAGTTCCACATCAGTACCAAGTGTGGGTGCTAGATTGGAGAGTCAGTAGGGTTCTTCATGTATGTATGATCTTGGTCATCAGGAGTGCATGACTATGTTTGGAGATCTGCATGGGTAAGTAAGATCATTGATCTGCAGGTGTATGCGTGTGCATGTTTGTAGGTTGTGCAGAACCAGGTTGATCTGTGGTGGCAGCAGAGTCAAGGTGACAAAAACACAACAGGGAGCAGTATCAGGCAGGATCTACTTAGAGTACAGTGTTTACTGTACAGAGAGCAAAGAGGAAGGCAAGGGAGATCCTTCCATAAGTGAGATCAGTTGGGTTGCAGGTTGTTGCAGTTCAGGGGAGATCTACTTGAAGTACGCTTGTGTACTTGTAGAGTGCATGGAGCACTTGTGGAGTGCGTGGAGCACTGGAAAATTGGCAGTGGAGGATACTGACCAGTTGGAGGTGAACACCAACTCTGTATTTGAGTTGGGTGTTGGGACCGTAGGAGAGAGAACTCAAGATTGAGAATTACTGTTCACTTGAGGTGTGGGAAATCTCTGAGAGGTGTGGAGAAGAAGTGGCATCTTCTTTATTGTATTCTTTTTCTGTAAGAGTTTTAATACAAGTTGTGTATTGTCTCTCATATCATGTGTTATTTCTGAATTCTAGTTACTTGAGTATTCTGGTTATTTCCGCATAATAAGTTGCTTGGTAATCAATTGGTGTGCTTCCATAAATTCCCAATAAGGGCAGTGGTAGAGTTCTTGGTTAGGTGTTCTAACAACATAATTGGATGCAAGTCATATGATTATGAATATATCAATAATCAACATTATCAAATATCTATAACCAAAGTTACGTGTCTAGAATATTACATTCTAAAGTATAAAATTATAACTCATATTAATTTATGAAATTTTCAATATAACACACAAGCTTTATAATGGGTTTGTGATGAGATTCTATTAAAAAGAAATGTCATGTTTCTTATTTGAAAAAATAGCTTACAAGAAATGTGATCCCGTGGGATGCCATAGTTACAACACATACACAAAATGGTTTTTTGAACACACATTGAAGTAAATATAATTATATTGATGCAAGGAAATCTAAAGTCTTTGTTTGTGAATTGGAAGTGTTAAATTGTGATATAATGGAAAATGTAAACATATAATAAATTACAATAATGAGTAAGTATACATTTAAATTAGTAAACTCCTCTAGCTAAACAGCTACAAGATAATTATTTTAATGTTGCTTTTACCTTTTTTCCTTTTCTAACTTTCATCCTTTTTCTAAATCTGGGTCTTTCTAATAATTACTTTATCTAATGATTACTTTCCAACCTGTAAGTAAATCCACACTGCTTCTCTAGTCTTTAATTTTTTGAAAATAATTATTTTTATCTTTAATTTTCTGAAAATTAATTGGATTCTTTTAATCTCAAGATGGAAACCCCTCATAATATTTTGAAGTGTAATAAACTGTTTCCAAAGGAACGACTTTGATCACTCAATTTTTCGGAAGATTTTTAGAACTAAAAATGTTTCACGAGTTTTGTAAGACAATTAGCAATTAATAACCCATTCTAGATGCCTTTAATGATTATGCTCTCGTTATTAAGGACTGTCTGGAGAAATTTTAATAGTACCACGATAATAAGGTGGTTTTTTTTCTCATACTTGTACATTACAACATTAACAAACCTGTTCTCAGAGATTTTAGTCTTTCACACCTCATGATAAAATATTAAAAGAGGTTTTGGGATAGAAACTCTACGAAGAAGTTTTGGATAATTCATCATCCATGTTTTAGGATAGAAACTGTGCGAAGAAGTTTTGGATAATCCATCATCAGTTTTGTATCTGTTGATTATCAATTTTTGTTTCAATACATTTTTGCTTTAAAATAATGTATTTTGGCTCGAGGATAAAAGCACCATTGATGGGGCATAGAAATTTAAGTCTAGGTGATCAAATGAGTTACATTATTAAGACCTACACTCCGCCTCTAAGATGACTAAATCTCATGATCAAGTGATGATATCCAGATCAAATTATGCTTTTCAAGAATAAGACTATCTTTTAAAAAAATCTATCAATTGATAATTTATGGGGGTCAAAAAATTATGCCTTCAAAAAAGAAGACTATTTTTTAAACAAATCTATCAATTGATTTCTAGGGGTCACGAAGTTATGCTTTTCATGAATAAGATTGGTTTTTAAATAAATCTATCAATTGATGATTTCTAGGGGTAGGAAATTATACTTTTCAAGAAAAAGATTGGATTTTAAACAAATCTATCAATTGATGATTTTTAGGGGTTAGGAAATTATATTTTTCAAGAAGAAGACTAGTTTTTAAACAAATTTATCAATTGATGATTTCTAGAGGTCAAAAAATTATGCTTTTCAAAGAGAAGACTATTTTTTAAACAAATATATCAATTGATAATTTTTCGAGGTTAGTAAATTATGTTTTTCAAGAAGACTAGTTTTTAAACAAATCTATCAATTGATGATTTATAGAGCTTAATTTTTAACTATTTTCACATACAAAAAAGGAGATTCCTCTTTAAAGAGTATACCTGTTTATAGACACATCTGGTTTATTAGCAACAAAACCAATTTAGGGTAAAGAATTGAAATATATTTGAATAATTTAGGTAAAAATGCACTTTATTATTGTTGCAATGCTTAAGGAGCTTGTGGTTACAATACATGTGTAGGCCTTGGTAGATGTTTGCCTTTATTTCCCTCCAACACTCTCTTCTCTTGTTCTTTCAAGAAGGAGCTTGCATGAAACCATAGTACCGATTACATGTTGTAGAACAACCATGTAGAACCCATGCTCAGATTTACCACCTTCCATCAAAGTCAAAAAGATAACAACAATATATAACTAATTGCACGTATACATTTTGAAACTGTCACTGATCACAAGTGGAAATGTATTAAAAAATATAGTATAATTATAATTAAAAAATTAAAATAATAATATAATATTATTATAATAAAAATATAATAAAAATATAATAAACTTATTTTAATAATATTATAAAAAATGTAAGCATGTGTTAACATTGTCAGATTATGTTATCATAGAAAGATAAGATCATCAGAGTATATATTAGAATCGTATATTAAGTATACATGAGTCATGTCAAGAAAATGTAACAATGAGGCATGCAATAATAACCACAATAGTAATGATCGTAGAATAACTAAGTAGTATCTGCATAGAAGATGTATGATATGTAGATTGGCATCAAACACAAGTATAAGAATGTGTGATATAAATCATGGCATCAAAAGCTTAGCAACAAATCCTAAATATATCCACACATAATCACATCCAATTTCATTTCCATGAAACACATAATATATTAAAGAATAAAATATGACAACACTTAATGTCATATAGATCTAGAGTCAATTAGAGAATAATAAATCCCACGTAGTATTAGAATCACATAGAGAACAATCAACATCAAGTAGAGTCAGAGTCAAACAGAGAATGATCAATGTCACATAAAGTCAAAGTCACTCCTAGAATAATAAATGTCATGCAAAGCCTGATTTAATAAGAGAAAAAGTCACAAAATGTAGTATACAAACAAATCTCACATTATGTAACATGTAACAATAAAAAACATGAAAATAATAAACGATGTTAGTCTACAAAATCAATCCACATCAAAATTGTAGATGTTAAAGTATAGTATTCCATCCCCTACTTGTAATAATTTTGTGTTAATAAATTAGTGATTTTATATTTAAGAACTTAGTCTTTGCAATTTTTAGATATAAATGCCAATTTTTCAATATGGCATCACAACCACCCTGGGCTAAATTCCTCTTCTATCATGCCCAAAAATGGTTTTCTATTCATAGAAAATTGTTGTTGGGAAAGAAAAAGTGTGGAAGGGAAGTAATGTTTCTGTAGAGCTATTGGAACAAAAATCTCTATAAATTTTTACCATTATTAATGATTTGTAGGTTTCTAATATGTAATTGGTGAGTGTGAAAAAAAATTATGAAGGCATGTGTGGTAGATCACATTCTAATATATATCATTTTAACTTTCATATTGAACACATAAGAGATAAGAACTAGTAGTTTCCTGGAGGAGGAGCAATGCAAACACTGATAGATAAAAATAAGTGGAGTGAAAATGAAGCAAGATGTCAATTCAACACAAAGGGTATGATTTTATATATTTTTTATTTGGACATACACATGATGTTTTATTATTGATGATTTACTGAAATAGAAAGGAATAAAACACAAAACTCATGCAATAGACACACTCTTAATAAAATTCAATGCACACTAAATAGATAAAACATAATAATTTAATGAAGGACCAATGCAAACACTGAAATAAAAAAAGGAAGTGGGGTGAAATTGAAGCAAAATATCAATGCAAAGTGTAGGGTAGAATTTTCTCTATTTTTTATTTTTTCACATACACATGATGTTACATTATTGATAATTATCAAAAATAGAAAATAGGAAAAATACAAAGCTCTTATAAGTCGCAAACTCTTGACAAAAGGAAATGACAATTAAATCATGTGGTATCTTCTAAAACTTTAATAAGCATTGAACAAAAATCATGTATTCAATTAGACAATTATAGAAAGGAAATTGAGGAAAAGAGAGAGTTGGAGGAATGGTATGGTGACAATGAGTATTTTCATGTCTATGCATCATCTATGGATTTATGGTGCATTATACTTTGAAAATATTAATAATTTAAAATGTTGCATTTGTATTGTATAATTTATGTTCTTTCTCTAACTACTACTCTACATGCTCCACATTACAGAAAAAAGGAGTGAAAATGTGGTACATCCCGATTCACCCTAAGTATTATAACCTTTAATCCATAGATTAATATGGTTATCTGATGAAAACCTTAAACAGTTACAGGTCAGATACCAAATTGATGCACTTCATTGAATTCATAACTCTTGTTAACCTCATACATGCCTGATGCTGTCATAATGGTGTTCCTGTTGTTCTATACTCTTTCTTGACAAGCAAGTACATTAGAATTATACTGGGATGGGGGCAGAGGAAGATGGAGCAACATAAAGAAAATTATTCACACTTAATCGAGCTATATATATATATATTGCTGACAAACAGTAAAGAAGCTCTGAATCACAACTGTAATTTAGTTTGCAATCACCTCTGAGGAATTTCCAGTATGCTTAGCAAAAAGCTTTATAGTAAGATCTCTGTCGTGAATAGCTTCCTTAGTTCTAATGGCAACATCAGCTTCTTGTAATTGTCCACTTGCAAATACACGGGGTTCTTCAAGTCCAGCTATGGCATTAGGAAACATATACCACCATCCCTTCTTTCCTGCTGCAAACAGTAGCAAGCATGGCCAAGTGCCTGTCCTATAACCACTATTCGTATCTCATTGAAGACACCATTCATTACATCGTAAATGATGAAAACCTTAAACAGTTACAAGTCAGATACCAAATTGATGCACTTCATTGAATTCATAACTCTTGTTAACCTCATACATGCTTGATGCTGTCATAATGGTGTTCCTGTTGTTCTGTACTCTTTCTTGACAAGCAAGTACATTAGAATTATACTGGGATTGGGCGCAGAGGTTAGAGAAGAGATTTTTGGTTTATTAAAAGCAAAAGAATAGTCATTAAGAGAGAGAGAGGGTGGAGAAGTACGTAGAAGAGAGAAGAAAGACCTCTCTTAAGGAGAAGTGGCTGTAATGGAGAATTCAGCAAGAAGGATGACAGTGGGATCTAAAGGGACAGAAAGAGAGCCTCTCAGTAAGGAGAGAGGAAGGATGAGCAGCAGTCTGTAAAAAGGCAGGTATGCAAGAAAAGATAAGTTAAGCATTCTGTGTATTTGCTGTGTATTTGTTCTACATTGCTAAGAGCTTCCTCAATTGGAACCCATTTACATTCTGTATCAGAAACAGACTTTAGTGATGTGTTGTTTGTATAGCGCATCTTATATAATTGTCTAATAGTCTCTATTTTTATTATCAAATACGCCAAGAGAAAGGCCAGTCACTTGCAGATCACCCTCCTCAAATCCTGTCTGTTCCTTAACGATTGAAATGGGGAGCCTTTTATGTAAAACTGTTTCTTTATTGTGTTGTGCATAAGTTATTCCATAACCCAGTGTGTCCCAGGTATCTCCCACGTATTTATTTGAAACTGGAAAAGTTTTTATATCTGTTATTATTCATGAAGAATCCAGCGCTTCATCGCAGTCTTATGAATGCGTCAAATGAATTTTAGAATTATGCTCCTTTGAAGAAGTTTTAAAAGTGCGCAACCTCTTGGAAGAATTTAATGTAGATCACGGCTTCAGCCTCCTACAATTCTTGGTGTACGGGAGTATGTCTTCACTAGAGGTGCATCATCTTTAGCTTCATTAATATCCAATCAAGAAATAAGTTTTGTGAGTCTTGGTCAGCGTGCTCTGGCATATCCTCTGTAAAACCGCATGCATTATGAATATAGATGTTTTTGACAGGATTTTGTTTTGTTTGAATGTCTCGGCCATGTAAAACAGAGAGTTATTCGCATAAAAGTGTAGGTAAACGCGTATTTGTAATCTGTTGAAAATGGTTAGTATTTATGGGACGTATTCGTGACTGAAGCTTGTGTCCAAGCCAAATTCGAAGAGGTCAAGTTCCAAAGGGAGGATTGGTCGTTGAAGGCCAAGCCCGCAGTTGGAAGCCCAGACATAGGATAGAGCCCTGGTCATGATGTACGACTATATAATGGGCTGGAAGAATGAAATTTGTCATGGGGAGACTAAGCTCGGGTGATAAGATTGTGCATCAATAGAGAATGAGTCAAATTTGGCATATACGTTGGTAGCCATTAACAGGACCGTCATAACAGACCGTATTCATTGATTACGTCCAGTCTTTTGAACCACGATGGAGATATAATGCGTGACTCTATGGTGAAGCAAGAATGTTGTCGCCTATTTTTGAAACATGGAAGCAACTGTTTTGAATTAATGTGGAACCATGGTGAAATTATGTGATCAAGAAGACCATGGAGAAGCTGGGATGGAAGCATAAGGCAGAGGATGGATTGTTTGAATGACATTTCAGTCTACTGTCTTAATTCTACAGTTTATCCCTGTTTGTGTATTGATATACAGCGCGTCAGTAAGATATATTGAATTTGATAAAGGGAAATGCAATTGGCTAGTGTAAATTTAAGCCTTCTCCATGGATTTTGATTCACTACATTTAAATTCTCTATTTCTCCAAGCTGTTCAGAACTACAGAATCAATAGGGTCATCATTTTGATATATATATGAAATTGAAATACAATATTAGCATTTTTATAAATAGGCCTGAGCTGTAACTGTTTAAGGCTGCATCATTATCATTTGACTATTATTGCTTTGATTTGAGCTTTATGGCATGCACTAATTATGGGATAGTGATATATTGATTAGTTTACATAATGGATTGATTATGTGATAATTATACTTTCTTATTTTCACATATTATGGATGTATATTTATTAGTTATGCATCATTAGTTGATATATATAATGACTCAGACTAACTACCTATTTGACATGAGGTGGATGCAGGATTGATTTTATCCTCAGATCATGATGGAGGGAGAGAATCATCAAAGAGGATGACATAGATGGGATGATTGGGAGATGATAGAATAACTACTAGTAACTCAACACACATATCACAGTAGAATAACTTGTTTGATCTTGTATGACTTAGCAAGTTGGTATGTTTTTAAGTGCTTAAGTATTTTTGAAGTGATCATATTTTAATTTATGTATTTAAATGAGTGATTTCATTATTCTACATCCTACAATTAGATTCATATGATAATTTCTCTATGATTATTGTGATTATTGTCTTTGAGAGATGTAATTGTTTAACAATTTAGTGATATATATCACTTAATGCATATTTTTAAAGGATAATTGAAGACATTCTGACTAGTCTATATAGCAAACATGACAAACAATTTCATAGTTATAACATCATGGTGTTTTAGGATGTTAGTTTAGTAATTGTTGTTATGATAACATTCGATATATTGTCCAATTGGGTCAAAAACCGATAATGGCTTAGGCTATACTCACTATAAACTCATAGCTTAGATTTTTTATAAGTTGGTATACTAATTTCCTAAGTAACTTGTGGACAATCCTAGTTAATTTTAGAGTTCATAAATAATAACATATGTCTATGTGGACTTAAACTAGTACTTAACTAGGCTTTGAATAAAGATTAAAAAAACATGCATGATTAAATAAATAATTTAAACTCTAAGTTAAGTGTAAAGTAATAGATTTTTACTAAACACCAAATTAAATATATTCTTACACAAAAGAACAAGAATTAAAAAAAAAGAAAATAGGAGAAGAAGATGAAATGAATAAGTAGTGAATCATGCATGTATGAAGAACTAAATAAAACTCAAAGAAAAGTTTTTAAGAAAAGGGTTATTCATGCATGAGATAGAATACAACAAAGTAGAATATAAAAGAGTATGGCAAGATCTCTAAACAGATTTCATGCAATCAATGTTGAATCCTGTGAGGCAGTGTGAGAGCTCCAAAAACATGTGATTCACAGAAAAGAAAAATATTTGCATTAATCAATCAGATTGATTAACCTTCCAAAAATTAAAAGTGAGGTACATATAAATAAAATTAGGGAAACATGAGGAAGCCCCTAATTGTCTTAATTAAATAATTACATTAAATATAATTATTCTATCGACCCTTTATAACTAACCTAAAGAAGATTAAATAACATAAAATGGTCATATGACCCTGTAGACAAAACCCAATGGAAAAAATCACTACACTAACACCCACCCTTAAGTGTAGATTAGGTGAGATGAGAATTGGGTCTTGACATTGAAATATTGATGAGGTACCCAAGTACATAGTGATGAACCTCCATAGGAGGAAGAAGAAGATGGAACAACCCTAACCTCAATGAGAGCTTACAGATGAACAAATTTACTCTCTGTGAAGGTCTTGGTTAGAATATATATAATTTTCTCCAATGTTGGATAGTACTGAATATCAATGACTTGCTCGTTGATAAGCTCCTTAATGAAGTGCATGTGAATCTCTATGTACTTTGTCCTTTGATGGAAAACTAGATTTCTACAAATCTAGATAGTGTTTTGGTTGTCACAGTAGATGATTGTTGGCTTATGGAACTAGATACCAAACTTAGTGAAAATCCCTTGAAGCCAAATTACCTCAATGGTGGCATTGACAACCCCTCAGTATTCTACCTCTATAGATGATAAATCAATTACATGTTGCTTTTTGTTTGACCAGCTTGTTGAACCTGAACCAAGTGAAAAACTATAGCCTAAAGTGGATTTTTGACTTTGAATATCTCCAACCTAATCTAAATTTATGTATCTAATCAAATAAACCTATATTCCTACTCTATAGTATATCTCATAGTTGTGTGAACCCTAAATGTAGTGAAGAATCCACTTTGTTCCTTTCTAATACAACTCATGTGGCTCCTACATAAACTGGGAGACCAACCCAACTTCATAGGATATGTTAGGTCTAGTGTGTATGAAATAGATAAGACTTCCCATGAGTTATCAATATGGAGTTGCATCAATGAGTGGTATAGTACAATCAACCTCAAGCTTCACACCAAAAAAGAAGGGAGTAGGAGCTAGCTTACAATCATCCATATTAAACCTCTCAAGCAAATCAAGAGAATACTTAGATTGTGATAAAGTTATCCCAAAATCTTTTTGAATGATTTCAATCCTGAGAAAGTAGTGCAGTAATACCATGTTTATCATTGAAAATATATTCAAAAGTACAATTTTCATTATTGAAATGGATGATTATGAACTCTCTATAATCAATAAGTCACCCACATAGAGAAATAAGATCAATAAAGAATCATCCTACCACAAGATGTAGACATTCAGATCTTAGTGGTATCTGGTAAAACTAATTATGAGGAGAAAGGACTCCATCTTGGCATACCATGCCCAAGGGGCATGTTTGAGTCTGTAGATAGATTTCCTGAGTCTACATACTAAGGAGGTATCTTCCACAAAACCTTGTAGTTTCTCCATATATATCTCTTCTTTGAGTTCACCATGTAAAAACCACTCTTTACATCCATTTGGTGAACATCCCACTGATGTGTGGTTATGATGGCTAGAGTGAGTCTTATAAATTTCATCTTAGCTACAGGAGCAAATGTCTTAGTGTAGTCTATGCTAGGCACCTGAGAAAACCCCTTTGCAATCAAATGAGCTTTGTAATTATTGACTGACCCATTTGTACCATACTTAGTCTAATAAACCCATTTGCAATAGACCAATTTTATTCCTTTGGGAAGAGGGACCAAGTCTCATGCTTTGTTCTTGAGTAGGGAACTATACTCTTCCTGCATAGCATAATCCCATTCTAGAATGCTAGATGCCTCATGAAAGTTTTACAGATCTAAGGCAATGGCCAAGTAGGCATGTGAAATCCCATAAAACTATGAACATGTTTTCCTTATATTCAATGGATTTTCAACCCATTTCCTATCACTTTGAAGTGTCTATGTAGTCCAAGTGAGACTAGAATTGTATGAGATTAAAGAATCAAGAAGTGATTCCTCATCATCTATAGTGTGAGTGTGAGATAGAGGAGGAGAATCCTCATCACTTGAACTTGAAGAAGAAGAAGAGTCATCCTCATCATCAGGAGGATCTTGAGGTGGATCTATGTCACTGTCTGAAATGGAATCAATGTCTAGTGAGAATTTTGAAGAGTTTGGATTGTCAGGATTGTGTTCAAGTGGGACCTCACAAAACTTAACACTCCTTTAAATGAAAAACTCATGAATTTTAGGATGGAGAATCCTATATCCCTTAACACCCTCTGTATACCCCATAAATATGCAAGACTGACTCTAAGGGTCCATTGCCTTACATTTCTTCTTGGGAACATGGGCCATTAATGATGATCCAAACACTTGAAAGTGATCTACTATGGGCTTGTGACTATCCCAAGCTTCAAAAGGAGTGATTCCCTTCAAGGCCTTGTGTGGAACTTAGTTTTGAATGTATCACACACAATTGATTACTTCAGCCCAATACTAAGGAGCAAGAGACTTTGATTGAAGCATACAGTTTGCCAATTCCTTCAAGGTATGATTCTTGTGTTTAGCCACACCATTCTACTAAGGACTATATGAAACTATGTGTTTCATCTAAATCCCCTTTTATGTGTAAAACTACTCAAACTTGTTGACATACTCCTTTCCATTATCAATCCTTAAGATTTTAATGGAACATTCTGATTACTTCTCCATAAGTGCCTTGAAGTCCTTAAAGTGATCAAATACCTTAGACTTCTTTTTTCTAAAAAACACTCAGGTGTACCTCAAAAATTCATCGATGAATATGAGCATGTATCTTGTCTTATTGAAATAATATTCTAGAAATAGACCTGCTAAGTCATTGTGGATAATTTCTAGCTTCTGTTCAGCTCTCCTTACTTTTCCCTTGTCATATTTCTCTTCTAGATGCTTTCCAAGAATGTAGCCATTGCATATGCCATCCAATAATTTGACTCTAGGTAATCCTAAAAACATGTCTTGATGATTGAGTTACTCTAGGTAATGGTAGTTTAAATTTCCAAACCATTCATGCCATAGTTTGCTTACTCCATCTACATGAGTAAGTAGTGTAATTGAGGGTTGATCTGGGGCAAAATGTGAGAAGGTATACAAGTTAGACCGATGATTGGCATTATTATAAGCCATTGTGGTGTCACTATGTAACTCCTTGATGACCACTGAATTAGGTGTTAACTCAACTCACTTCCCTACACCTATGTGAGTGATTTGATATACTGACAGAAGATTGGTGGATAGTGAAAGAATACATAAAACATCATTGAAGGTCCCATCACTTACTTTAACCAATGATTTACCACTGAATTCTACTGAAGTTTCATCATCCATGAGAATTGAAGGCATAGAACATGGCTCTATTTCTAAAAATAAATCCTCTAAGGAGGCCATGTGATAGGAAGCACTCGAGTCAATAACCCAAGTCAAAGGTAGAGAATCTACTACAATAAGTGCCTTGTCCTTATTTTTACCCTTCTTTCTATCCTTTGCCTTTGCAGAATCTTGTGTGAATATGTTCTAAGATGAGGATTCAAGAACACTAAGGTTGTTCTTCTCAAGCATCTTAGTCAAGGTGTCAATCTTATTTTTCATGCACTAAAATTCATCGTGTCCAAGTTTCTTGAAAAAATTGCATTTGAGTTTATCATTATTAGGTTTCCCACTTGAGGACTCATTTGATGATGATTTTATCTTGGCATCTATTTTTTTATTCTTCTTATGCTCATGATCTGGTTTAGACTATTTCTTCTCCTATTTGCCACTGCTAGAAGGCTTCCTCTTGCCCTGATTGACAATCAAGGCATGTGATTTTAAAGACTTTAGTGCACCCATGTAAACCAAATTATCTTTCTCTTGAGTTATATCAGCAACAAACTCATCAAATGATAACATTTTTCAAGTGGATCAAAGTGCACATTTGGTAGCATGAAATGTAAAGACAAAAAATGAATAGTCATGACCCAATTTTGTAATCACAGATAAGATCAATTGGTCATCTATTTTCTCAATGCCACATTATTTCAACTATAGTCTCAGTGACTTAGAATTTGTAAAAAAATATTGTAGGGTGTCATAGTCACCTAGGCTCAATGTGATGAGCTCATTCTCTAGCTCATGACCTCTCATGATATCCTACACTCTAAAAAGCTTGTCTAGAATAGTCCAAAATTCATTGGAGGTTTGAGATAACAACCTTGAAATATGCTTTAGATAAAGTAGCAAAGGAAGATGGAGAAGAAGCATTTGAGTTAGAAAATTAAGAAGGAAGAGAATAAATCATGGTTTTCAAATAATATTTCATAATTAATCAACAAGTATGGATGCAATAATAACTTGAAGAGACCCAAAGGTCTCAATATTTTATGTCTATTCCTTTTGTGAATTTTGTATGTGCAGATTTGATAGCTAGGAGGTGAAGGCTATACATAAAGAGGCTCTTGAGAGAGATCAAAAAAATAATATACATGAATACATATTCATCTTGAAGGATGAATAATAAAATAAATTAATCAATAATAATAATAATAAACAAAAAAAGAAGATGAATAATTGGAAGACCAGGAAAAATATTTTGAATTCCATTTGAGTAGAAACTCAAATCTTTCAATAATGGGAGTATGATGTAGGATAATCATAAAATTTTATGTAAACATCATGTAAATATGCCTAATTATGGTTTAAAAAATTCATATGAGGCCTTAAGAGTATTTTTAAATCAATAATAATATTTCTTAGTCCATTATAGATGTCTAGGAAGTATATTTCAATTTCCTTCCAAAATGAGAAATTTGAAAATTTGAATTGGTATGAAAGGGTTAAGAAGGGTTTAAAGACATAATACACTTAAAATAAATACATTAACCTTGAGGAATTTTCAAAATAATCCTATTTATATTTTATTAATTATGTCCCAATTCTCCTTTATAAGCCAATTGTATGTTGAAAAAGGCTAAAGAAAGCAAATTGATAAAAGATGAGAGATACTTGGTATTCATAACTAAGTATAGTTCATGTTTTTCAAATTTTTATATTTAAATATAAAAAATTAGAACTAAAAAAATAATATAAGAAAGTATAAGATCTATAATTCATATTTAAAGTCTATAGGAATGGATGGATAGATGAAGAAGTGGATGGTCTACAAGACAGAAGTCTGCAAGTTGCAAGACTATATCACATCATTATGAAAAACTTATGACTAAAGAGTGTGATTTTTATTATTTTATTGTGTTTATATACTCATTTTTTACTTTTATTCCAATTTTCATGACAATTTGATTAGTATTTTCATCGAAATCATCCATTCATAGAACTATGTAAACAAGGTTGCAAATTTGTAATTGCAGGTTTTTGCAAGTGTGAGTTTTCTTGTTTTGAGAAGATTTTTTAATGTAAATAAATTATTTATTATTTTAAGTGTGTTCATAAATTTTTTATATTTTATACACAAAATTTCATTTTTATATCTTTAATACTTTTCTTTGAAAGTCCAAATTTGTAAGATCGTGTAGGAAAACACAAAATTATATGTATTTGTAGTCAAATAAAGAGAGAATTATATGTAATTTTATGTGTATATATGGTAAATATAATGATTTTAAGAGTTTTATAATTGATATATAATACTTTAGGATAAATTTGAGATGATAATATGATTATTTTGATAGAAAAAAAAATGAATTCTGAAATAGGGTGCTTGTTGTCCTATGACTGCAACTAGGGTTTTAGGAATTAATAAACCTTCATACCTTTTATTTTATCCATTAAAAAGGTATAAAAATTGGTGATCGTGTGTTTTTTGATGTTTATAAAGTTTTGAAATGGTTTTAAGTCATTTTTAACCATATAAAATGATTTATGATAAAACATCATTTTTGTCAAAGAAGGAAAACTCATAAAATTTAGTGTCTTGTGTCAGTAAAAGTATTTAACTTGAAAACGGATGATCAAAAAGAATTTAAATTTTATAGGTATATTCATTATATTTTTGGTAATTTATCACTAAGTTTCAAGTCTTGAAAGTTCCTAATGTGTGTGTGTGTGTGTGTGTGTGTTTCTATTGAATTGTGATTTTAGACCTCAATCATGGTTTAGGAGTGTAAACAATGAATAAGTTGAGAACTAGGTAGAAGAATAGTATGAAATTATATATAATGGTAAAGAGGATAGATTATTTAGACTAAGAATTACTTTGAGGTATCATAAATCCATATTGAGAGATATTTTCAAGTCTAAAGCTCTGCAAACAAGCTTGAAAACAAAATTTAGAAGATAATCATCAGTAGTCCTTGTAATTTTGGAAATAAGATAATGAAATGAAGGGATTCCTTGGGATATGTGAATGTAATTGAAGTGATAGAGATATATATTTGATTCATGAATTTTTATTATGACTAATGGAGTAGTTTTGTAGGATGATTAAGAAAGAGTATTAAGGTATAAATTAAAGATTCAATAAAAGAAAGAAGATTGAGAAGTTGGATAAATAAAGGGAAGAATCCATAAAATAATTTGAGTGATCAAAGTTTAGAAGAGATTTATAGCAAGGTAAGGTATCTTTTTTACACACATTTATTTAATATCATAGTTTATAAGGTGTGGAATAAGAGATATTATTAGTCATATACAAAGATAAAGTATGTAAGAGTGGGTAAATGGGACATTTGACTTTAATTTAGGAAATTGGATTAGGCCACTTGCATCAAATGGTATCAGAGCTTAGCTACAAGATATTGAAAAGTTGACAAGTTTATTTATGTAATAATATTACACTAGTTAAGTTTTAGGAAGTTTTAAAAGATAAGGTTTAAGCAATCGAATCCATTGAGGCTTGAGAGAAGGTAAGAGCCAAAGGAAGCTTAAAATATAGTAAAGAGCTAGTGAAGCTCAAGATTAAAAGCACATTTATTGATCTAAAGGTAGATCCAAGGTGAAAGAACTTGGATAAATTTGTCAATATACCAAGGTGCAACATACTTAAGTGAGATATAAGATGGAGTAAGGTGAAAAAGACTCTCTTAAAATAATGAAGAGAGTAAGAAGAGAGATAGAGGGACTACTTAGAGGTAAGAACCAATTAAAGGAAAGAATAAATCAAGGAAAGGAATATTTCTAAAGGGAAATAAATGAATTAAATCAATAAATAAAATTCATGATGCTCATGGTAGAGAGTGTGAATAACCCATGGTATAGATGGGATATGAAGAAAAAAGTAAGATGGCTAATCAAGTTGATAATAGAGTGAGTAATAAGGAAAAGAATGAGAGTTTCCTTGAATAAATAAGAAATATTACAGTGTAAAGAGTCTAAGAGGATGGACAAGCTCAATTGTGAAGATCTTAAGGTGAATTTTCAAACTAAAATTCAAAGAGAAGATGATCAGCATCTTGAAGATTAGATGGATGTCAACATTTGCTATCCTGAAGAGGGAAAAATTCTTGGAGGATATGATATAGAGGATGAGTAACAACAAGATGATAGTTTATAGGATATATGGACTCAAATTTTTTCATCTACTACTACTTTATGTGTTTTGTATGCCGAAAATCAAGTTGTTGATGAATGTGAAGCTTCTGAGCCAATAAGTAGGTCCATAGACAAAGAAGATGAAACACCCCATGAAGTAGTTTTTATCTCAAGGCATGAGGAATAAAAGGCTCAATTAGAGCCTTTAATGACTAAGGACAACTATAAAAATCAGGTTTTCCTCAATCAAGAGTTTATTGAATAAAAAATGATCCTCACTCAAGAGGATGAATAAAGTGACAAGAAGGTGAAAGGTAAAAATAAAGGTAATCATTTAATTGATTTGGATGGTAATTATGTTGACAATATGCATGAGAATCCATTTTAATGAATTTATCATCCCACTAGAGTTGGTTATAAGTTCTAACAAGATCATCTATCATGTTAATTACATGCAAAACTCCATGCACTAAGCTCTCAACCAAATGGCAAAGTCAAAACCCTCATGATAGTAAAAGGACCTAATTTCTTCCCAAGACTTAAAGATAACACAAATTTTTGGTTCCAATTTTTAAAAATCAAATTTTTATTATATAAAAACCATTTTCATATGTTTTTAAGACTTTACAAAATCAAATTTTCTTGGGTGTCTGTTAGTGTAGGATATTATTTTTCTTATATTTATTATTACAGATTATTCATACACATGTATTTAGCTTGCTTAGGTGTTATTTTGAGGTCACATAGGTGTCATAAATGAGGTAATTAAGGTGCACATGCATATGTGAAAATTGTAGTCAAATTGGTGGGTAAGGATAACCTTGACATTTACCCACAAATATTAATATATGAATCACACAACCACCAATATTAACATATGGAGCACACAAACTATTTGGCAAATGTCTTGTGTTCACATTACCAAATGTCTTGAATCTATGCCTCCATTTTACCTATAAATACACCTCTCATCTAATCTATTTTTTAACAAGTTATGAATGCAATATTATTATAATTCTTCTCTATTTTGATTTCAATCCCAACAACGAAGTTCTGCTTCTATTTACTTTGCATTTATAATTCATGTATATGATTATATTAGTTGGATCTTGGACAATTATGTCATGGTATCAAAGCTTTTTTCTAGTAACGAACATCATTTTGTTGTTGATTTATTGAAATTTTGAGTAGTTTTTGATTTTGTATTCTAATTGATATATTGTAAAGGAGAAACCTATAGATCTATGTGTATCATCTACAGTATTTTTGTTCTCTAATTGATGAAATTCATCAGTATTTGCAATTATTTCAATTATATTGGACATATAAGTAAGCTTTTGTAGATTTAAAAGGAAGATTCAATTTGGTTGGATTGTATACTAAATCATTTTTTGATAAGAAGGCAAGATTTATAAGTTGTTTCACAAATCCATTCTTTAATTAAAAATGACTGTTATTTTGCTAAGAAAAAATGGTAAAAAATCGCTCAAAAAAAATTCTAATTTCTATGTGCCTTGTTTTCCTCTTTCTATATCATTTTTAAATTCATAATTTCATTAAGAATTATGAGATTTATCATAGTTTTACTGACTGTGGTACTATTCATAAAATTACAAAAAAAAAATACATTTTTGATTATGGAGAAAATTGAAGGAGCTTTTTTTAATTATTTTTTTTAAAACAATATTATTGTGGAAAATCATATTGTAAGGAGTTATTTATCATTATTTTGTAACATTTTATTCTATTTCATGAAGATGAAGGGTGACGTCCAGTTTTGGTAGGTGATCAAACCCCCTCACAAGTAAACAAAATTTATCCTCTCCTTTGCTTGACTCAAAATTTCAAACTCTTTTGTTTTATCCTCATGGATTCATTTCTCAGCTGAGCCCAATGTCAATTTTTGTGATCTTGCACTGTCACTTATGTAATCCCCTCACAGATTGCTCATTTGTGGATGCATTCTCAATTGAGTTTGGCATCCATTTTTTATGAGTGTGTATTGTTATTTGTTCCTTTAATGCAAAGATTTCACTCATTTCTATGTCAGCCACTTTATTGCTATGTGTATTACATGATAGTAAATACTACACTATATTGTACATTTAACAACCTCAGATAGTCATCTTATTGTTGTGTATATTACATGATGGTGGATACTACACCAAATCATGCACTTTAACAACATTAGCATATCTATGTGATTTACTATACAGATTTGTACCTAAAGTTAATTGTATTTGAGTGAAAATCTATTGTGTAGTACCTGATTTTCACTGTATGCATCATCTATCCTTGTTACATGAGTTGAAGCTACATGAATCAACTCTATAATCATGCTTATGGCTGTCTTTGGAGCTGCATGCTATTTTAAGATTTAATGGGCTTTATTGTGTAAAAATTTAGTTCCCATTGTATATGCAATAAAGTAATGATTATATATGCACTAAAACATAAAGTGTTAATTGTATATGCACTAAAGTGTTGATTGTATATGAACTAAAACATAAAGTGCTAAAATTTTGTAATTTGGGTGGGTTCTTTTTGATAGTTTCAAGGGGGTTATTTTGTGCCTTGACTTATTTATTGCTCATTAAATTTATATTTTTACTTCGTCATGGATCATAATATGGTTTCACTTATCACTCTATTCAATTATCATGACTAGAAATCTAAAGTGCAAATTTTTCTAAGACACAAAGGTCTAAGCAAGATAACCATAAATATAGAAACTGAACCTAAACTTGGTGTACATAAAATCAAGTGGTATAATAGGTTTGACGAAGCATATAGTCTTTTGTGTTTATCTATTTTTTTTGACTTACTCTTTCACATTGAATTTGCTCAATCACCACATGAGATTTGGAACACCTTGGAATAACTCTTTGGTAAGCAGGATGTAATAAGGGGTCACGAGCTAGAGAATGAGCTCATTAGTTTGAGTCTAGGAAACTTTGACACTATATAAAAAAAGATCACCAAACTTAAATCACTTAGATTGTAATTAAAATCGTGTGGTATAGAGAAAAAGGATGAACAATTAATCCTCTCTATCCTTTCCAAGTTAGGTCCTAACTACTCAGTTTTTGTCTCTACCTTTTATGCTACAAAATGTGCCCTAAGAACGACATGGAGTATGACATCCTTAGATGATTTTACCAAATAATCAACTAAGGAGAAAGATAATCTCATCCAAATGGGTACATTGAAGTCCTCCCAATCACATGTTTTTTGAGTCATGATAAATTGAAGACTTCAATTAATAAGGAGAAAAAACAAAAAAAGGACCAAGAGCAATGAAGGGATCAAAAATTAGATACTAATCCAAAAGTATCATATGAATCCTCATATTTAGGTGGGAAACCCAAGAAAGATAGTATCACATGTACCTAATTTAAAATAACTAGGCATGATGAAACAAAATGTATGAAAAAGTAGATTGATCAACTAATAAAGATGCTTGAGAAAAACAACATCAATGTCTCTGATACAGTCAAATCAAGCTCATTAGCATAGGAGTCTTCTAAGGAAAAATATAGTTGTAAATAAAAAGCTAAGGGCAAGGCCCTTGTTTTAGTAGCATCTCATCCATCCACATGGGTGATTGATTCTTGTGCCTCACATCACATGGCTTCTTCATGAGACTTATTCACATCTTTAGAGCTATGTTATATGCCATCTATTCTAATAGGTGATGACACTTGTATTAAATTTTATGGGAGAGGATATATTGAAGTTAATTATGGAACATTTGAAAATTTCTTATGTGTTACATCACTGTCAACTAATCTCCTATCTATTTATCAAATCATCCACATTGGATCAGGCAAGAAAGTTGAGTTTACTCTAGATTCTATTGTCATTCAGGAGCTATATAGTAATATTATAGTGGTGATTAGGAAATAAAATCACCAATCAAGGTTGTACACGTTCTCAAAATTTTCTCTTGATTACCCTTCTATTATATTACTCACTCATTTTGATGTAGTGAGTAAACTATGGCATGAGCGATTTGACCATCTAAACTATTGCTACTTGAAACAATTCAATCAACAAGATATGGTAATAAGGTTGCCTCGTGTTAATTTTTTTTATGGTGTTTATGAAGGTTTCATGCTTGGTAAACATCCCAAAGATAAATATGACAAGGTTAAATCATTGAGATCCACTCAAATTTTGGAGCTAATTCACAGTGATGTTTCTAGACCATTTCAAAAGCCTTTATTCAATAAGGATAAGTACATGTTTACCTTCATATATGACATCTTAGGTATACTTGGGTGTATTTTATTCAACAAAATTCTAAGGTATTTTAACATTTTAAGGATCTTAAGGCTGTTGTTGAGAAACAGTTAAGGAAAACCATTAGGATTTTGCACACTGACAATGGTGGTGAGTATGTTAGTTATCATTTTGAGTAGTTTTGTACTTTAGAAGGGATTTATATACAATTAATAGTTCCATATAGTCCTCAAAAGAATGATGTTATAGAATGTAAGAACAAATCTTTGAAAGAAATGGCAAACTGTATGATACACTCCGAATCACTTACACCACAATATTGGGTAGAAGCCATTAATTGTGCTTGCTATATCCAAAATTGTGTTCCTCACAAAGTATTGAAAGAAATAACTCATTTTGAACCATGGAGTAATCAAAAACCTAAATTTAATCACTTCATGTTATTTGGATCTCTAGCTATGGCCCCCATTCCTAAGAAAAATGTAAGGCCATGGAGCATTAGAGTAGGCCTTGCATATTTGTTGGGTATGCAGAAGGTGTTAAGGGATATAGGCTTATTCATCCTACCACACATGAGTTTTTCATTATGAAGATTGTACTCTTTCAAGAGGTTCCATTAGGCTCCACACTAGACACTTCTACCTCTTCTTTGGAATCATTGGGATATGATGATAGTTCAGATGATTCAGATCATCCAGATCAGATATATGTTGATGAGGATTCTACTTCTAGTTTAGATGATGAGGATAGTGATAGAGATTCACCTCATTCCATTCATAGTCACATTTTTGAAGTTGAAGAATCTCCTCCTAATTCTCTAAATTTAGTTCCTCTTTAGGATAGATAAACTCTATAGAGTGCAGGTGATTGGGCTAGGGATCCATCAGATGTTATATGGACTCATTCATGATTTCAAGGTGTTTCACATATTTTCATTACTTGTGCTTATGATCCACAATAATTTTGTGAATAATATAGCATTCTTGAGTGGGATAAAACTATACATGAAGAGTATAGTTCCTTAATTAATAACCACACTTGGGATCTAGTACCCCTTCCTAAGGGAAAGAAACTTTTTTGGTGTAGGTAGATCTATAAAAAAAATTGTAGTAAATGGGTCAGTGGATAAGCTTAAAGCACAATTGGTAGCGATAGGATTTTCACAAGTTCCTAGCATAAACTATACTAAAACATTTACTCCCGTGGATAAAATTAATTTTATTCAACTCACTCTTTTTATTGCCATAGCTTATTGGTGAGATGTTCATCAGATGGATGTGAAGAGTGCCTTTCTTCATAGTGACCTTGAGGAGGAGATATATATGGAGCAGCCACAAGGTTTTGTGGAAGATTCTTCCTTAGTGTGTAAACTTCAAAAATCCATCTATGGCCTCAAATAGGCCCCTCGGGTTTAGTATGCCAAGATGGATTTATTTCTTCTCACAATTAGGTTCACTAGATGCAATTCTAATCCAAATGTCTACATCTTTTGGTAGGATACTTCACTCTTGGTTCTAGTTCTATATGGGGATGACCTATTTATCATAAGGAGTTATTCATCCTCCATTGTAGCAATGAAAATTGCTTTGCATGACAAAGTCTCCATGACTGACTTGGGTTTACTACATTATTTCCTTGGTATTGAGATTTCACAGTTTGACTTAGGGTTTACCATTGCACAATCCAAGTATGCTCCTAATTTTCTCACATGGTTTCACATAAATGGTGGTAAGCCAACTCTGACTCCCTTTCTTTTTGGAGTCAAACTTGAGGCTAAGTGTTCTCCATTGGTTGATGCTACCTTGTATTGACAACTTGTTGGTAGCCTCATCTATCTGACTCACACTAGACCTGATATTTCATATGTAGTCGGCATAGTCTTTAGGTTTATGAAAACACCGCATTAACTACACTAGAAAGCATCCAAATGGATTCTATACTACATTCAGGATACTCACCATTTTGGGGTTCACTATAGAATAGGCATTGATATTGACTTGATTAGATACACAAATTCAGATTGGTTTGGTGATATTCAACATCATAAGTCTACTTTAGGATATAGTTTCTCACTTGGTTATGGACCAATTAATTGGTCTAGAAAAAAGCAGAATGTTATTGCTTTATCATCTACTAAGTTTGAATATAGAGGGGCTATAAATGCTACTATAGAAGCTATTTTTCTTTAAGTGATTATTACTAAGTTTGGTATGCATTTCAAGTGACCCACAATTATCTTTTGTGATAACTAAAGTACCATCTAAATCTGTAAGAATCTAGTCCAACATCAATGTACCAAGCAAATTGAGATTCATATGCACTTCATTTGGGAGATCATTCATGGATAGGTCATTGATCTTAGATTTTACTAGACTACAGAGTAGATAGTTGATATCTTTACCAAGACCTTCACTGAAAGCAAGTATCTTCACTTGAGTGCTCTTCTTGGGGTATGGGCTACATCAGCACCATCTTTAGGAAGGCTTCTATTCCTCTTATTTTTTCTCTTTTGAGGTGGAGTTTTTTCCTATGGGTTTTCTCCTTTTACTCCACTTTGTAATAGTTACATTATACTTGGGTACCTCATCAGGCCATGTTGTTGGGACCCAATTTTATTTACCGACATAAGCTATGTTTAAAGGTGGTGTTAGTGTAGGATATTATTTTCCTTATATTTATTATTATGGATTATTCTTACATATTTATTTAGCTTGTTTAGGTGTTATTTTGAGGTCACGTAGGTGTCATAAATAAGGTAATTAAAGTGCACACGCACATGTAAAAATTGTAGTCAAATTAGGGGGTAAGGATACCCTTGACATTTACCCACCAATATTGACATATGGATCACACAACCACTAATATTAACATATGGAGCACACAAACCATTTGCCAAATGTCTTGTGTTCACATTACCAAATGTCTTGACTCTATGCCTCCATTATACCTATAAATATGCCTATCATATAAGCTATTTTCAACAAGTTATAAATTTAATATTATTATAATTTTGCTCTATTTTAATTTTAATATCAATAATGGAGTTATGCTTCTATTTACTTTACATTTATTTGTGTGTTCAATTCTATCAGTTGGATCTTGGAAAATTTCATTAGTGTCTTTTGTCCCATGTCCCTTAAGCCACAAAAAATTGGTTAATTAAAACCAAATAAACCTTTACATATTTAGATAAAAGGAAAATGGATTAAATATTATCTTGAACCTTAATAGATTTAAAATGATTAAATTAGATCTATATTCAATCATAACTCAATAAACCACCATTTAGCTCACACACCATTTTCATAAATATATTTAGAAATTATGCATAACAAGGCTAATAAATAACACTAATAGTAAAATCTCTATTCAAACTCATTTATAAACAATATATTAATTATATGACCTATAACTAATGTAGAACATGAAATAACAAATATAACAATAGTTAGTTAAAAGTAATCACACAACACATTTACAAAATATCAAAAATACTAACATCTCGACATACAATGTGAAAGTGTGTGTGTGGGTTTGGTTTCATTCTTTCTATTCCTATTTTTAAAAATTTGCATCCTCTTCCCCTATGATGCCCTTCCTATTTTTCAATAACTAAGGATGAGATAGTCCTATAATCACCTTGATCAAACAAAATAGTAGTTAGTCAGAGCTTACAATATGATAACAAAATATCATAATATATATACATCAAATAAACTATTTAGAGCAAATAAAATCTACCTAGTGTTGTGAATTATTGCACTAGAATTTGGAATTTTGGTGTCTCAGTGCAGAACCATGTTACACCATGATTGAAGATTTATGACATTTGTAAAATATGTGTGGGACATTTAATATTTACTTTAAGAGAACTTGTATCCCTTTAAGTTGTCACGGAGATCAGTTTATCGATGATCC
>JARHVA010008016.1:485000-490000 GCA_037957365.1 Torreya grandis | reverse complement strand
ACTTGGAGGAACTAAAGTGAGTTCCATAGGTAATTTTATATTTATTTGATTAGTTTGATATTGTATATCATATTATTGCTTTGCTAAGAAATGTTTTTAATTGAGAACATATCATTGAATAAAAGTCATCTGGGAAAAATAAGAAAAGAATAAAAATAGAAAAAAAACATTAAAACAAAAATAAAAATAAAAAACAAAAAGATGAAAGAGAAAATTGGTATCCTTTGCTCTATTTAAGAGAGGGCATGAAAGAGTTTTAAGATAGCTTGGGCATTATAAAAGAGAGAAGGAGGAACAAAGTGTAGTAAGAAGAAGATAGAAGATCAAATAGAGAATTAAATGGTAAGGAGTGTACTTAAATTTCATTATTTGACATTATGAGTGGAATAATGTTAATAAATATTAATCAAAACATAGAAATATTTGTTTAATGAAATCTAGTGAATTGTGTTGCTAGAATTATCCATTGGTTTAGTAAATTCCCAAATCCTTTAGAAAACTCTATAGAAGAATTTAGTTAGGGATTATATTTAGATTTTAACCAGTGAAGAATGCCAAACCCATAAAAATATTAGGTCTGATTTCTTTTTATCTATTTACATAATGGAAAGAGTTACCCAATTTTTATGAAATTAAGTTAAAGAATATAATGATACTAATAGGTTAAACATACATTTCTAGCAAGGACACCATAAAATGATTTGGCAAACCAAAATAAAAGAAAAGATAAATAATAGTGTTGTTTATTACCATATGAGTAATATCTAACAAAATAACATGTTGTAGATAAAAACTTTGTGATAGTTGAGAATCAATACAATTTGATATGAGGTGTATTAATTTATAATGGAAGATAGTAGATTTAGTTAAGTCTTAGATGGATCACAATGATTTAAGAAATTCTATACTAAACCATTGGAAAGGGGAATGGTCATCAAACCATGTTGGGTGGGAACCATTCCTAGTAGGCATCAAAATCCTCAAATTAAGGAATCTGATCACAGGGAAAGTACTTGGCTATTCTTTAATAAGCTCATAATTGACATATCTGATATATGATGATTGAAAATAACAACCAGTACTTGGATAAAAGAAATATATCAATTTTCATATCTTACATATCAAATAAATTCTTACATATTAATTTTAAGTCATCAATTGGCATTGTTTTTTAAATTGACTAAGGCATTGATCTTTTCCTTCTTCATTACCTTCACCCAATCCTTGTTATTACCTTGTCCAGAGTTCAAACCTCCTGAAGTAGTCACTTTTGTCCAACAACAATAACAATTATTTCCATATCATATTCTATTGTTTTATTTAACTCAACACAAAATAAATACCGCCACCATTATTTTTATCAAAGTTATTTCAACTCAACAGAATCACAGTCCATTTCATTCAAGGATTTTAAATAAACTCAAAATCCCCCTATATTTTCAATAGATTTCAAATCTACATCTATCTCCATGTCTAGAAATGACATATATATATATATATATATATATATATATATATATATATATATATATATATATATATATATATATATATATATATATATATATATATATATATATATATATATACTCTATAGTAGTGTTTATTTTGGAGTGTGAGTTGCTTCATGTTTATTTATTACATTTAACTATCATATTCTGAAAGTGAATTTATTTGATTCCATCATGATTTTATTTTTTACATTTGCCAATGTATATGTGATTATGAATTGATGGGAAGGGTAGAGGGTGGCCCACATTTAGTTATTAGTATAATCTATGTTTGGATATTGGGGCATTAAGATGCACAGGTGGTATAACCAACATATAAATATATCAAAAGAACCAAACTATTAAAATAATATAAATGGATTATTTTACTCAAGTGTATGAATATCATAGCAAACACCTGTGTGGATAAGGTGTATTTAGACATGATAATTTATACATGTTTAATATATTGACTTTCACATATTTAATGAAGGGTGAAGTAAACAATATTATAGACTATGTATTCATAATTCCTCCACTTTCTAATTATGAACACTTATTGCAGACCCTTTTCTCCTTAAAGGAAATAGGTATAACTTAATAATATTATGGAATCTGATCTCATGGAATTTCTAGAAAATTAATAAAGAATATTTTTGCACCTTAATGTTTTGTTGTGTAAATGTCATAAATTTACATATAATAATTTACTTGTGTATATTATGAAGTGCAAAATATGATATTTTGTTGTTAACCTTGATGTGATTATTATCTAGCTGGGAGTACCAAAATTTATTGCACAGTGTAAAACTATTTTTAAGCTACATATCAGTGATGTTGGGAAAGAACATAGGATACCTTAGCTTACTAGCTTATGCTAGAAATAGGGACTATACTCCTCTAATTATAGTTACTCAAATGGTTAAGAGTTATAGAAATATTACTAAAGATATACATTTTTATACATACAAGCATTATCGTAGAAGACTTAGATTATATTTTTGACTCTGATGGTTGATAGGATCATACCCATTTAAATGAAGATTATAAAATATATGACAATCTTGAACTCTATTTGTATGTAATTATTTTTTATAGGAAATATGTCTATATGAGGAATCTTAGGTATTAAGAGTATATAAAATATAAGGTTTGGGTTCAAAAAATTGAGAGTTGTGTCCTAGGATCCTAACTTGGCACTTAATGGTAGATGTATATTTATAACTTAGCATAGGTCTTCATTATCCAAAGATGACTACCTAATTTGAGACCCTCCAATAGAGTTATAAATGCCTTTAAGGAGCTCTTGTTTTAAAGTATAAATGAGTAGTGGTTAAATATTAGTATAACATTGAAATAACTACTTATAGTACATATTAATCATGCATAGCATTTGTAATTTTAAAAGATGATTTGTGTTAGTCTTTAAGAAATCATAAAACTATAATATTTTGGGACAATATTATATAGAATAGAACAAGATGTATAAATGAATGATATAATGGGTTTATGTGATTTCTATCTCTCTGCACATGATTAGTTTACTATTATTATATATATTTTATATTGAGAGTGCAATACATATTAGGATATTTATAATATGTTTAGGTGTTAATATTTAGTATATAATGGTGCATCATAATGTGTGCTAAAGTTATGTTATTTTGAATGCCAAGTTACAGTATGAATTTAGGGTATATCTAGATGGTATAATCCTATACTTATTTTCTTGTTATCTGTATTGATCATTGGATTCTTGAAATCATATGTTTCATTATGTGTTATTATGTAGTTGGGAACCTAAAGTAGTATGGGATATCATAGGGAACTATAGTATAGAAGTGTATTTTATGTGGGAGGTACTTACTATAGTTATTATACCTAACTCACATTTGTATGTATACTATATACATACTATTATTTTTTATGGATAGCATGTAGTTTTATAATTGGTAGACTTGTGTATGAGTGCATGTAAACTCTGAAAATTTATTAAATGTTGTGTTGGAATGTTATTGTTTTCCATGGGAATGATATTTTGATTTATTATATGTATAGTTACTTGTGTAATGCTTTTGTTTCCATGTATTTGAGACTACTTCATATGTTTGATTGTGGAAATCTAGTAGTTAAGTCATATAACACTAGACTGTGGTAGTATGGGATGTCATAGGGTATAGATAACTGGAAACTATTTATATTTTTTAATTGTACAGTTAAATTGTATTTTTATCTAGGTGGTATATTTGTAATCATTATTTCTAGTATGGGATAGAATATAATGAAAAATTCATGCATATATTAGATGAACTTAATGTATATTATTATTACTCTTATGTATAGTGTGTCGTGTGATGCATTTACTAATAGGATGTAAATTGATGAATATTATTGTTGAATTGTATTTGACTAATCTGCATTGCTAATGCAGAGTAAGGAGTGAGACAAACTTCATTGGATTACTGGCATTGAAATGTTGGATGAAGGTAGTCGGATTAAGTGGTATGTATGGAATTGATTGGTCTAGATCATTATCATTTATTATTTGTAAAGCTTTAGGTCAAAGTATGTTTAGTGAGATATTATCATTTCATGAGTATGGTTCACATGTTAGTGTGATATCTTACAATAGAATGGATTTATATGATACACTACATGTTTAGTTTAGAATCATACAACACATAGGAACTTGGTATCTCAATTTAATCATCTATGAAGGGAGGGTGATTCCTTGATGGGATTATTGTGAGGGATTTTTGGTCTATGGTTGGTGTGGTAAAGAACTTAGATGATGTTCTCCCTCTCCACAACAATACTATTATTGAGACTACACTTGAGATTGTCATAGATAATGGAGAGTCTGGAAAACTCATGCTCTAGGGAGCCAAGTATCTAAATTATATACATTGTATTAGATTGAATATTATTATTGAGTATTGTCATAAAAATTTATAATTACTTATTATTGTAAATTGGTAGTAGAGATTGCAGAGTTGCATTAACTATGGTTGAATTGCTGTATCACTTTCTATATTCATTCTATGTATCACCCTCATGACATTAGAGATCTATGATGTAAGATGTAATGTGTACTTACTCTTATCACTTGAATGTATATGTGATATCTATTTATATTCTTGGGTGTAATCTATTTATGGTATACATGTTTAATTAAAAAAAAATCATGTAATTCTATGTCTAACCCAAGGGGATTATTACATGTGTTATCAGAGCTGTGGCTCAAACTCTAGGAATTAATGAGTCCATTAGCATTTCATGTCTTTTATTCATAATTAAAAACTTAGTGTCATGAAGTATTGCAATAGAATTTGGACTTGTGGTGTCTCAGTGCAAAATCATGTTACACCATGATTAGATATTTATGACATTCATAAAATATGTGTGGGACATTTAATATGTACTTTAAGATCACTTTTATCCCTTTATGTTGTCAAGGGGATTAGTTTATCTATTATCCCATTGGTGATGATTGTGTTTGAGGTTTGGGTA
>JARHVA010008016.1:472500-482500 GCA_037957365.1 Torreya grandis | reverse complement strand
ATGCATGTTGTTTTTAAGAGATATTTGTATACCTTTCGCTAGAAGAGAATAGGGTATAGGAGATGCAAAACATATTGTCAATCTAGAGGTTGAAATAAACTTTTAACTCATGTAATAGTTGAACAAGTAAGGAAATATTGTTTTGTTTATTACCCTACAAGGATGAAAGAATGGTGTGATTTTTGGCCAATGTATGTTATGCTAATATAACGTAATTTTTTCTTAATCATGAGCCTAATAGAATATGTTAAGCCATGAAATATGATACCTAGTTGTGTGTAACTAGCATTAACTTAATGCAATTACAGATTGATTATATGATTTATTTTGTATGTATGAGAATACATCTAGAAACATTTATCATAGCATATAACTTTGCTTTCAATGATGTAATAACATTAAATTATGATTTTTTAAAATTCATTGTGCACATTTTAAGATTATTAGGTCATGAAAACCTAATAGAAGTGTGATGAATTGGGAATGTGAGTTATAACAGATAGGATGGTATCCTAATTAGCCTCACATTAACTAAAATTATTGGTACAAAGTTGGATTCGATAAATAGACGTGTTAAATCTAGGATTTGATAGGCATAACTTATCAAATTTAATTGTATGGCCATATGCATGTATATAATGGACAAAGACTCCATATGGATGTGTATTCCATGACTTTTGTATACTTTATATTTACCATTCATATTCATCATCATATTTGACAAGATCTACATGGAGTAGTGACAATACTGACATGTTATACTTAGTTGAAGCTACGTAGAGTAGCAAAAGTATTAACATATACACATTATTCTTGCAAAATTCCCTAATTACTTTTCTCTAGGATGAGAAAAACACTCTCTAAGATAGATAGATGTGTTGAGGGCTAGATTTTTTTTTGAAACTCTCCTTGATCATTTATTTTAACTTGTATGATGATTTTGGACCTTGGGGTGGTCATGATAGAATCTGTTAGATTAAGTAATACTCACAACCATGGTTGCTAAGTGGAATGTATGTTATTGAGTGGGGTCTTGTAGGACCAATACTTTAGAAATATCAAATCTTGGAGGAACTACAGTAAGTCCCATAGGTAATTTTATATTAATTAGCTTAGTTTGACATTTTATATCATATTATTGCTTTGCTAGGAAATGTTTGATATTGTATATACATGTACGTGTGTGTGTGTGTGTGTGTGTGTGTGTTTGTGTGTGTGTGTGTGTGTGTGTGTGTGTGTGTGTGTGTGTGTGTGTGTGTGTGTGTGTGTGTGTGTGTGTGTGTGTGTGTGTGTGTGTGTGTGTGTGTGTGTGTATGTAGACACATACACACACACATTATATATATATATATATATATATATATATATATATATATATATTCTATGGTAGTGTTTCGTTTGGGGTGCGAGTTGTTTGATGTTTGTTTCCTACATTTAACAATCATATTATGAAAGTGAATTTATTTGATTGCATCATGAGTTTCTTTTTACATTGGCCAATGCATATGTGATTATGAATTGATGAGAAGGGTAGAGGGTGGCCCACATTTAGTAGTATAATCTATTTTTGGATATTGGGGCATTAAGATGCACACCTACCTTGAGAAGAGGTGGTATAACCAACATATAAATATATCAAAGGAACCAAACTATTAAAATTATATAAATGGATTACTTTACTCAAGTGTATGAATATCATAACAAAAACTTGTGTGGATAAGGTGAGTTTAGACATGATAAGTTATACATGTTTAATATATTGACTTTCACATATTTAATGAAGGGTGAAGTAAACAATATTATAGACTATGTGTTCCTAGTTCCTGCACTATTTTAATTATGAACACTTAGTGCGGAACATTTTCACTTTAAAATAAATAAGTATAACTTAATGAGATTATGGAAGCTGATCTCATGGAATTTCTAAAAAATTAATAAACAATATATTTGCACCTTAATGTTTTGTTGTGTAAATGGCATAACTTTACATATAATGAGTTAATTATGTATAATATGAAGTGTAAAATGTGATATTTTGTTGTTAACCTTGATGTGCTTATTATCTAGCTGAGAGTACCAAAACCTGTTGCACAATGTAAAACTTTTTTTAAGCTACATATAAGTGATGTTGGGAAATAACATAGGATACCTTAGCTTACTAGCTTATACTACAAATAGGGGCTATACTCCTCTAATTATAGTTACTCAAATGGTTAAGAGTAATAGAAATATGATTAAAGATATACATTTTATGTACATATAAACATTATCATAGAAGACTTCTATCATATTTTTGACCTAGATGGTTAATAGGATCATAGCCATTTAAATTAAGATTATGAGATGTATGAAAATATTGAACTCTATTTGTATGTAATTATTTTTACAAGAAATATGTCTATATGAGGAATATTAAGTATTAAGAGAATATAAAATATAAGGTTTGGGTTGAAAAAATTGAGAGTTATGTCCTAGGCTCCTAACTTGGCACTTAATGGTAAATGTATATTTACAACTTAGTATAGGTCTTCATTATCTGAAGATGAGTACCTAATTTGAGACCCTTGAATAGAGTTATAAATGACTTTATAGAGCTCTTGTTTTAAAGTATAAATGAGCAGTGGTTCAATATCCTCATAACATTGAAATAACTACTTATGGTGCATATTAACCATGCATAGGGTTTGTACTTTTAAAAGATGATTTGAGTTAGTCGTTAAGAAATTAGAAAACTATAATCTTTTGGGACAATATTATATAGAATAGAATAAATGTATAATGAGTGATATAATGGATTTATGTGATTTCTATCTCTCTACACATGATTAATTGACTATTGTTATATATATATTTTGCATTAAGAGTGTAGTACATATTAGGAGATTTCTAATATGTTTAAGTGTTGATATCTAGTATATAATGGTGTATCATAATGTGTGATAAAGTTATGTTATTTTGAATGCTAAGTTGCAGTCTAAATTTAGGGTATATCTAGATTGTATAATCCTATAGTTTTTTCTTATTATCTATATTGATCATTGGATTCTTGAAATCATATGTTTTGTAATGTGTTATTATGTAGCTGGGAACCTATGGTAGTATGGGATATCATAGGGAACTATAGTATAGAAGTGTATTGTATGTGGGAGGTACTTAATATAATTATTATACCTAACTCACATTTGTCTGTGTACTATATATATGTATTTGTTGTGGATAGGGTGTGGTTTTAAAATTTATAGACTTATGTATACATGCATATAAACTCTAAGAATTTAGTAAATATTGTGTTGGAATGTTATTATGTTCTATGGGAGTGATCTTTTGCTTTATTATATATATATTTACTTATGTAACACTTGTGTTTTTATGTATTTGAGACTAATTCATATGTTTGATTGTGGAAATCTAGTAGTTAAGTCATATAACACTAGATTGTGGTAGTATGGGATGTCATAGGGTGTAGATCACTAAAAACCAATTATATTTTTGTATTATACACTTAAATTATATGTTTATCAAAGTGGTATATTTATAATCATTATTTTTAGTATGGGATAGAATATAATGAAAGATTCATGCATATATTAGATGAACTTAATGTATATTATTATTACTCTTATGTATAGTGTGTCATGTGATGAATTTGTTAATAGGATGTAAGTTGATGAATATCATTGTTAAATTGTATTTGACTAAATTGCATTGCTAAATCAGAGTAAGGAGTGAGATGAACTTCATTGGATTACTAGCATTGTAATGTTAGATGAAGGTAGTACGATTAAGTGGTGTGTATGGAATTGATTGATCTAGATCATTATCATTTATTATTTTTAAAGCCTTAAGCCAAAGTATGTTTAATGAGACATTATCATTCTATGAGTCTAGTTCACATGTTAGTGTGATATCTTGCAACAGAATGGATTTCTATGATACACTACATAGTTTAGAATCATACAATATATGGGTACTTATTAGTCTCTTTAGATTTCCATGCTATCAATATCTACTCATCCATGAAGGGAGGGCCATTATCTAATGGTATTAGTGTGAGGGATTATTGGTCTGTGGTTGGTGTGGTAAAGCACTCAGGTGATGCTCTCCCTCCCCACAATAGTACTACTATTGAGACTACACTTGAGATTGTCATAGATACTAGAGAGTCTGGGGAACTCATGCTCCAGGGAGCTAGGTATCTAAATTATGTACATTATATTAGATTGAATATTATTATTGAGTATTTTCATGAAAAATTATAATTACTTATTATTGTGTATTGGTAGTAGTGATTATAGAGTTGCATTAACTGTGGTTGAATTGTTGTATTACTTTCTATATTCATTTTATGTAGCATCCTCATGACATTAGAGATATGTGATGTAAGATGTAATGTGTACTTACTCTTATCACTTGAACATATATGTGATCTATGTTTAGATTCTTTGGTGTAATCTATTTATGGTATACATGTTTAATTAAATAAAAGTCACGTAATTCTATGTCTAACCCAACATAGTTGTTACATGTGCTATCAGATCTATGGCTCGAACTCTAGGACCTAATGAGTCTATTAGAATTTTGTGTCTTTTGTTCATAAGTGAAAACCTAGTGTTGTGAATTACTGCACTAAAATTTGGACTTGTGTCTCAGTGAAAAACCATGTTACACCATGATTAGAGATTTATGACATTCATAAAATATGTGTGGAACATTTAATATGTACTTTAAGAGTACTTATATCCCTCTTAGTTGTAAAGGAGATTGGTTTATCACTTATCCCATTGGTAATGATTGTGTTCGATGTGTGGGTAGACGAGTATATAGCATAATTCATGAGTTATGGACAAAAGATTTCTACCATAGTTTGATCACTTAGATTAAATATCTCGAGAGTGACTATATATTTTCTTGATTATCAAGTCACCTTGTCATTGTGTTTTATGCTATAAGCTCAAAATGATTCCCTTAAATTTATGTGCTTAAATTTTGTGTCTATATTTATAAATCTTAGGAGCAGAAAATCTTATAAGACCATTTTTATTTTAGTACCACCTAGGGTGGTGGAAAATCTTCTTGGTAGAGTGATGCTATTTTGGTTGGGAATTCCATCATGTTAGGAGTTTGTTGATAGAATTACACTCTTAAGATATGTGGTCTAGGAATAAGTGTCATATCTTCGAGTTAGCATTGAGGTGAATTATATGTGTGTGTGTGTGTGTGTATACACACACACACACACACACACACACACACACACACACACACACACATGCTTATTTTTGGTTTAGTGTTCTCTTAAATAGGAATTGTTTTTGAATGTACTCCCTTAAAAATTGTGGGAGAATTTTTTCTACTCTTGATGAAAGAGAAGTTTTTTAATTTGATGGAGAGACAAATATTTATGGTTAACATATATCTCTCTCGATTATGGAAGTAGATTGAGATACCATATTTACAAGATTGGTTAAGTAGGTAGTGGTTGATAACATTGAGTTGCGTTGTTTTCCTTTACCCAGTGAAGGTATGTAGGAGTTTTTGAGATGATAGTTATCTACTTTTTACTTATGAATCTTTAGATTAATTAGTTGATCTAACTTGTTGTTTTTAGACCACATGAGGTAGCAAACCTTGATTCATATAATTATATACTAAGAATTATAAGTTAATTATAATTAGTATTATTCACCCTTGCATAGATTGATATTGATCTCTTTTGCTAAATGCATGTTGTTTTTAAGAGATATTTTTATACCTTTTGCCAGAAGAGATTAGGGTATAGGAGGTACAAAACATCTTGTCAATCTAGAGGTTGAAATAAAATTTTAACTTGTTGTGTACTAGTTGAACAAGGAAGGAGATATTGTTTTGTTTATTCCCCTATAAGGCTGAAATAATGGTGTGATTCTTGGCCGATGTATGTTATGCTAATATAATGTAATTTCTTATTAATCATGAGCATAATCAAATAAGTTAAGCCATGAAGTGTGATACCTAGTTATGTGTAACTAATATTAACTTAATGCAATTACGGATGAATATTATGATTTAGTTTGTAGGTATGAGAATACATCTAGAAACATTTAGCATATAAATTTGCTTTCAATGATATGATAGCATAAAATTGTGATTCTTTAAAATTCATTGTGCACATTTTAAGATCATTAGGTCATGGAAGCCTAAGGGAAGTGTGATGAATTGGGAATGTGAGTTATAAGAGATAGGACGGTATCCTAATTAGACTCACATTAACTTAGGCTATTGGTACTAAGTTGGAATCTATAGATAGACTTGTTGAATCTAGGATTTGATAGGTAGGACCTATCAAATTTAGTCGTATGGCCATACACATGTATATAGTGGACAAATATTCCATATGGATGATTATTACATGATTTTTTATACTTTATATTTACCATTCCTATTCATCATTATACTTGACAAGATTTTCATGGAGTAGTGACAATATTGACAAGTTATACTTATCTGAAGCTATGTAGAGTAGCAAAAGTATTAACATATACACATTAATCTTGCCAAATTCCCTAATTAATTTTCTCTGGGATGAGAAAAACACTCTCTAGGATAGAGAGATGTGTTGAGGGCTAGAAGATTTTGTGAAACTCTCCTTGATCATTTGTTTTGACTTGTATGATGATTCTGGACATTAGGGTAGTCATGATAAAATCTATTAGATTAAGTAATACTCACAACCATGGTTGCGAAGTGGAATGTATGTTATTGAGTGGGGTCTTATAGGACCAATACTTTAGAAATAGTGCATCTTAGAGGAACTACAATAAGTATCATAGGTAAATTTCTATTTATTTTCTTAGTTTGATATTATATATCATATTATTACTTTGCTAAGAAATGTTTTTAATTGAGAACTTATCATTGAATAAGTGTCATCTGGGATGATGAATAGCTTTAGAGGGGAAGGATATTACATCCCAATTCATCAATAAGATAATTATTTGACTATTTATAGATAGATATGGTAGAAACACATGATATTGACTATATTTTCTGATTAAGCTCGAGATTATGCAATTTTGGGATATTAATATGTTTCTTAATTAGATGATAATTTATGATTTACTTAGAATCAATTAATTTATGTATGCATTTTTATTTTTAAGTATATTAATAAATTATTATAATTACATATTATTGATTATGATTATCATGTAATATAGCCTAACTACCTGTGTGTTGTGAGATGGATGCAAGAGAATTCTTCCATTGAACATGCTAGAGGGAGAGCATCATCGAAGAGGGTGGTGTAGATGGAGACATCACTGGTCGATAGAGTGCTAGTAAAACCTTGCACACACCATGATAATTAGTCATGTTGAGATGCATTTAAAAATGATTGTTTAAATTTTTTATTTCTATAGTTGCTTAAGTATGTATGCAATAGGAATAAGAGTCCCTTATGTGGTTAGCCTAATAAATCATTATTATTTTAGAGGCAAAAATTAATTAAAGTAAAATTTAAATTTAAGTTATTATTTATTATTCTATTATTTTTCCTCTAAATTACCAAAATATGATTTAATGCTAAAATGGATAAATGTGAAAATAGAATTTCATAATTAAAATAAAAGAGAATTGTTTTGATTTAAAAAGATTAAAAATAGAAAAATAAAGGAAAAAATAAGAAAAGAATTAAAATAGCTTAAAATTTACAAAAAAAATTAGAACAAAAACAAAAACAAAAACAAAAAGATGAAAGAGAAAATTGGTATCTTTTGCTCTATTTAAGAGAGGGCATGAAAGAGTTTTGAGATAGCTTGGGCATTGTAAAAGAGAGGAGGAACAAAGCATAGAAGGAAGAAGACAAAGGATCAACTAGCAAATTAAATGGTAAGGAGTGTACTTAAATTTCATTGTTTGACATTATGAGTAGAATAATGTTAATAAATATTAGGCAAAACATAGAAATCTTTGTTTAATGGAATTTGTTGAATTGTGTTGTTAGAATTATCCAGTGGTTTAGTAAACTCTGAAATCCTTAGGAAAACTCTGTAGAAGAATTTAGTTAGGGATTATATTCAGATTTGTAACTAGTGAAGAATGCCAAACCCATAAAATTATTAGGTCTTATTTCTTTTTATTTGTTTACATAATGGAAAAAGGCACCCAATTTCTATGAAATTAAGTTAAAGAATATAATGATACTAATAAGTTAAACATACCTTTCTAGCAAGGATATTGTACAATGATTTGGAAAACCAAAATAAAATAAAAGAGAAATAATAGTGTCATTTATTACTGTAGGAGTAATATCTAACAAAATATCATGGTGTAGATAACAAACTCTGTGACAGTTGATAAGCAATATAATTTGATATGTGGTGTTTTAATTTATAATGGAAGATAAAAGATTTAGTTAAGTATTATATGCCTCACAAAGAATTCAAAATTCTATACTAAACCACTAGGAAGGGGAATGTGCATCAAACCATGTTGGGTGGGCACCATTCCCTGTAGGCATCAAAATCCCCAAATTAAGGAATCTACTCATAGGGAAAGTACTTGGCTATTATTTAATAAGATCATAATTAGCATATATGATATATGATGACTAAAAATAACAACCGATACTTGGATAAAATAAATATGATTAAAGATATACATTTTATGTACATAAAAACATTATCATAGAAGATTTTGATCATATGTTTGACCTGGATGGTTAATAGGATCATACCTATTTAAATGAAGATTATGTGATGTATGACACTCTTGAACTCTATTTGTATGTAATTATTTTTACAGGAAATATGTCTATATGAGGAATCTTAGGTATTAAGAGTATATAAAATATAAGGTTTGGGTTCAAAAAATTGAGAGTTGTGTCCTAGGCTCCTAACTTGGCATTAAATGGTAGATGCATATTTACAACTTATCATAGGTCTTCATTATTTAAAGATGAGTACCTAATTTAAGACCCTCCAATAGAGTTATAAATTCCTTTAGAGAGCTCTTGTTTTAAATTATAAATCAATAGTAGTTCAATATCCACCTAATGTTGAAATAACTACTTGTGGTGTGAATTACTCATGCATAGGGTTGGTACTTTTAAAAGAAAAATTGAGTTAGTCTTTAAGAAATCAAAATAATTTAATCTTTTAGGAAAATATTATAGAGAATAGAATAAGATGTATAAATGAATGACTTAATGGGTTTATGTGATTTCTATCTCTTTGTACATGATTATTTGACTGTTTTTATATATATTCTACATTAAGAATGCAATACATGTTAAGAGATTTATAATATATTTATATGCTAATATCTAGTATATAATGCTGCATCATGATGTGTGCTAAATTTATGTTATTTTGGAGGCTAGGTTGTAGTCTAAATTTAGGGTATGTTTAGATGGTATATCCCTGTACTTATTTACTTGTTATCTATATTGATAATTGGATTCTTGAAATCATAAGTTTGGTTATATGTTATTATGTAGTTGAGAAACTATGATAGTATGAGATATCATACGGAACTATAATATAAAAGTGTATTGTACCTGTGTGATACTTATTGTAGTTTTTATACCTAACTCACATTTGTCTATATACTGTATACATGTATTTGTTGTGGTTAGGGTGTGGTTTTAAAATTGGTAGATTTGTGTATACATGCATATAAACTCTAAGAATTTAGTAAATATTATGTTGAAATGTTATTATGTTCTGTGGGAGTGATGTTTTGCTTTATTATATATATAGTTACTTATGTAACACTTGTGTTTCCATGTATTTGAGACTACTTCATATGTTTGATTATGAAATTTGGTAGTTAAGTCATAGAACACTAGACTATGGTAGTATGGGATGCCATAAGGTGTAGATAATTGGAAACTAATTATATTGTTGAGTTCTATAATTAAATTGTATGTTTACTCGAGTGGTATATTTGTAATTATTATTTCTAGTATGGGATAGTATATAATGGAAGATTCATGCATATATTAGATGGACTTAATGTATGC
>JARHVA010008016.1:302500-467500 GCA_037957365.1 Torreya grandis | reverse complement strand
CATAGATACTGCAGTGTCTGAGGAAATCATGCTTTGGGAATTTGGGTATCTAAATTATGTACACTGTATTAGATTAAATATTATTATTGAGTATTTTCATGAAGAATTATAATTACTTATTATTGTAAATAGGCAACATAGATTGCAGAGTTACATCAGCCATGGCTAAATTACTGTATTACTTTCTATATTCATTTTATGTAGCATCCTCATGACATTAGAGATCTATGATGTAAGATGTAATGTGTACTTATTATTATCACTTAAATATATATGTTATCTCTATATATATTCTTGAGTGTAATCTATTTATGGTATACATGTTTAATTTAAAAAAATCACATAATATTATGTCTAACCTAGCTAAGTTGTTACACTTTCACCTTATTGTCACTTTTTTTGTCTTCTTGAATGAGGATAATTTTTTATTCAATAAATTCTTGATTAAGGAAAACCTAATTTTTATTGTCCTTTTCAGTTGTTAAAGACTCTAATTGAGACTTTTCTTCCTCAAGCCTTGAGCTAAACACTGCTTCATGGGGTATTTCATCTTCTTTGTCCATGGGCCTAATTATTGGCTCAAAAGCTTCACCTTCATCAAAAACATGTTTTCCTGCATACAAAACATATAAATCAGTATTAGATGAAATCTTTTGAAGCTATATAGCCTCAAAAACATCATCTTGTTGTTGATCATCCTCAATATCATATCCTCCAAGGATTTCTCCCTCTTCAGGATAGCAAATGTTGATATCCATCTCATCTTCAAGGTGTTAAAAATATTATCTTTGAATTTCAATTTGAAAATTCACCTTAAGATCTTCACACTTAAGCTTGTCTATCCTCTTAGACTCTTTATGCTATAATATCTCTTCTTTCTTCAAGGCAAATCTTATTCTTTGCCTTATTACTCTCTCTAATATCAACTTGATTGGACATCTTAATTTTTTATTCATATTCCATCCATACATGGGTTCTTCATACTCTATACCATGAGCCTCATGAATGTTATTTGTTTCTTTATTTCATTATTTTCCCTTTAGAAATATTCCTTTTCCTGATTTATTCTTTCCTTTAGCTGGTTATTGCCTCTAGGAAATCCTTCTATCACTCTTCTCACTCTCTTCATTATTTTAAGAAATCCTTTTTCACCTTAATCCATCTTATATCTCACTTAAGTATGTTTCCCCTTACTCTTTTGAAAAATTTATCCAAGTTCTCTCACCTTGGATCTACCTTTAAAACAATAAATGTGCTTTTAATCTTGAATCTCTCTCTCAATTTGGATTTATGAGACCTCAAATCAATACTTAGTATAACTAAGCTGTCCTATTTATCATCATATATAATTTCATAGTGTTTTTATACCTAGTTCTCAATTTGTTCATTGTTTACTCTCTTAAACCCTGATTGAAGTCTAAAAGCACAAATCAATAGAAGAAAATAGTCCTTTTCATATATATATTTTAGGACCTTTCAAGACATAAATATTAGTGATAAATTACCAAAAAATCATGAGGAATATACCCATAAAATTTAAATCCTTGTTTGATCATACATTTTCTAAGTTTTCCTTCTTTGACACAAACTATGTTTGATCATAACTCCTTTTTTATGGTTCTAAATGACTTCAAACCATTTCAAAAATTTATAAAATCCAAAAATACATGATCAAAAAATTTTAAACCTTTTTTTATGGATATTAAGGATTATTGATTCCTAAAAACCTAGTTGCAGTCATAGGACAACAAGCACCCTATTTCAGAATTCATTTTTCTTTTATAACCAAATTGTCATATTATCATCTCAAATTTATCCTCAATAATACCATATCACTATAATTATTATATTTACAATTTATACAAAAAATAATATAATTATCTCTTTCTTTGATTTCAAATACATAGAATTATGTGTTTTCCTACATTATCTTACAAATTTGGACTTTCCAAGAAAAATATTAAAGATAAAATCATGATTTTTAAATTTTTTTTATAAACACATGTATGAAAACATATAAAAATTAAATCATTTCTTTCCATTAAAAAATATTATCAAAACATCAAAACTCAAACTTGTAAAAACTTGTAACTACATATTTGCAACCTTTTTTACACAATCCTATGAATGGATGCTTTGGTTGTAAAATATTATTCAAATTATCATGAAAATTGGAATATAATTCACAAATGAGTACATAAACACAATAAAATAATAAAAATTACACTCTTTATTCATAATTTTTTCATAATGACCTGATAAAAACCTACAACTTGCAAATTTAGAGACTTTTTGCTTGTAGGCCATCCACTTCATCTATCCATCCATTCCTCTAGAATATATCTAAAAATTATAGCACTTATCCTTTTTTATATTGATTGGTTTATTTAAATTTTTTTAGTTTAAAAATATATCACTTTAAACAAAATGAACTATACTTAGTTTTGAAGACCAAGTATCTCTCATATTTTAATAATTTGCTTTCTTTAGCCTTTCCCAATGTAGGATTGGCTTCTAGATGAGAATTGGGATATAATTTACATTTTAATTTAGTGTAAATACATTAATAACATATCAATATGCCTATTTGGACCATTCTCCAAGGTTCATGTATTTAACCAAGTGTCTTAGGTCTTTAAACCCTTCTTAACCCTTACATACTAATTCAAAATTTCAAATTGTTCATTTTGGAGGGAAATTGAAATTTACTTCCTATCTAGATCTAGAATGGACTAAGAATTCTCCTTATTGACTTCTAAAGACTCTTAAGTCCTCCTAAGACCTTTTTCAACCACACTTAGGCATATTTACATGATGTTTACATAAAAATTTATGATGCTCCTGCATCACTTAACTATCATTTATGCTTACCTACTTATCTTTCCATTTTCATTTTACTACCTAAGGATACATCTACTAACCATGGATGGTGTGTTCACTACATGGAAGATTTTTATATCTTTTTATAACTTGGTGTCTAAATTTTATTTATCATCCTTGTTATTACTAACCTTGTCAATTTTATGGATCCTCAACCTAAATCAGAGTTCCCCTTAGAAGGGACCTCTTTATGCTAAAAAATTATGAGGAATAGAAAGGGGATGTTGAAAGGGAAAAGAAACTACTAATTACAGAATACAACAAAAGATATCCTTAAGTAGGTTACCAATATTAACAATATTTTCAAAAGTGCATGCTTCAAAATAATCAAAAAATTAAATGCAAAGATTGTGAATTTATACAAAGTTATCAAACAAGAAATATATATGATGACAAAATCCAATACATCTTACAAGCCACTGCTAGAAGCATAGAAGATTTGAGTGGATTATATCATGAAAAATTTAGAGCATGATGATGTAAATGTGATAAATAAAGTGGTGAATTAGGCTATAAATTAGTCTTAGTTATGTGTTGTTATCTTTGTCATGTTTTTGCAATAAGAATTTCCCTCTTTATGTGTGTTTGTCTTATTTGTTTTATGATGGCAAAATGTAACTCCTGATATTTAACTATTCTTCTTGGTCCCCCTTTTTTATATTAGATATTATTTACTATTTCCCATAAAATTAAAGATCTACCATGATTAAAACGCTCAAAATATAAACTTAAATGTATGATATAACACAAGTTATAAACTATAAGAAAATTATAAAATGAATTTATTAAGATTTCAAATCCCTTATATAATCTCCAATTTTTAATTTTTAGACTATTTTATTGATTTTTTTTTTTAATTTTATTTTTTTTGCATAGAGAATGTAGATTAGACACAATTCACACATGGGAAATACACAATGAGTTCAAGGTGCATCTCAAACACACTTGATTTATGATCAGTCTATGTTTGAACTTAATTGAAAATTTTCCTTTAAATATATTTAAGATTATATAATAAATAAATATATATAATTAAAAAGACTTATACTAAAATAAATAATTTATAAAAATCACAAAGTTACAATAGAAACTATATAAAGAATATCAAAGATATCATGAAACACCATGCTCATTTTAAAGTGGTATATCAAAGTAAATTTTTACCCCATTAAAAAATTAATTAGAAAATATTCTCACATTGTTTATAATAAATTAATTTTATAGGATGAAAATCCCCACATATGGGAGGTCCATTTCATATATAAATCAAGAGTCATACAAAATTTTGAAGATAAAAATGTAGGAATTTCAGGAAAAGAGTGTGGACAAATTAGAATACTTGATTTAAGTTTCTAATGTTTATTTAGAGTATCTTGTAATTTGGCACATAGTTAGGCAATCAATGGAATACCATGTGTGAATTCATAAAATAAACTCTCCACACATAAAAATTGAAATTATTTAATTAAATTTTATCAAAATTTAAATTTTCATTGAGGTAAATAAATTTTTTAATATGGTTCGATTTAAGTGACTATTAAATGGAAATAGAAGTAGAGATTGAACCAAGAATAACCCATTTCAATGCATTCCTAAATTTAAAATGTTGTGGAATTATTCGTGTAAATAAATATAAAAATTAAAAAACATAAAAATAAACATAATCTCATTTTTTGTGCATAAAGAGATTAAATACATATAAAATATGTGATTTGGCAACACACATTTTCTTTTCCAGTGACAAATGGTAGATGTTTTATAGAGTCCCATTATTCTATAGTAGTAAATGGTTTCCAATTGGAACAACAAGTTTCCTTTAGATTTTACATTTTTTCTTTTCATTGTCTCAACGTTTGGAGGATTGTATTTTAGAAAATAGATACTATTTATTTTTTCATCTTTTGCTGATTTGAAAAGTTAGTTTGATTTTTGGTCAGAGATGCACAAAGTTTATTTAAGATTTTAATGTTTTTTTATGAGCCCCTTTAATAGGTCACAATTTATAGCATATTACTAAAAATGTAGTGGAAATAGTGTATCCATTTAATGGCCTTTCCATAAATGTATTTAATTTTTTTGGGAATTTTAGAGATTTTCAATTTTTATTTTGATTTCAAAAATATAAAAAGTAGAAGTAGGACTCCTTATAGATGATTATTAAAATTTAAGACTTAGTGCATGTCCACCCCCCCATAACCCCATAAGAATACAAAAGCATTTGGCATGAAATAAGTTATATATATATTAAAATTATTTCATACCAAAATAAAAAATTACAAAATAGAATGAACAAGGAAGTTACAAGAAAGACAAGTTTATTCAATTCCGTTTAGAAATTTGTATGAATGCATAATCTATATATTTTTGAAGTGGATACATGAATTTAAGATTTTGTTATGAGATTCTTTGAAATATATTATAGTTTTAATTATGAAAAGAAACCAAATATTATTGTTAGATTTGTATGAACAAAAATATTATTAGTTGAATCTTCGATACTACATAAAAAATATTAAAATTTTTAAAATCTAAACTATATAACATTAGGATTTTTCTTAAATATTACATCAAAATTTTAAATAATCCACCTCAATGACCAACATTACAAGATAGGAAACATAATAAATTATATTATTATAAGAACATAGCCTAAAAGATTTCCATATATCCCTCTTAATGTTTCCTTATATATTGCCTAGTTATATAACATAAAATGAGTCACTATAATTATACTTTGATTATGAATTATCATTTTTCAAATATCATATTACACTAATGAAAATTTAATCCCAATTGTCCACTTTTGTTCCCAAAGAAAAATAATATTCCATTTTTTTAAATAATCAAAAACAAAACTTCTAACAAATAGTAAAAACCTATTAAAGATTATAACATGCACACACCTTCTAAGTTACTAATATTAAAGTATTAAAATTTTATAATATAGTAACGCAAAATCTAACATGAGGCTCTGATGGGTACCCATCCAAATAATCATCTAATAGATTTTCATTGTCTTCCAATTCATCACAGCCAGAAAAAACTACTACTATGCAGCCCACAAATTTGTCCCTAAATACATTTTCAAGCTCTATAAAACCACTACTTCTTCTGAATTAAATTGGCTACTTACCAAAAAACACCAAAAAAAAAAGCCCCATCCACTCCCTCTTTTGCAAGGTCAATACACTCCCCATTTATTTCCCAATAAATTATGGAGGTACCAATGGATCAAGGAGTTATGTAATGAAAAAACATGTTAACTTAATTTGCATTGCCAATCTTACCAAATTGCACTAGATATGATTTCCTCCCATTATTGGAAAAGCTATCTTTGGCCAATTTATCAATCAGAGATTTTATGCCCAAATTCTAAAATATACCCTAAATTGCATCGCCTTGTAGATCCCGTTGAATATAGTTCATTTTCTCCATTCCAACCATTAGGGAATGACATCTCGGGCATCCCGTCTTGGGCTAAAAAGTGTAATCCTGCAAACAAATCCAATTAATATAAAGTCTAGTAGATTGCAAAAGTTAGCAATAGTTACTGGTATCATATGATACCTTGAGCCAGGAAGGCACATTGCTGGTGTAGCCTATGGCCAGAATGATAGAATAAAACTCAATCTCTTGTCCATCTATGAATTTGGCACCACGGGATGTGAAGCAGTGTATGGCAGGCAGTACTTGTGAACATGAATCACGCCCCCACCAGCAATAGGTGATCCACAATTAAAACATTATTTTGTTGAGCTAGATAAATAATATTTCGAATGATTAGAACTTAGAAAAAATAGCCATTCAGTTGAATTCGAAACAGATTTCAAAACTTGGATCCTACGCGATTCCACGTATTTTTTCTTTTTTACGTCTAGCGTATTAGACAAGTCATGTACCGCTGCTTTTCCTTGAGGAAACTTTATTCTACTATTTTAGATTCTCGTTAAAATTTATGGAACCAAAATTTCCTTTTTTTAAACTTTAAAATGTTTTTTTTTTAATCAATTATTCATATCATAATGACTCCGTATGATAATAACACATAAAAAAGTATATTGAGTGTTTTCAAAAGTTATTTGAATTCACCCATTTAATTTTAAGTAGCATCACACTTCAGACCAATTAAGACCAATTAATATTAAATAGAAAAATATGTATATAATTTTAAGTATTCAAAATTATAAATATTATTGTATGATTGGATGTTGTAGTTTCCATTTGAATAAAGGGACATAATTATGAGATGTTGGATATTATTAGTTCAATCAATAAAGAAAACATTTCATTTATGTTACATTGGAAAAAGGTTGAAAAACTAATATAAACAGCAGTAGTTAACAAAGAGAAAAGAAAGTATTCTATGCTCCTAGAGCATTCAAAAATTAAACTCTATATAATTGATGAGGAAAGACATCAACACTACAAATGCATATCTCAATATTAACATTCAATTTTCAAAGTAGAGTCTAGACAACTAAATCATGTTATATGCATCAAAATAAAATTTTAACTTAACCTACCAAAGTATAAATCATGATCTCATACTAATAATCTGGTGTGAAGAGTAGTTACAAATTTGTTTATAGACCCTTATATTATGAATTTATTTTAATATCAAATATAGATTACATACCACACTTACAACTAAGAATAAATCATCATTACTATCAAAGCACAATCATAAAAAAATGAACCTTCTATCCAAGCAATGGCCAATGCACAGAGAAACAATGAAAATTGTGAGGCATATTATCACCATAAATGTGACAGTGAGGATTCACAGTAAGTTTTTATAAAAAAAATGCAAAGATGATTGAGTACTACGTGGAGGTGGTTGGGTGATTGTAGTAGAACTATTCATTAAACATAGAATTTAATAATTTGAAGAAGGTGGAGTACATATACTATCACCCACTGAGGATTTTTCTCTAAAGCATAACTGACATTAGACCCCAGATGGCTATAATAATTTTCCCATGGTTAATACTCCATTTGAGTTTTCTCTGATGGTCTAAACCTTGAATTATTTGAATATCCCTATAATTTCCATATCTATATTTATATGCCCATTGATCAAATTATGGATGTAATGTTTCAAAATAAATAACTATGTAGTGCTAGATCAATAGGCCTATAAATATTTATCCCCATAGATCATTCCTAGGCACTTTTAGTTATTGATTCTTGTTTTATTATTTGAGATTCTCATTAAAAATTATAGAACTAATTTTTTCACTTTTTATTTTAAAAAACCCAAATTTTCAATTCTCTTATTGGCTTAATGTTTTTTATACTAAAGACATTGTGATTGGCATTGGTGTGGGAATCTTGTGGACTATTTTTTATGGTTTTAAGGCTTATAGGTTATCATAAAAATAGACTGTAAATTGAAAAAAACCTTTCAATGATCATGCCAAAAGGAATATAAGCAAAAGGAAAATCATGCATAGAAGGACAACAAATTTGAAAAAATAATGTGCAATCACATATTTTATGTATGAACACACATATATAATTTTTATAAAATTTCTAAGAAAATGAATTAAATGCAAGGGAAGTGTGACATGGAATATAATATTTCCTCTTTCATTTTTCTTATTTGAACACATGATTTTTTTTGTATTTTCATGTATCGTTGAAAAGAGAATGTGGGAGAGATGCCAAGGTCTTGTAATGAACAAACTCTTGAGATAGCTATAAAAGTTAGAACCTATCGATCAATGATTATGACATTAATTATTTCCTTTTCAAATGTCAATCTTTGTGATTTATGTATTGTTAATGCCCAAGCCACTTTTAGAGTAATTTATTTGCGACTATCACATACAATGGGCGTGACTGGAACATGTTTTGGTTTGATAACATCCCATGTTAAACTGGTGTATTCATCCTAATTTTGTAAACATTATTTTGAATTTAAAAAGAAGTGCCATTGACTAGACCAAATTCAACCCATAAATTTGTAGTGGCATTAAATTTTTGTCCCCACAAAATCACATTGGCCTCTAATTTACCATCATTAGTTTCTATTATTTTTGAGCTTTGTATGCTTAGCATTGCTATGCGTAATTGATACATTCAATGATTTTAACATTTTTATATAATGGATGTCAACTAAACTAATTTTTTTATATATAGATGTGTTGTAGATTATAATATAACTATTTATTCAAGAATGAATTATACAAATTTTATATAAATTAAAAACATGTAGTCCTCAATTTTTGGTTCAACATTTTAAATATTGAGAAATAAGCTATGAAAAGCTACTCAACATGGGTAAGATCCTTGCTAATAAAAAATTCCATCTAATGTGATCATAATGTTAAAGCTTCACTAAAGGGTTGAACTATATGATGTTCATACATACATTGGTATGTAATTAAATGGAGATACCTAACAAATTCACCTATAAGAGTAATTGATATCTCTCTAAATGGGACAATCTTGTGCATAGGGAAAGCCTCATATGAACATGCATCAACATAGGATAATAGTTTTTAGCAGATGAATCTCATTTTATCAATGAGAATGTAGGATACACGCTTCATCAATTCTTGAATAGTTTCAAGTGCTTTCCCTTCACGAAGTTCCATTTCATTTCTAATTATATAATGGCTTACATGTATAGTTGATGCAAAATTCTTGAAAGTTACAATGCAAGTAGCAGTAAACAATAATAATGGTGTGTCGTTTTGACCGACATGTGATGATAATGCAAGTTTGTTATTTTTATTAAGGGTAAAACTAAGGGTGTTGATTGGTCCCTCAAGAAGACACACTAAATAAAAAAGATATAGCAATGAATTCTATTCAAAACTTTTTCAACAAAATAATTACATCATGTTGAGTGAAGTAGTGAAAAATAATGTTAGCTGCAAGCTCTTATTTTGTAGATAAACCATGCTAGGGTTAGGAAAGGTCAAGGAAAGAGATTTTTGGATTTTATAAATTTCTCAACTCAACTCTATAAAAGAGAGAGTTTTTTTTTGTAAGAATGCATGAAATTTATTATTATTATTATTATTATTATTATTATTATTATTATTATTATTATTATTATTATTATTATTATTATTATTATTATTATTGCTATGGTAGATATCAAAATCATGATGGTAAAGCATATCGAGTTCATTTATTTCCATATCATTATTGGGGTGAAGTTGGGACAAGAGTTGACATGCATCAAATTGGTCATAATTATGATTAATTATGACATCACCTAATGGCTCATCATTTAAATTCAATTAATTTATATAAGGTGTGTGGTCAACATGCTAATGATGATATGAGTTTTGAATGCATTCCCAATTTGTAGTGATTTATTCATTGGTGGTACCAATGTCGACATTGATATTGAGAAATGGTTTGTATAAGATGATTTAAATAAAAATAATTCTTCATATGAATTATAATATTTTGAAAGAACTATAAATTATAAGGTGAAGGCTTGAACAACTATTTTCACTTTTCTCTTCTTCCATTCCTAAATGTTACAACACTTATTATAATACCAATATCTTGTAGCTTTAATAAATGGTAGTAATTATAACAAAGAAGGGTGAGTGATGTAAAAATCAATTAAGGTTGAAGTCATTGGTGAATCAAATTCAATTTAAGATACAAAACATTTAAATTTCTTACTAACATTAAAAAAATTGAATTGTTACATAATAAAATATGGAGTATTGTAGTTAATGACAAGCCTCCTAAGAGCTAGCATCATGATAAGCAATATTATTAATAAAATTTTTAGTTAAGTTTGTTGAATATGGTTTCATGCAAGTTTAAATAATTTATAATTATTTTTAGTAAATGGTGATATATTTAAAATCATTTTCTACATTCGATGCATATTTAGAAACATATTATAAAGTAGAATGATGGGAAATAATAAGTTGGAAATCAACATTCTCTCCCTAAATGGAAATAATATCTAGGTTGTGAATATTTAATTTGTCATCATTACTCAAGGGAATGTATTTTTCTATCATTTTTTTAACCATTAAAGATTCAATATGTAATTCTAATGGCACATTTTAACAAAATTTAAGTGATGTTCCTTTAATTTTCAAGCAAGTTTTTTCACTACATTTATTCTTCCCTTGAACACAATCAAAATATATGTATAATTTGTAAGAGGATTCCTATAAAATATTTAAGTTATATTTATCAAACTGATGCAAAAGCATCCAAAGAAAATTAAAAGTCTTACATCATCCAAAAATAGAGTTAGTATATCATTGAATAAAATCAACTTTGTCGATGCATGGTGGCACATTAAAATATTTTATAGACTTATAAACAAGTGAGAGTCCACTTTCATATGGGATATATGGTTAGGTTTCACATATGGTTGGATCATAAAAGGATAAATTTCTTAGAACACTAAGGAAATGCACTCACATGGACAGTGGAGAATAAGGAATTGGAGAAGCGGTGTGCATAAAAAACTATGTAATAATGTGCAAAGGAGTTAAACCTTAGGATGACAAAAAAATGGAATTCTCCAAATACACACTCAATAGGAAAACCATGTCTAGATTTACACAATTAAGGGGAAACATAAAATAGATAAACAAAAGAGCTAAGAAGTTCATGGTTTCATGAAAAACAAGACTAGTGTGGGAGCATCAAAGCCATGAGAGTACTTATGTTATGCATAGAGCACATGACCTGAGGTAGATAGAGACAACTATATGACTCATCATCGTAAGGATCAACACCTTGGATTTTATAAGCTAGGAAGGTAATATAGTTGATGTGATAACATGTGAAGGATAGTCAAAAATATCTATCAACAGAGGTACAATTTGATGTTTTATAGAAACACATGGATAAATGTCTATAAAGTTTAAATCTACCCCTAAGGTAGGCTTATAGGTTCATGTCGAGTCCCAATAGATACATATATTAACCATTTTATGGTTGAAACTACATTTACCAAGTGGTCAACAAATATAATTTGAGGGGTTGGGTCAATATTAAAGACACTTGAAAATGGTGAAGGACTTTAGAAAATTTTGAATTGAAAGGGAATGCTCTATTGGGATGCATTTTTATGAAGCACACAAAGATAGAGGTCTAAGCACTTGAATAAGTTTTTTAGCCTTTGTATTATTGGAAGCGTGAGGACTCACAGTTGTAAAGGGACCAAGTGTTCCATTATAAATCTAGGAAGCTTCCAATATCCTATAAATCCTAGCTTATTCATAAAATAATTTTATAATCCACTATGTGACTTTGAGTTCTATGTGGTAGAAGGCATCCATTCATTCGTAACCTTGACCACATCTACATCATAAAAAATGATAATCAAGTATTGAATGATGCATCATTTTGTCTCTATGGATTTTGTTTTGTGGATTACAAGCATAAACATATTTGTTGAAGTATTATTTTTCAATAGAAACTACAAATTTATTATTCCACTCCAATTTGTCAATATTAGGTGCATTTTATAAGCATGGGAAACCATTAAAATGTGTGGAGCCATCTAACCACTATGTTTCTATTCATACATACTACCAGTATTTATGTATATTAGATTATATGAGGCATAGTTGTTTTTAGGAATAAAACAATTTTTAAGAAATTGTTATAGACATATATTGATAGTCTTGTGCTTAAAAATATTTTTTAACACCTCACATAAGATAATAAATCCATGTTTCATTTAAATATATGTGAAGTGTATGTTATAGGGTAATATTTTGATTAATCCAATGATAGGATTGACATGGATTTGCAGGCATTTTACCAAGCATAGTTTTATGCTGCCCAAGCCATTTTATATTAACAACACAAAGCATAAACAACAAATTAGGAGAACTAAGATACAAGCTCACGTCTGATAATTTAGTTCGACATTTTGTCCAACAAGATATTTTTCCACATAGGCTAGATCTAAAATGCATAAGTTTTTCAAAAAGTTTATCATTATTCAAGTCATGTAAATGTTTAGTATGGTTATAAATAGTAGCCATGTTGGAGATTAAGTTTTGTTTAGGTTAATTTTTTAATCCTAAGTCTATTTAGTTGTGCATTTATTATTATGTGAATTTATAATTCAAATATTCTGGATGTATGAGGTCTCACATATTTTTTGTCCTTTTGAAGGTAATCTTGGAGTTTCATGTCATGTGTAATTCCTCATACACTTGTCATACACTTCTTCCTCATCTTATGAGGATTAATGACACTAGACACACACTAGTAAGGTTGTGCAAGACTATGATGATTTTTTCTAGTAACTCATTTTATCTCACTAGCTCTATTTAAAAAGCTCTATTCTCTCTCATTCTATAACTTGAAACATCTTGAGACATTCCTTTCATCTCTTGAAGGTCATTCTAAATTTTATTCTCTTACTTTTCTCCTCTATTCAAGAAGTTTATAATCTTGGAGAATATTGATGTAAACCTTCTTTCTTAATGCATGTGGGGTTTTATTTTATTTATTTAATTTCCCCACTTATCACTTTGTGTCTCACATTCTCTTTGTGGCTTACTTTTGAGGTGACATATTAATTTTTTTACATTCATTTACTTTTATTTTTCAATGTTATTTACATGATTATGTCAACTATTCTAACATGGTACTAGAGAATATTGTTATCACCATTGAAATTTAAGATTTGTGCATGTTATTGGGTGAAGAAGAAGTAATTTTTATTTTTCTTTAGTTTTTTTCCTTGATCCTTAACCCATACTATTGGTTTTTTAATTATTAACGTTCTATGAATTGTCTACTTTGAGGTCAAGGTTTTTTCCATAGTTTTAGAGGCTTCCCAACTACATAGAGGTGTTTTAGGAGTGTAAATCTCTCCTTTGATATTTTATTGTGAACTATGAGGTAATATTGGAAGTAACTTATTGCTATTTTAGCATTATATTCCTTCATATATTCTGAATGCATGGTAATTTTGAATCTAATCTCTTTTGGCTTCTTCTAGGCATCTTCTCATGTTATTATGGTGTCCTGATTCATTGACATCATGTTACTCATTTACTTTTAAAAATCATTATGATATTTTGGCTATGTGGGTGGCATTGTTATTTATCCTAACTTTTTGTGGGTTAAATTTTATTATAATTTATTTGTCTCATGTTTTAATTAAACTTTTATTCAGCCTTGACACTTGGTATCTTAACAATCTAATATTTTATTCACTTTTGGTTTTTTTGGTAAATATGTCCCAAAACATTGAACTTTTGTAAGGTGTTTAAAACATTGATTTATGCATTTTATTTATCCAAAGTTCTTTAAAATTGGTGGTTTATTCTTATGGTAAAGCATATTTTCCCCCTTTCTGGCTCACACTTTCCTTCACAACTATTTTTTAGTGAAAATATCTTATAGTTTTGGTGTCCTTATTATTCACTTAATGCCTTCATAACTACTTGGAAATTTTCAATTTTATTTTAATACTTGGCACTCCATTTGGAAGTTTGTTTTGGACATTTATAATTAGCATTCTGCCTGAGCAAAGTATCATTTCCAACATAGATGTGAAATTTTTATTAAACTAAAACAATTTACATTTTATCAAGTTTACACATGGATTTGCCTTATATTGCTTATGTGGTGTTTTAATTTCCTTTGGCTGCCACTTTGTGATAAAGCTTTGACACTTGGCATAATGTGTTATCAATAACTCCTTTAATTTTGTCTTCTATAGGCATTGTGGTTTTTATAATTGGTTTAATTGTATCTATTTAAAGATAGTCTTATTTATAATCTTTTCTTCTTTCATGTCTACTACACAAACCTTTTATCTCCAATTTTTTCATTTAAAATAAATAAATAAATTAAACTTATTTTGTCATGGCTTAAATATTTTCTCATGTGTGGTAAAATTTGAAGTTTGAAATTATATTAAGTTTTGAATAGATTGAAAATTGGAATTTTAATTCTCAAGTAAGATTTCAAATTAGTTATTAAATACTTTTCAAATTCATAACAAAATATTTTCTTGACATTTAAAAAAAAAGAAACTTTCTCATAGAAATGAGATATAAACCTATGGAGTTCTTTAAGGCATTCAAAATCTTTTTTATAATTGGTTTCTTTTGCTTCTTATAATTTTTTAAAAAATCAATATATTTGAAGTGATGGTTTTAAAATTGGTTTATAATTATAATACTGCTTTGATTTATGATATTAAACATAAAATTATTGAACAAGATAATGAAATTCTTGCTTTAAAATGTCAATTTGAATTCTTGAACTAGAACATTTTTCTATTACAAAAGTCACATAATGAAAAGATGAGAGAAATGTAAACCTTGGTTGACATGATCAGTGCTCAAATTGTGTCCTATGAAATGCTCAAGTCTATAATGCTTCTCTAAAATGTGATTTTTTTTCTCCTAAATTGTGTATTGCTTTGCAACATCATGTTTCTAACCTTGGTTTAAAAATTATGAAATCAATGGGTTATATAGGGAGTGTAAGTTGTAAGAGTGAAAATGACATTGTTGAGTCTATTTCATTTAAAACTAATTCAAATATTGCATGGATTTGGTTTTAATAATTCTGATGTTAATGTGAATTCACATTGTCCCCCTCATCAAAGGACATTACATTATAATGTTTTTTTTATTATAAGGCTTCTTGTGGTTATAATTTGGCTTAAAATTTTAAATTTTTTGAGCATTATGGTAGACATGGGAATGATATTAAGTGTTGAAAATTGCTTCCAAATAAATTTTGTGTTAAAAAAAATCATGAACTTTTTCACTATTGAAAAACCACTAAACTCACTATTATTAAGATTAAACAAATTTGGATTCTTAAAGTTCTAGTATCTTATCGAGAAAATGATTTTTTTTTAAAAAAAATTGTTCAATTGCTTAATATAGGATACATTTTGTGTAAGGTGAAACATCATCTTTGACTCACTTTTGATAAAGTTTAAAAACATCAAATTTTTGATTTTATTTGCTTTTGAGCTTATTTTTTGTTATAAGTTGTCAAGGAAACATACCTTTGTTTGAGATAATTTTATTTTTGACTAAATTCATTTGATCATGTAGGATTCAATGTTTGTTATGGAATTTGTCTCTTTGATATTTATGCTTTTTATTATATCTACTTTTATTACATTATTTGTGTTTAGTTCATATATTTATGGCATTTTATTTTCTTAACTAGAAGATTATTTTAAGCTTCTATTTTGAAAGTATATTAGATAATTTATGTCATATCATTTATTATTTGTCTTTGTTCCAAATTGGATAGACATTCTTGTTCGAAAGGATTATTGGAGATTATCAATGATCACACATTCATCTTTACAAGACTTTTGATAACACTTATTCTCTTCTTATCTCTTTTCTAAACTCAATAGAATATTATAATTCCTATAGAATTAAGTTCTCATAAAGGGGGAATATTATGTAGTGTTAAAGCAATAGTGAAGGTGGTAAAGGAAAAAAAGTGTGACCTTTTCCCCTTTTATGCTCAATCTTTGTGATGAGATGGAGAAGGATTGATACAAAGAATATTCCATTCCAAATTTGGAATCAGTAAGAGAAAGATTTTTTTTTCAACATGGGAAGGGATAACACAATAGTAACAATGGTGTTCATTGAATTTAGACCCCCAACATGCCTTCCACTCTATTTACTATATTCAGTTTGACTCCTGTGCTCTCTTTCAAATCTTGATCTCCCTTGACAACCTTATTATAATAGCAGATTACCAAAAATAAAAAAATTATCTCATTAGGATTTTGGTTTTATGTTAATCATACTTTTATGTACTCAATGCACTTAATGGAGGCCCCCATAGATGTGCTAACAATAACTGATCCCTAATATTGTTTATTGCTTGGTGAATAACACTTTTGTACCTCTCATTACTTACAACCTACTAATCATTTTGAAAGAGTTAACAAAACTCTTTAGCCAAGATCTCTCTAAGATACCATTACTACATCCATGGAAGCTTCACCATACAAATAAAGAATAAATAAATTGTATTATATTCCATTCTATATCAAATGGTTTACAATAGAGATGTAAAAATAGGTAGAGGATAGGAGAATCCTAACCATCCCATGCATATGGGTCTAAATTCTCAAATATAGGTGGAAGTAAGGCATAAATCTATTATTCTCATAAATGTGAGATAAACATCTCCAAAGTAAATAACACTTAAGTAAGCTAAAGAGTAGGAAAGTAATATCCTACACTAACACCCTTCTTAAGTGTATCTTAGGTGGGTATAATAAAGGATGCAGTGTGAATCCAAGTGTCCTTATGGATACTAATCCATTTGCCAAAGTATATAGATGTCAAGTTGCTATAACCATGAATTCAAATTAGGAATGGTGATGAATACAAGGATCACTAAATATGAACATTTCACTCCAGAATACTAGGTAGAATGATGAAGAGCCCAAGGAAGAATTAGTTGAACACCCTCCAATAAAATGGTAAGAAGTGAGCATAAAGGCTAGTGGGGATGCCACACTAGTGTCACTGGTGGGGATACCAAACTAGTGTTAGTATAAGAATCACCAAGAAGGCCATGAATATAAGTAAAAAATACTCATATGCGATTTGACAAATAATTTTTTTGAATAAGATACCCATGTACAAAGGAAGAATCCATAAAACATTCATAAAATGAAAAATATGCATATAAATCCCATAAAGTGAAGCAAAAGGAAAAAAATTGTTGGAAAAACTCCCCCACCAAAATAGAGAAAAGAAGAAGAGAGAGAGCTAGAAAGATCTCTAATGATGATGTTGAAGTAGTTTGCACTTCAAATACTTGAAAGTCACAAAGGAGCTAAATTTTCATGAGTGGTCAGAATCCACTACTCAATAACAAAAATAATTGACACTAGGCTTCATCAGATTAACTTAAATAAAGAAGACTATTAGTGGTGATAAAATTACAAAAATTACAACATATGCAAGGAATGCTAAACATGTAAGAAGTATAATGTACACCAAACCCTTCATAATGTTAACTAGGTGGAGTGATGACAAAAAATCCATATGAAGACCCCCATAATGCTAAAGGGGTGGAGTGGATGAAAAAGGTCTATATGAGTGGTATGAATCCAATACTTGAACATCGAGTAAATTAACACTATATGCATCAAAATAGCTCCCTATCATGCTAAAAGAGACTTTCAAACTATCGAAGAAGATAAGATGAGACTAAGAATCAATGGAATAACTACACTTCAAGTTGTGGGATATTTTAAACTATCATAAAAGTGTTGTCAAAAATATATAGGAGGTCTCTTAAAGAGGATGGATCTAGTAGTGATAGAAGAGATAAGTAACTGAAGAAATGAAAAGGTGCCCATAATAGATCACATAAACACATGAAGGTAGAGAAGGTTAAATCAACAAACCCCACATGGCACTTTATAAATTAGTATGAGTATAATATATTCATACACAAAGAAAAAACCAAATGGAAACAAGAAAGACACTAGACTTCACCAAAATAGATCCAAACAAGGAGACTATCAACTTATCAAAAAATCCATCACCAATCATGAGGGATGCTCCAAAAACAAGGGAGCAAAAAAGTGTCTCCATAGAAGAAGGTAAGGCACTAAGAAAAGGGCTTTAATAGAAAGCTGACACAAACTAAAAGTGTGCCAAAGTACCAATGAACAAATTCTAATAGAGCGTGTTATGGGTTGATAGAAGAGTGTGTCAAATGGTGAAAAAATCCATCATGTATGCAAAAACACACTCAAAATAACCAACTGCCAAAAATGACAATCTACAAAATCACATGTAAAGGACGTTAGATTCAACTGAAAATGTATTTGAGATAACACAAAGTGTAATAGTGTCATAAATACTATAATGTGAGACAAATCTCATGTAGATGGGATATCGATCACTACCAAATATGCATCTAAAATTTCAACAAGAGAGCAAAAAATAAAGGAGAAAAATAATTTATGTGCTTGTGAGGGGGTTTGGTTACCTACCAAATTAGACCTCACCCACATATCTTTGACAAATGACATTGAAATAATAACCAAGAAAATAAACAAATGATCTCCTTATATCTCTCAAGTGATATTGATTTTTATAAAAAAATAATTAAAAAAATTTCTCCCACTAAACAATGAGTACTTAGTCAAAGAATGAACCCCCTTCCCCCATAAAAATGATTCACACACATAATCATCTCCACCATAATTATGTCCCCCATATATAATCCACCACTGAATGGTTAGAATATTTGGTCATAAAGCAATCATGATATCCACCCAAATAAAATTATCACCATTCGATAAAAAATCCACCTCTTTATAAACCCTCCATCAATAAATAATCCAAAGGTGTCATGGAAAAAATGAGCCAAGGTAGATTAAGGTAAATGTAATATATATTACAATGCTTAATGCATAGTTAGAGATTATATGCAAAGACCCAAGATCTAAAAATAATGATATGGGCCATAGAACTGAACTAAAGTTATGGATGTAAATGCTACATTATCCTTGATGACTCAACAACTCCTCTACTAATGGATTAGAGTCTAAAGGGAAATCAATGTTATATCAAAAAATTAGAATAAGCTTGTTAAACTTCCAAAAATACATGAATTCAAGGATAAAAGGCGAGCCAAGGCAATTTTAGTTGAAAGCCAAGTCACAATCTAAGCATAGTTTTACTCAATACATGTGCATAAAAAACAAACCTCAAACAAATCCACTAGTAGTATTTTAAAACCATGGGATTATATAGAGGTGAAAAGGGTTTTTAAAAACATGTGTTAGGTTAACATGGCCTTGACCATCATTGAAGTAAGTATGGACGGAGCCTAGAAATGACTAGATATTGCATGTAGGAATGCTCATTATCCTTCTAAATGAATCAAAACCTTTAGATCTGCAATAACATTTGTATGCCAATATAAAATACAAGAAGAATCTAATGTAAATATTCAAACAAAACATATACTACTAAACTAGATCAATGCTAGATACTCTTTCTCCATACCAAATTGATGCAAATAGATCAAAACAATGCATAAATATTCTAAAAGTTGGTACAACATGTGCATAAGAGTTTCAGATCTATAAAAAACTGATATGAACCATAATACAAGTCCATTCAAAACACCACATCAAAAAAATGGCATGGCATGAACATAGAGGTGTACAACCTATCCAATGATGGGAAAGTTAGAGTATGACAAAATAAAGGTATGATTAGAAGTGAATGGCCTAAAAAATAAGTGTTTTGACAAATAATACAAAAATCTTCAAAAAAATATGTACGACCAATGCAATAACAAATCTAACTAACCTAAATACTAAATATAACAAAGGCTATTGACATATTGAGCAATGGCTCTTTGGAGATAAATTTGATACCATGCAAGAGTTAACAAAATGCTTCAGCCAATATCTCTCCAAGACACCATTACTACAGCCATACAAGATTCACCATACACAAAAATAATAAATCATTTGTATTCTATTCTATTTTATATCAAATAGTTTACAATAGAGATGTACAAATAGGTAGAGGATAGGATAATCCTAACTATCCCATGCATGTGGGACTAACTTCCCAAATATAGGTGGAATTAAGGCCTAAAACCATTATTCTCATGAATGTGGGATAAACATCTCCAAAAGAAATAACACTAAAGTAAGTTAAAGAGTAGTAAAGTAATATCCTACACCAATAGATTCCACTCTAATTTAATATTTTAATTAATGTTAATTATAGAGTGAGAGACTAAATATTATACTAGTAATTGTAGAATATCATTTATATTAAGGAACACACCAATCAAATCAACTTCCATCAAATGGCTACTAGATCAAACATTACCTACCCCCACATGGCAGCAACACAGAGGGTGATTTTTTTATAATATGTGTGGCTGTATATGAGATGAATCTAAGTATAATTTCCCACATAGAACACCTCTGATGTAATTATGCTATTACCTATCTTATTTATCATTAGAAATTAATTTAAGAATAAAATATAGTTATGTTGAAAATCCTCAATTGTTGGAATTGGGAAAGCTTATAAATTAAAAAATAAGATAAATGCACAACATTTGATTTCATTTTTATTATTTGAGAGTCTAAATTAATGTTTAATATCTCTCACATTTTGTGCTTGAAAATGTATTTTATGCATGTTTATTTTTTATTATATTATTGACATTAGTAGTGACTATTAGATAATAATACATTGTTCTACCTAGAAAAATGACCAAGGTATTGATATCAGAGAATTTATAGATCCAATTATTCAACTACATAACATGTCTTGCATTTTTTTTAATTTACATTCATATCAAATCTTAGTTCTTTATAAAAAAACAAGGTGTCATAGGTAATTATCAATTTTTTAAGTTTTGTACTTATGAGATTGAATGCACTAAAAATAGTAGTTTTCAAACATATATATATATATATATATATATATATATATATATATATATATATATATATATATATATATAGTGCATCTTGGGAAAAGTTCACCTATATAGACATATACACCATTGTGAATTAAATTAGGATACTTGTTATGCCATATGGAATGTGCACTTCTATAGGTATGCCTATTTATATAATGCATGGTAAAATTTGATTCCACATTCTAGCGTAGTAATGCATGGTAAAAGTTGATTCCACATTCTATACCTTCAATCATAAAAATTAGATTCCATTAATAACATTTAATGACTCCCATAAGATATGTGCAACTGAATGAAACATATGAACTTCTATTTTATTCATTTAGTTTTCTCCATCAAAGCCTAAAGGTTATGTCCTAGTTTCACTATGAATGTAAAGCCTTTTGGATATCACCTTAATATAACTTGGAGTGCAAGATGTGTGAATACTATCCATCACATAGAGGAGTTTCGATCATGGTTGCAATAAAAAATTAGAAAGTTGGAGACATTATGTAAGCCACATGTAATCATGTTGTACACATTATTTGAGAGGAATCATTTTGGGGGTATTGAAACTAAAATGTTTAATTAATAAAATAATGTATTGATTTTTGTGCATTAATAGATTTATTTATTAATAAAATTATTCATATATTTTTATTTTTTTCATTACACACACACATAGATTTTATTCTTGGTATCTATTTAGTGAAATGTTACATGCAATCGATACTAAGGTCCCATTGAAGTATAATATCCCAATACTAGACATGATCAATACATATTGATCCTTTCATGTCCTATTTATCACTTACATAACATTCATATGTGGTGAAATACTAATTTTTTTAATTGATAAAATAATTTATATATTATAAAATATATATCATGATATGTTTTCATTTCCTTCACCAAAGATGTTTTCATGGGGAAACCTTATAGTTGATTGACACTTTGATCACTTTTAAGTATAATGGTTTGAGATTAAACGAGATGATGAATCACTATTAACATGGAAGGATCAATTATATGTGGGATTTTATTATTTAAATAAAATCCCAAGAATTTTATTGCATATTAATGCACATTTTGGGGGGATTTCTCCATACACAAACATGTTCCATTTGGAGGAAGATCAATTATACACATTGGAAACTTGTGACAATGGCCTGCAATTGAGGGAATACTAATGTGTGTAGAAAAAAAAAGGTTCAATTATTTCATGAAGTTTAGACACTTCCATCACATCAATGAATATTATAAATGTTGAGTGAAATATTAAGGATTGGGAGTTGTTAATGTCTACAATAGGTATCTCATTATTCCTAGAAGAAATATGCTAAGTGTGTTGAAGAAATATATCTGAGAAAAAAGGAACAACTATTGAATTTTGGTACAAAGCATCTTCTGAGTTACATTAGGAATATAACATTGTTATTGAAAAAATGGAACAAATAATATATTCCTTATCATAGGGATAATATATTTACCACCCACAACCTATAAATGCATTCCATTCAATAGAATTATTTTATCTCAATCTTGTTCTGTCAAGTGAATTTGTCTTAAAACATATTTCTATGTATGCATTGAAAGAAGAAAATCAATCATAAAGGTTTCATAGATTTTCATTGAGTATAGTGGAGGATAAAAATTTATATGAACCATTTTCAAATGCATTTAAGAAATTTCTAACTTATAGAAACATAAATCTTAAAATTAGTGCATAGGAAGTGTTGGTGTTCTAGATCTACACCCTAGCTGAGAAGGGATTATTTAGGTCTTCTAATCAAATCTAGTCCAACATGGGAATGAACCTAGGCTGAGGGTATCCTATAATAGGGTCACACCTCCAAATAAATCTAGCTTCCTTTTTGATCTATCACCTAAACTAAACCTAAACTAGCACTTGTTTGTAAAAGGGAGAGAGATGTTAACAATAACTTATGAAAGCATGAAAAAAAGGTTGGTGATGCACCAATGATTTGATCACTCATACTCATACAAGACACACTATAGGATGAATTCAATATTTTATAAAATCACTCACATCATTATTTCATAAAAAGGCATGAATTGGCTATTAATTTATCATGGCAGGGCAGTTATCCACTTCTAAAACTGACAAATAAACCATATATTGCACTTAAAATGACCTATGAGGATTGATAAAATAGTTCATAAAGGTGAAAATTTTTAGATAAAGGTAAGGAAATCACACATTCACTTAACCAATTAATGAACTCTTAATACACAATTTAATTCAACTATAAAATGGCAGAATTTGATCTTTTATTGCATGAAATAGGTGTTACAGTACAAATCTTGGTAGAGTCTAGTCATACCATAAAGAGGGATCCATTTTAAGGCTTGGAATCTTGTATTTATAGAAAAATAATAGAGAAAGAGGGAGCTATCCATTTAATGAATCCCAACTATTCTTGATGGATTATCACCGGTTTGAGGATGTTGTGTCATGATCTTATCAAGAAGGAAGGTCCTCATAAAAAAATTGAATGCTCCATGATATTTATCTAACCAACTCATATTCTTGGAACTCTACACCATCTTTTAATCAATCTGATAATTAGAAAAAAAATCTTCATGCCTTGGAACCATGAAAATTTGTGGGATATATAAGTGTTGGAAGTACTTAAATTCTCTAGCAGAACCTGAAGGTATTGGAAGCACATCAGATCTCTAATGGAAGTGGAAGGTGCTTGCGGTATATCCACTTTCCATGAAGTGCATAAAGTCTATGGGGATTAAAGGTGTTGTGAACAAGGGTAAAACCCATGGGGGTTTTATGATGTTAAAGTAAGGTCCAATGTCCACAAAGTACTAGAGGGCTTTGTGGAATATTTTGATGGTTTGAAATAATGGTATATGTTAGGAATATTCAGTTGGTTTGGAAGTGACCTAGATATTGATTGTAAAATCTTAGAAGGGAAAAATGAAGGCATTTTGGATGATGTATGATTTGGGATAAAAATACATACTCTTAATATGAAAATTGAAAACCTTAGTGAAACCTTGAAATTAATGCGATTCAATGGTGGTTGGTGGGAGAAGTTGGACCTGTTTGAAGCAAGTCCACTCTCTATGGGAATGAATGATAGGTTTAGTGGAAGTTAGAACCCATGGGGAACTTTGTACATTTGTAAATGTGTAGAGTTCACTTAGGGTCCCATATTATTCTATTTAGTGGTTTGGCAAAAGGTGGAGACTATCGTGCAATTTTCACATTTCACAACATGCAACATGCAGCTAGAGTTTCATGTTCCATAGAAAAAAATGGGTTATATGTTTAGTGGGATCCAAAGCCTACCATGAAACTTGCATGTTATGAAAATGTATAAAGTACATGGTAAGTTTTGGATTCCATCAGTTTTGTAAAATGAGTGCTTCATAGGATCCAAAATCCATGAAGCAATTTGTACTAGTGTAAATTGTATCTAGAGTTCTAGATTCCATAAAGTGAAAAAAGGAAAGATGGGTTTTTTGGGGGTTTTAGGGTTATTCATAAACTTGTTAATGAAACTTATACTAAATATTTTAAAGGATTGAATGAATTATGAAAACCTGAAGCTTGCACAGATTTGTTCCATGACTTTGAACTGCTTTGACCACTATGAGAACCTACTGGGATCCCTCTCTTTGCTCTGTAGATCTATCCCTCAAAAATTGACAGAGAACACTTTATGTAAACTTAAAGTGTTTTAAAATATTTACACATTGCATGTGATCCCTAAGCCACTAATTAAATATATAAATTTTTTCAAGCCTTACTCTATATTTGATACTCAGGACCTTAGACTACATCTAGGCAAGTTTGCTATGTAGGCCAAAAATTGGCTAACATCTTTGGTGTTTCAGATGGGTAACATGCCTATTATGCTTGAGAATATAGACCATCTACATGAATCTTGATTAATAATAGATAATACATTTGTTCCATGACTGCAAGAGGCCTCTTTTCTAAAAAATATAAATAAATTCCACCAAAATAGGGAAGGAACAAAAAAAGCAAGGAAACTAACCTAAAAAAACAAATGTGCAAACATCACTTATTTGGGAAAAAATAGAAACAAAATAATATGTTAGAAACACAATTAGAGGGATAAAACAATCTATGTATAGGGAAATTGGCTTCCTCAAAAGCGATTTTTTAGATGTATCCCATTGATTGGGATAGTAAGCTCCTTACCATCTATCTTTATAAGATGGAAACCATTGTGATATTTGTAGCTAGAGATTGTATATAGGCCACTCCAAAGAGATTAAAATTTTTGATTCCTTCCTAGCTTAGCTCTTTCCTCATCCCATTTAAGGACCAAACCTCCTTTGAAATTGCATGAAGAAACTCCTTTTGCAAAGGTTTTCTTTACCTTTGCTTGATGGTTTTCCATGTCTAATATATATTGATGTCTTGTCTCTTCCAGATCCATAATTTCAGTATATCTAACCTCTATAGGTCCATTCTCACACAACTCAATCTAATGCATTAGTTATAAGGAAGGAAATTCAAGAGAAATAGGCATTCTTACTTGCTTACCATATATCAACTTGTAGGGAGAGTTGGCTATTGACTTTTTGTAAGTGATATTATCAGTGTACAAAGCTGAATTTAGCTTGAAGTGTCATGAACTTTTATTATCTTCAATATTTCTTATGATTTTTAGCAAATTATTATTAGTAGACTTAGCAAGGTCATTGCTTTATAGATAGTAATTTGATGAAGTGCTGAGATATATTCCATGTTGAACTACACATTGGTTGATCCTAGACCCCACAAAGGCCATAAAATTTTCATAAATAATATTTAAATGGACTCCAAACCTAGTAATTAGACCTTCGTAAAAATTGAAAACCTTGGACTCATTTTCCTCCTTCAATGTCACTACCTCTATCCATCTTGTAAAATAGTCTATAGCAGTCAATATCCATTTGTAACCTAAACTTGAAGGGGGGTTAATGAGACCAATAAATTCCAAACCCCATTGGATAAAATGTTGATCTACTATAATTGGTTGGAGAGTTAAAGATACAAGATTGACCTTTCCAACAAACATAACACATTATCTACATTTTCTTACCCATGCATGACAATTTCCAAATAAACTTGGCTAATAATACCCATTTTTAATGATATTATGGGCTATAGTTGTCACTAAATAATTCCCTCCACCATGTCCATCATGAAATTACTCAAGTAATCTATGTGTATGATGTGGCTCTATACATCTTAGTAGCATACCATTGATATCTTTTTTAAACAAAACTCCATCAAAAAGAAGAAAAGGAATTTAATGTAAACTAAATTATCTCCTTCTTGAAATACTTAGAAGAGAAGGATAAATTCCATCCTAGAGGTATCTTACCATGTGTTGGAACCAGCTAAAAAGTGAAGTGTGATCAACTGTAACTTCTACATCATTTGATACTATAACCACCTCATTAGCCTCTTGCAAATCTTGGGCTAGATGTTCATAAATTCCCTTGCCTCTTACCAGCTTTGTGACCTTGATTTTCACATAATATTCCATTACTATGTTATCCAACTAACACTTTTCTCATTTATATCCTTGTTTAATAGAAATTCTTTGCCACTTGGATGGGCAACCATCAAATGCATCTTATTATTAGATAATAAATATCTAAAATTCTTAAGAGACTTTATAACAAAAAGTACATTTTTTCCACAAAAGAGTACCTTTTCTCATATTCTCCTAATCCTTGACTAAAAAAGGCTATTATCTATTCTAAAGCCTCATGGTTCTGCTGCATTAGAATACTTGAAATTGTGTCACTATTAGCATAGGTGTATAAGATAAAATCTTCTATGAAATTAGGGTTTAGGAGTGTAAGAGCACTGGCTATGGCCTTTTTTTATCTATTCAAAGTTTCTTACTCCTTCCTTGGACTAGCTAAATCTCTTATTGTTTTTTAGCATAGATGTTAGTAGCCTAGCTAAAGTGACAAAATCTAAAATGCATCTTCTTATAAAATTAATATTGCCTAAGAATCTTTGCAAGGCTTTCTTATGCTTAGAAAAGGAGAGTGCAATAATTGAAACTATTATATTATGATGTATGATCATACCATGCTTTAAAATTACATGTCTAAGAAGCCTAACTTCATAAACTGAGAAGACACATTTTTGGGGATTTAGAAATATCCTAAATTTTCTACATTTTTTAAATACTTGCTTGAGTTGAATCATGTGTTCAGCTGTACTATCATTAAATATTTTTATGTTGTCCAAATAAATATGTATAAACTTGTTAAGGAGACCCTAGAATTCCATATCCATGGCTTTCTAAAAAGTGGCTCCAGCATTGGATAAGCCAATTGACATATTTTTATATGAAAATTTCCCCCACTTTGTGGTGAAGGATGTTTTTAATTAGTCTTCTTCCTTGACCAAAATCTTATTGTATCCACTATATCCATCCAATAAGGAAAACCTTTCTAAACCTGCAACTAGCTGTAGAATTTATTCCATGGAAGGAAATGGATGATGGTCTTTAAGATAATACTTGTTCAAGTCATGAAAATTGACACACAATTTAATCTCACCACTCTTTTTTCATACTAGAACAATGCTTACCACCCAAGTTGAGTGTTTGATTATAAATATGTTAGTTGACTCAATGAGCTTATAAATCTTAGCTCTCATCAAAGGCTCAAGTTTAAGATTAATAGGCCTTTGTCTTTGTATTATTGGCTTAGTTTTATATTCTAACCTCAATGATTTTTTGAGATAGACTTGGATCAAATCCTTCTAAGTCACTATATTTGTAGGAATCTACATCCATAAAACTTGAACATAACATAATGAAAGTTTCCTTTTCTAAAGGAGTGTAGACTTTACCTAAATTTAGGTTCTTACCAATTGTAATATCCATGTTGGCATAATGATCCTCTTTTAGTGACAATAAATACTTTTCTTTTCTTAGTGCATTATCACCATTGAATATGTTCTCAATGGTGACCAACCCTTTGGCAACTTATTTTTCTTCAATTGTACAATCTGGTTGCCATACTACTATGAGAACTTCTCTTGGTTCCTTGAAGAAAACTCAACCTCTTATTGCAAGACCCTGGTAATATAATTGTCATCTTAAAACACTTGTAAATTATCATTGTCATCTAGGATAGAAGGTCTTACAACCACCTTAATATGTAGGTAAATGTTTTTGTTTATTACATTAGCTGGGATACTAAATTCTGATTCAATAGAAGCTAACCTATTTGCATATTTATTCTCACTTATTTGTGTTGATTGAATGTTAAAGGCTTGAAAATATTCAATCAAGTACCATACCCTATGCTTATAAGATCTAAACAATGTATTTTTCATATGTTCAAACCTTTTACTTTGGTGAACTACTAGTTCACTATCTCCAAAAAATTGTAAATAATTATCTGTCATCTCTCTTGTCCATTGCAAACCATGGACTAATGCTTCATATTCAACAACATTATTGGAACAACCAAACTAAAAATTGATAGAGCATAAATAAATTTGATTTTATAAATAAATTAACATCATTCTAGCCTCATTACCATGTTTGTTTCTTGATCCATGAAATTATAATTACCATAGGCTATTACTAGGTTCATCTTCCTTTATCTAGGCTATAATTGATGTATATTTTCATAAATACAATAAACACCAAATTCTTCTTCTTAACTTAGCTTATAAGTATCATTCTCATGTAAATCATAGGCCCATTCATCTAAGAATAGATATAGGAATCCATCTAGAGGTGACTCACTTTCCTCTTTATTAGTATCTAACACCTCATATGAGCTGACACAATTAGTGTTCACAAAAATTAGCATATCTAAATCCAAATGGAAACATGCAATATGTTCAAAATGTATTATTATCTTAGTACCAAACCTAGTTTTAAACATCATATATGTCTAATTAGCTAACAAGTATCCTCCAATATTTGAGGTAAAGTCTCTTAAGAGACACATCTTTTTGAATGGTAACATTGGGGCAATCATGTAGTGTCAACTTTAAATATTTGATGATGCACACTATCTTTGTTGGTGACCCATCTAATTTCAATAATCCTTTATTATTTAGTTCATAGACAAGACCAAGCTTGTGTATAGTCTGATTTGGCATGATAGTGTTATTGGCTCCACTATCCACCATATAGTTATGAGCTAGACAAACACCAACTATCAAAGAGATATAGAAAAGAGGAGTTTTACCTAATTTTACTTCAGCTTTGTCTAACTTCACCATCTTGTGTAATTGTTGATCTTTTTGTGTGTTTGGCTATTCTAAATTAGTTAGGACATCACCTTATTTCTCAACTAGTTTTGGAGATACTTTGAGGGATAAAAGCTCTTGGTTGGGCATATCCTTTTATCCTAGAATATCAAGGGAATCCCACATGCTAATAATGACATTGGATTTATTCATCTGATATATTATACTAAATTGATCTCCACTAACCTTTTTGAACCATTGGTTGCTCATAAACTAGAGTTATTTGAGAGATCTTATTAGCCTCTTCATTATGACATTTCTATGTTACAGGGGTAGTAGGTCGATCTTTATCACTCTTGGAAACAACCTTAGGATCACTAGAAGGATTAAACACATCTTGAAGCTCCTTAACAACTCTTCTTTTTAATCTATTTAGAGTCGTAACTAGACCACTTATGTTTCTAGTCTCACCAATCTGATTGAATGTAACTTGATCATCTATTTGCCAATTAACATTAATGACATTAAGTTTCCCTTGGACTTATTTAGTCTTTCCTTGGGGAAATAAATTTATCTCTTGATACTAACCTTCTTGAAGAAAAAGGTCTTCTTTTGTCATTTGTGGCATAATAATGTTCTGGGTATCATTGGGATCAAATGGCTACCAACCTGAATCTTGCATCAAATTGTTTTGAGGAGGTGTGAGAATAATAGCTCTTGATGTGGAAGGTGCATTAGTGTCAAGGGGTGCATATGTTTTAGATGGAACTATAGATCCTTATGATTGATAGGGTGGTTTATTTTCTCTAAAACCTTGATAGGGAGGCCTTTAATCTTTAGAAGATTGATATGTATTCTGATTCTATTGATAAGGTCTACCTTGATTCTACTATTTTTTGAGTTACATTATCTCATTCCCAAAAGATTGTAACAGACTTTTCAAATATCCATCTATGGGTTCTTGATTATAATGGGTTGCAAATTATGTTTTAGGGGATGGGATAGGAGCTATAAATGGTATTTGAGGAACTTGACGAGGTGATTTAGATTGTAATTCTAGGAATATAGGCATTGGAGGTCTTAGAAAAATATTACCATATTATATCAAGTGGTTCTTTGCTTTTATTGCAACCTCCTAGGCATATGGAAAAGTATTACCAGCCATGGATAGTATCATCACACTAATATCAGAATTTAAGGCTCTTAAATAGTATAAGAATGCATATTCTAGGGATGGTCTAATCACTACGAGAATCTTAGTCCATGTATTTTGGAATCTAAGGTTGAAATAAGACATGAATTCATGGGGACATCTCTTAATGGTAGTCAAATGTTCTATTAAGGATAGGTGATCAGATTTGTCTTTAAATTATTTGACTAAGGCTACACCTAACTCATCCTAGGTAACAATGGAAATTAAAGGAAGATTTATATACCATTTAAATGATTTTCCTTTGAAGGAAGCAATAAGTAGTTTAGCAGCCATATTATCTTGAGTAACATTATGAACAAAATAAAGGTTGGCAACATCTTGAATCTTCTCAATAGTAGATGTTTTATCCCATTGTCCTAAAAAAGGGATACTTTTGAGGGCATATATAGGGATGCCATCCAAATGAGCCAAATTGAGGGGACTACCTTTGGTGAATGGAGTAAACACTTGATTCCTTGGTATCATTGTGGAAATGGGGGTAATGGCTTGGACTAAAACAATAGGAAGACTAGAAGATGAATCTTACTTTCGAGAATAAGGTCTTATACTATTTAATCTTTCTCTTTTATAAGAATTAGAAGGTAGCTCAATAAATTTAAAGGGAATACATTTACTTGCTGACCTTGTTGTAACCTTTGGCATGAAAATGCTATCTAGAAATATATAACTTGAAGGATATTAAAATTTTGACGATGGTAGATGTCTCTTCCTACTATAATTATTCTTCTCAACTTCAAAATTTAATTATGCTAAGGAAAATGTATCCCATTGAGTGTGCCAAAACTATTGGTGTTTTATATTTACACCCTAGCTAAGAAGGGAGATTTCAGGTCCTCTACTCAAATATAGTCCAACATGGGAATGAACCTAGGATATGGGTATCCTATAATAGGGTAAAACCTCTAGAGAAGGATGGCTTCCTTTTGGATCTATCACCTAAACTAAACCTAAAATAAAACTTACTTGGAAAAGGGAGAGAAATTTAATAATAACTTATGAAATGATGTAAAAAAGGGTGGTGATATACCACTAACTTAATAAATCATACTTTTAAAAGACACACTATAGGATGCATTCAAGACTAAATAAAATCACTCACATTAGTATTTCACAAAAAGGCATGAACCAGCTATTAATCTATAATGGGAAGGTAGTTGTCCACTTCTAAAACTAACCAATAGACCATATGTTGCACTTAGAATGACCTATGAGGATTGATAAAATAGTTCATGAAGGTGAGAAAATTTATACAAAGGTAAGAAAATCATAAATTCACTTAACCAATCAATGAACTCTTAAGACACACTTCGATTTAGCTACAAAATTGAAGAATTTTATCTTTTATTGCATGACATAAGTGTTACAGTACAAATCTCAGTAGATTATAGTCACTAAAAATAGGGATACATTTTAAGGTTTGGAAGCCTATATTTATAGAAAAGAGAGAGAAATAGAGAGGTAATTATGCATTGAGTAAAGCCTAAGCACTCTTGATGGATTAACACCAATTTAAAGATGATGTGTCATGATCTTATAAATAAGGAAGGTCCTTGTAAAAGAATTGAATACTCCATGATCTTTATCTAACCAAATCTTCTTCTTGGGGCTCTACACCATCTTTTAATTGATCTTTTGATGAGTACAAAATTGTCATGCCTTATAATTATGAAAACTAGTGGGATCTGTAGGTGATGGAACCACTTCAATTCTCTAGTGGAACTTGAATGTGTTGGAATCACATCAGATCTCTGATGGAAGTGAAAGGTGCTTTAGGCAGGTCTATTTTTTGCAAACTACTGGAAGTTTGTGGGGATTGAAGGTGTTGTGAACAAGGGTAAAATTCATGGGGGTTTTATAGTGCTTGAAGTAGGTCCAGTATCCATAAAGTGATGGAGGGATTTGTGGAATATTCTGATGGTTTGAAATAATGGTATATTCTAGGAATATTTAATTGGTTTAGAAGTGACCTAGGTTTTGACTATGACCTCTTTGAAGGGAAAAATGAAGGGATTTTAGATGATGTATGATTTAGGAGAAAAATACAAACTCTTAATATGAAAATTTAAAACCTTAGTGAAACCATACAATTAATGTGATTCAATGGTTGTTGGTGGTATAGGTTAGACCTGCTTGAGGGAAGTCCACTCTCTATGGGAATAAATGATAGGTTCGATGGAAGGCAGAACCCATAGGGAACTTTTCACATTTGAAAATGTGCAAATTTGACTTGGGGTTCTAAATTTTGTAGTTTGTTAGTCTAGAAAAAGGTAGAGACTATTGTGCACTTTGAACATTTCATAATGTGCAATGTACATCTAGAGTTCTAGGTTTTGTAAAAAATGGGGGGTTATAGGTTTAGAAAGATCTGGAGCCCACCATGCATTTTGCACATTGTGAAAACATGAAAAGTGCATGGTGAGTTCTAAATTTTGATAGTTTTGGAAAATGGGTGCTTCATGGGATCATAAACTTGTGAAGCAATTTACACTAGTGTAAATTATATCTAGTGTTATAGATTTTGTAAAGCAAAAAAGGGAAAGATGGGTTTTTCTAGGGTTTTCAAGGTTTTTCCTAAACTTGTTCATGAAACTAAAATTGTATATTTGGAAGGCTCAAATGAAGTATGAAAACTTGAAGCTTGTGTAGATTTATTCCATGACTTTGAACTGCTTTGACCACAGTGAGAACCTGCTTGGATCCCTCTCTTTGCTTCGTAGATCTATCCCTCATAATTTGACAAAGAACAATTTAAATAAACTTAAAGTGTTTTAAAATATTTTCACACTAATATGATCCCTGGACAACTCATTCCATCCAAAAATCTATTCAGGCCTTGCTCCATAATTGATCCTCAAGACCCTATATTGCATTCATACAAGTTTGCTATGTAAACATGAAAATTTTCATACATTGTAAAAAAACCATTTGTTTGTGCAATTGACCATTTGGTTCATATAATGTTGTTAATAAATTTTTGTCACGAGTCAAAGAGTTAAACTAATTCACTTGTATCTTAAATATTCATTGATTCATACGTTGAACAACCTTATTCATTGGAGTCCCTATCTCTTAAAGAAAACAAGTTTTGGTCTTCTAAGAAACATAGTCCCATTCAAAATATATATAAAAATTCAATTCCTTCTAAACATTATCACATGCATCAACCTGTAAGACCAAAGTTCATGACACATATTAATCAATGCTTATGAAAGACTCACTCTCAAAATTGATGTAAAATTTTTGGTGCAAAATATATTATACTCATTGACAACTTGCATTGATAGTAGAGCTTCCACTATATTTTTACGTTAAACAAAAATAAAATTATAAGAAAGGTTTTGATCCAAGCCAAGCATCCTTCTAAAATGTGTTTTTTAATACTTGAAATGTTGAACCAAAAGTTGAAGATTAAAATTTGAAAATCTCTCAAATAGATACATCTTTGTGTTTAGAATAAAACATTATCATTTCATTCTTCAACTCATCTATATGTAACAAATAATTTGTATTTAACACATTCTAAGGATATTTAGAAATCATTGAATATGTTAATTGCATGTAGTATTTCAAAGCATAGAAAGAAAAATAAAATTAGAAGTCTTGATGAAAATTGATTAAAAACTAAAATTATTATGTCTAAAGGCCAACAAGTTATGTTTATGTCCAATTAGAGTGTACCTTGTTGTCACATTTAGTAATTTTTTAGCATGATCCTCCTCTTATTGACATTATTTAATATCAAACTACCATAAATTAGTCAAGTGGATGAAATATTTAACACTAATCATTAATTTTAATCCACTCATGGACATTTCATCCCATCCCTCCCCATCCTATCTTATCATCCATTGTAAGGTACCAATTGTTGTAAAAAACTAGTTTGCATATGTTGTATTGTACACCGTAAAAATTATCATAAGTAATGCAAATACTCCTTTTTTATCTTTTCCTCTTTTTAAACTATTGCAAGCTATAGTGTGCCTCTAGGATTTTCAATTTTAGTCTTTTTATCATATTAAAGAGGAAACTTTGAGAAATATCAACAACCTTGAAATTCCCACTCAAAAATTTTATCTTTATTAAATTCCATATTCTATCATTAAATTCTCCCTTAAAAAACCAAAAAGACTAATAATATGCACTCCCAAAATGTCCCATATCCCTCATTTCAAAATAAATTAAATGATTTTTTTCTTGCAAATTTATACCAACACTCATTTTCACTCCCTTTTTATGTGAGTTGAAACCCTTGGAGTAGTATTTACAGAAAGAGTGGAGAAGACACAAGATAAAGGCAATGTTTATAATTACCATGATAATTAATGTTATACCCTTATCCTTTAGCATGTATAGGGATATGTGTGGCTAACTTGTGGCTTACATACCTCTTTTATATTTCTATATGTTCTTATATAGGTCAACCTATGAAATAACCATGGATAAGTACGCTATATATAAGAGGTAGTGGTTAGTATTTTAATCATCATATCGAGTATTCTATTCTTATTACATTGTTTTGGAGGTGACCCCCTTGAAGTGGATCTACTATATTATCTAGTATTCTATTCTTCTATCAATTATTGTTGTGTGGTGTCTCATATTTGTTGATTATGTGTGATATATAATTATTTTGTGTGAACATCTAAGTAATTTCATTACAAGTGGTATCAGAGCTCTGATTTGGGCAATTTTCCTACAATTTTTTTTAGATCTGGTGAGGCATGAATTTTGAGAATGGAAGGAGTGAAAAAACATAACTTGCAATCCAGGAAGATTTTTTTCTGTCAGCATAGTATTGTTCTCAATGCTTTTTGAAAAAAATATTTAATTTTTTTTTGGAAAAATAAAAATTTTCCTTTGCAAAATTAGAGTCATTGGATTTGTCTCAGTGAGATCATAAAAATGGTATATTCTACTAGTACACTTGTTTTGGGTGCAAATAATTTTACCCTAGTGCATAAAAGTAGTCATTGGATTCATCTTGTCGAGGTGACCATAATGACACAATCTCCTAGTACACTTTTTTGGTCCAAAAATCCCTCTTAGGGTTTGAATATGATATGGCCTTCAACTTCAGGGAGAAAAGGGGGGAAATAAACTCATAAGACTCTTTTTGGTGATGACATGGGATCTGAAACTTCATATTCAGTGATTTCTCAAATTCAGGGTAACATAAAGGGATTAGTGTGGCATGCAAACTTTATTGTAATTCAAACTGATTTTTCAAGGATGCACAAAGATATTAATAGGGTTCACACTCAATTACATTAGATGAATTCATAATTGGCTAGCCTTGCATCTTAATTATAGTCAAACACCCCTCTACTTCATCATTTGGGTCATCTTCCTCTCAACACTAATAACTCTAATTCAATTGTGAAACTGATGTTGCCAAAAGTGGAAATGCGTAAGTTTGATGGTAATGATCCTCTCACTTGGATTACCCAAATTGATAATTTATTTTATCTGCATCAAACTCCTTAAAAGGTGACAATGGAATTTTTGTATCTGGAACATGAGAAATTCATTTGGTATCGTTAGTTATGTGCTCAAAAGAAAAATAATGGTGCTCTTATTATATGGTATATTTTCACTAATGAGTTGTTGGCTCATTATTTCAATAATGTCTCTAAGAACTACTTTAGCTAGTTAGCCAAACTGTAATAAATAAGAACTGTGAAGGATTATATTCCTTAATTTTAGAATCTTTCCTTATGGGTGGAAGACATCACGAAGGAAAATTTGAATGATATTTTTTTGGGTGGTCTCAAATATAACATCCAATTGAAGGTTTAGATGTTTAATCCAACATTTGTTTTAGAAGCTATCCCTAAGGCACACATGATAGAAGAAAAAGAGATGGTTAGACGAATTTTTTTCACTACTGGTCATGATCACACCTTTCCATCACCGTCATTACCTCAACCCACCAAATTGACACCTAAGAAAATTGAGGAGAAGTGAGCCAAAGGTTTGTGTTATATTTATGACAAAAAATGGAGAAAAGAACATCATTGTTCTGAAAAGAAGCTATTTTACATTGAAGGTGCCAATGAGGATGAAAAAGATGAAGTGACAATTAGTGAGGATGAAGAAATCTTTGAGGAGGAATTTGAAGACTTTCATCCTACTATTTCCTATCATGCCCTTTCAAGTATTAGTACTCCCCAATCTCTTAAGGTGGTGGGTTTTCTTAAGAAATAGAAAGTCACTATATTGATTTATTTTGAGAGCACACATAAAATCATCAATATTAAGTTGGTTTCTTGTTTGGACTATTTCATTTATCTAGCTCCAAAATTTTAGGTCATGATTATAGATGGTGGTACTATCAGCTATTCAAAAAAATTCCATAGTATTAAGTTGGCCATGGGAGACTACCAGTTGGATTCTCCTATGTTTTATATTCCCATGGGGGGAGCTAACATTGTTCTAAGAGTACAATGGCTCACCACATTGGGAACTATTGAGATAAAGTTCCAAGAATTATTCATGCACTTTCATTATGAAGGTATGACATTTAAGCTAAAGGGATTAAGGACTAAATCTCCACAACTTGTTAGCTCCCATAAAATGACAAAGATTATCCATAAGAGTGATGAAGGATTTGTAGCTCACTTGTTTTCCATGGAAGTTTAGCCAACTTAGCCATCTACACCTCCTGATCTACAACAAGTGATCGATGCCCATTCTATTATTTTTGGTGATATGTCGAAAGGATTTCCACCTAGTTTCACACATGATCATGCCATAAAACTTATTTCTAGTACTAGAACACCTAACATTAGGCCCTAAAGGTATCCCTATACCTATAAAAGTAAAATTGAAAAGATGGTACAAGAGATGTTTGATGCAAGAATCATTCATCATAGCCAAAGTGAATATTCTTCACTAGTTGTCATGGTGCAAAAGAAAGATGACACTTGGAGGATGTTTCATAACTACAGAGAGATTAATAATTACACTATTACAGATAATTTTCCTATTCCTATGATTGATGATTTTCTAGCTGAATTGAATGGTGCTCTTTATTTTACCAAGTTAGATCTATATTTTAGGTATCATCAAATCTGGATCTATGATGGAGACATACCCAAAAAAACTTGTAGAACTCATGAGGTCCATTATGAGCTTTTGGTTATGCATTTTGGTCTAAAAAATGCACCATCCAAATTTTAGAGTTTGATGAATACTATTTTTAGACCATTTTTGAGGAAATTTATTCTGGTGTTTTTTGATGATATCCTCATTTACAATAAAAATTGGGAAGACCATTTACACCATGTGAAATAGGTACTCTCAATTCTAGAACAACACCAATTTTATGCCAAAGCTTCCAAATGTACTTTTGGAGCTTATGAGGTTGAGTATTCTGGTCATCTAGTTTCACATGAGGGAGTGAAAGAGGATCCTAAAAAAATCCAAGCAATGATGGAATGGCTAGTTCTGAAGACACTCAAGTGACTAAGGGGATTTCTGGGGCTAACTGGTTACTATCACAAGTTTTTCAAAAATTATTGTAGCATTGCATCTCCACTCACCTCTTTACTGAATAAAGAGTTCTTCCAATGAATTGATATAACTACCTAGACATTTAAGGAAATAAAACTAGCTATGTGCACCACTCTAGTGTTGGCCATTCCTAAAATTTTCAAGAATTTTGTGGTTGAATGTGATGCATATGGGTATGGTATGGGTGCCATGCTCATGTAAGAAGGCAAACCAAATAAAGGGTAAAAATCAGCTCAAGCCCATCTATGAGAAGAAAATGATGGCCCATCTACATGCATTCAAATAATGGAGGCCTTATTTGATGGGTCATCACTTTCAGGTAAAGACTGATCATGATAGTCTCAAATATTTTTTAGAACAATGATTGTCATCTGAAGAATAATAAAAATGGATAACTAAGATGTTAGGCTATGATTTTGAAATAGTATACAATAAAGGAAAGGACAATGTGGTGGAAAATTTACTATCCCAAAAGGATGAATTAGTTGAGACATTGTTATGTGCCATGACCATTTTTCAAGTAGAGTGGTTACATGAAGCATGATTCAAATGGAAAAATGATAGTGCTACCCATGATTTGATTCAAAATATTTATCAATGTTTGGGTGGATTTAAAAATTTCACATGGAAGGGTAATGCATTATGGTATAAAGACATATTATACCTATGTAAGAATTCTCTTCTTAAATAAAAAATACTTTAGGAACTTCATGTAATTCCACTTGGGGGTCATTTAGGATTTTTGAAAACCTATCATAGAATCAAATAGGATTTTTTTTTGGAAGCACTCAAGGGGGATGTGTTAAAATATGTGGCTGAATGTATGATCTATCAACAAAATAAAGGAGAAACCATCTAAACCCTAGGTCTTTTATATCCTTTATCTATTCCTAGCCAACATTGGAAAGAGGTGTCTATGGATTTTATTATAGCATTACCAAGATATAATGGTCAAAATGTTATCATGGTTATTTTAGATCATCTCAGTAAGTATGCTCATTTTTGTTCTTTATTGTATCCATTTGTTGCTAGTACAACAACTTCTAATTTTCTCAATACCATTCAGAAACTACGTGGTACCCCTAAGATCATTGTCAATGATAGAGATCCCATTTTTACTAGTAATTTTTGGATTGATTAATTTGCATGTTTGGGAACACAGTTGGCCATAGTTCATCCTATCATCCTCAAATGTTTGGAAGGATATCTCTATTATTTTGTTTCGAATAAACGGCATAAATGGGTTCATTGGTTGCCACTTGCTAAGTGGTGGTATAATACTTCTATTAATAGTTCTTCCAAAATGTCTCTTGTTACAGGAATGTATGTATAACACCCTCCATCCATCACTTCAACCTTAAAGGTCCATCTTAAGGTTCAGACAGTTGAAGAACATATTCACCATTAACAAGACATCCTTGTAATTTTGCATGAAAATTTAGCCATAGCCTAGAATCGCATGAAGCAACAGGTAGATCAACATAGGAGTGAGAAGTATTTTAAAATTGTAGATTGGGTCTTTATTCACTTGTATCCATATAAATAGATGTCCTTGAAGAAATAGAAAAAGGATAACAAGTTATTCCCTAAGTATTATGGGCCTTATTAGATCTTGCAAAAAATTGGTAGTGTGGCCTACAAGTTAGAGTTTCCTTCATCCACTCATATACATCTAATATTTCATGTATCATGCCTAAATAAATTCATTAGACATAGAGTTAATACTCAAACTAAATTACCAAAATTAGATGAAGAAGAGAGAGTTATTCTTGATCTTGAGGTGATCCTTCAAATACGCACTAGGAAGCTATGTTTTAGAGTGATTTCAAAGTCCCTGATCAAATGGAAGCACCTGCCATGTGAAGATGCTACTTTGGAGGATGAATCCTTTATGCAAAAACATCCAGAGTTGACTCAATGTTGAGGACAATGTTGTTTTGAAGGGAAGGGGTATGTTATGCCCCTATCCTTTAGCATGTCTAAGGATATGTGTGGCTGACTTGTGGCTTACATACCTCTTTTACATTTTTCTATGTTCTTAGATAGGTTGGCCTATGGAATAACCATGGCTAAGTAGGCTATATATAGGAGGCACTGGTCAGTCTTTTGATCATCATATCAAGTATTATGTTCTTATTGCATTATTGTAGAGGTTTCGCCCTTGAAGTGGCTCTACTATATTATCCAGTATTTTGTTTTGTTGTTAATTATTGTTGTGAAACCTCTCATATTCACTGATTCTATGTGATATATAATTATTTTGTGTGAATATCTAGGTAATTTCATTACAGTTAAGGTATAATTCAACATAAAACCATAGATGATGCATAGTAATGAGTGTCAGCATCATCATCATCAACATCTTGTTCTTCAAACTCTCCCCTTCCCTTAGTTTCCTTTGTATACTAGTGTGATTGAATACCTATTTTTTTCAATGCTTATTAAAGTATTATAAGATACCATGAGATTTTATAGGTATTTATTTTTCTTAGGATTGCATTCCTTGAAATAGCTTTAAATTTTCCTCCTTTCCATTTCACACAATTATCAATAATACAACATCATGTGTACATTTGAATAATAAAAAATAAGAGTATATCCTCTTTGTTGCATTGACTTCTTGCTTCAATCTCACTCTATTTTGTTTTCTCTATTGATGTTTCCATTACTCATCCTTTTTGCAATTTATAGTTTTCATCTCTTAAGTGTATAATATGCTTTGCATTCAAAATGGAAGTTAAAATAATATGTAGTAGAATATAATTTATAACACATGCCTTCATATTTTTTTCACTCTCACCAATTGCAGATTATAAACCTACAAATCATTTTGCATTGGTGAACATTTATAGAGGCCTTTTTTTGCTATGACTATGCAGAAACATTACTAAAATTTTGCACTTTTTCTTTCCCAACAGGAATTTTATCTTAATATAGTAACATTTTAGGATGTGATAGAACAAAAAATTTAGAAACATGTGGCTATGATATCATAATGAAAATGGGCATTCATATCTAAGGATTACAAAAATTAAGATCTTAAATATAAAACCACCAAAATTTTGACACTAAATTATTACAAGTAGGGGGTGGAATATTATAATTTACTATGTACAATGATGATAGGTATTAATTACTTAGACAAGCCTTAATTATTATTTACATGTTTGTTGTTGTTATGTGTTACATGATGTGCTTCTTGATTTTTGTATTACATTATTAAATCCTTGATTGAATGTGACACATTTGTTTTTCTAGTTGTGACCCTAAATTTGCATGACATTGAATTTTATCTATATGAGTATAATGTTTTGTGAAATTTATTGTTCTCTGATTGGTTTTTCTTATGCATGAAATTAAGTGTTGTCATATGTGCCTCTATGATTTTTTTGGTGTGTCATGGCCATGACATTGTATGTGACTATGTGTGGATACATCTAAGGTTGGCTACTAGGCTTGTGATGTCATGATTCATATCACACAATCATATACTTATGTATGATGCCATGATACATATAATACACATTTTATGCATAAAATTACTTATTCTATGATTATTTCTGTGATGACTATTATTGCATGCCTCATTTTTGTCTCTAATTAACATGACACATGTATGCCTTATGATACTTTTTTTGTATATACTCTAATGATCTAATATTTATATGATAACATAATCTAACCATGTTATCACATGCTTTACATGGTTACAATTTTTGTATATAACATGATGTGTATAAATCCTTTCTTTTGAGATGATTAATTTCTAGGCTAAATCCCTAACCTAAAAACAAGGGCATACATAGTAAGCTTATCATTGAGACTTAGTCTTTTGCATAAAATATTTAAAATTTCACATAGATTGACTCAAATTTTGGCACACATTGATATCGGTGTGTAAATATTGGCACTATATTTCTTTCCTACTAGAAAAACACATAACTAATAAGAAACATCAAATTTGTGTTATTTGTTTTAGAATTTTATTGCATCAAATCATGCCACAAGGTATGATGAAATAATAAAATTAAAAGTAAGTTAAAAATTGTATTTTATATTATTATTGAATCTTATTTGGAATATAATGAGTCATCAAACATACACATATATTCAAGCCATTATAGAACTTAGTTTTAATATCATTGATCCACATTGCATTTTTGATATAATAGAGCTATCATATAATATGTTTCAGTGCATTATTTGAAAATAGTGATACAAAACCACTCTATCTGTAGCATATCCATTATTTATTTTTAATCCATATTTGTTTTTGAATATGTCACTTTCCTAGCACATAAATACATATTTTAAACATTGTATATACTTTCACTATAAATCCTACACTATTTTAAAATTTGTCTTTTATGTCATACATATAGTGGCATTTTCAAATATCTATCATACATCTGTTGTTTCTAGAGTATTTATTTATGTCTTATATAAATCTCTTTAGTTTTTTTATAGGTCACCACCTACATTCCACATATATTGGGGATCTCACAAGCGGAAAAACTCTAGAACTTTGACCAACTCTAGAAATTCAATGACAACCTATAGGGAAAAGTCTATTTTGTTAAAGTTTATTAAATAAAATAAAATTTCAACCCAATAAAAGTTTCAAGTATCAAAAGGGTTGTATTCTAATTGGTAAAAATGATGGTAAAGAACATTGTCATACTAACTAGTAAGTTTTTGGAATGGTATCTATCAATCCTTTTCACATATACTAAAAAGACTTGGAATTATCAAAATGTTTTCCCTTTAGTTAAAAAAAACTAATTCGTGGATGGTGGTTCATTCATTGGTGAAGTTTCTTGGCTCGCATAGAGCCCACCAAGGTTTGGTTTTTATTGTATACAAAATCTGACACAATAATAAAATAGGTATGAGGCTGAAATGGTACCCTAAATAATTTTAAAAAAATGGATAACCCTTAGATCTCATTTCTTAACCTAAAATCACTGTGAAAACAATGGTGCAAAAAAAGAATCAGTTTAATCTTCAAATTTGAAAATATGCTTCATCTAATTTTAAAAAAGTGATTACAAAATTTGAAATGAATAATAGTAAAAAATAGTTCTTTTCAATTACTTGACTACAAACCATAAAGGAAAATAATAATTTAATTTTGTAAAATACAAACTATGTATTGATCAAATTGTATTTCACTATAAAACATTAGGAAAATTTAACATGGCCACATTTTTTTTAATTGTCACATAATTTAAAAGTGTGTATGCAACAAATATGCTGAAATAACTTCACCTGATTGATTCAACTATATTTTGTCTTTTGGAAAGTAATAAACTTTTACTTTAGCATGCCTCTACATACAGTTGATGAGAGGATGGCTCATTAATGACATTATACATTCATTTTTGGATTTCTCTACCATCTGACAGGGAGTAAAGGCCATTAGCCATGTGATGGATTTATTATCAAATCTCAGGGAAATGAACATTTTGAATCTCTTAGGAAATGGTTATTGACACATCAATTTAATGTCATTCCCAGATGCCAATGCACATTAGTTCATGCACTTGTTATCCATATTGGCATTCACTATCACTCACTCTCCATTTTTGGTTTCATAAAGTTGTGCACATCTAGTCATAAATAGGCACATTAGTGGGGAATCTACAACAATTTATTGTTCTCCATGCACTAATTTATGAGTCTAGTAACATTAATTTGCAAAATATTTTGTTATGAGGAATTTAGTAGAGATCAATGTCAATATATCTCTAAATATCATTTTTTATTGGAGCCTATTAATTCAGATGGTCATTTGAGGTCCACCAATAGCATCGGGAAACTCTTTCATTTCTCTATTGTTTGCGAAAAAATAAAACAATTTTTTATTATATTATTATTTTTCTAAATGACACTAACCCTTGATTAAACCAATTTTACTATCTAATGAAACCTTTTTAATTTATAATAAATTAAAATTGTACAATGTCTTTTGATATTTTATTTATTGTAGAAATCCATAAAAAAATACCATGAGAAGATGAACTTTCGTAGTATGTCTTTGGTTTCCTGGGACTCCTAGTCATTGGATCTCTATGACCTAAGGATTACGAGCCACCCTGAACTTGTAAACTATAAAAACCCATAACTTGCACCTTTGGATTTGCTTCTTAGTCTCCTACTTAAATGCAATATTGCCAAAACTATCCTAAAATGATAAAAGGCCCAATATTGTCACCTTTGCATGCTTTCAAATTGGAAAGGGCCAATATTTTTGCCTTGGCTTGGTTAAGAACCCATATCCTAACCTTGTAACTTTGCATGGTCTCATCCTCTCATCCATGGATACAATAATGTCAGTAGTAATCCTATCCTTTTGGCTTTAAAATAAAAACATTAATTTTCAATCATGACCATCACAATATAACATTTGTTAATGTTACATTATACATGCACACTTGCTCGACATAATAATATCATATTTTTTCTCTTTTTCAATTGATTTTAGGATCATGAAAAGCAATGCTAAAAAGGAGATTGGACTAAAACATATAACAATTGTAACTCACTTGAACAACATTCACAATCATTTTTATCTTTTCTCAACTACTATATATTCGTTTGTTATTATATCATCATATACATACCATGTTTAATCATTACAATCTATCAAATTAACTTTAAACTTTGAAAATTCAATCTTGGATGCCATTGTAGTGTCATAAATGGTTGTAACCTATTTTTGGTTTGTCGTTCAAAAATAATGTCAATATCCTTTTCTCCATACTTATTTTCTCCAATTCATTTGCCTATACTTGTATTTACCATTTTTAGTATTGTTTGTAAAAAAATTTCATGCTATGAAATTAATGTCAGTAGGTGTGTAGTTTTCCTTAAGCTAATTTGAGTTATTCGAACATACAATTGACATTTATTATTGTTTGGATTGTTGCTTTTGTTGGTATGTTTTCAGTGCTTTGGGATGTGTCTGATTTGGCATTTTTTTATTATCTTATCATATAGATAAGTTGTTTATCCATTATAATTTCTAGATGATTCTTAGATTAAAGGGAATTAGAAAATTTAATGTACTTTTTTATTATCACTTGCAAATTCTTAGTCATATTCTTTGTGTCAAAAGCAACTATGCACAATTCTTTGAGCTTGCCTCCATTTTTGCCTATATCAAATATCCTTGACCTCTGCCCTCATGTTAATTAAATAAATAAATTTTTATAATTATCAAAATATAGATTCCTCTATAAAAATGGTAATGAGTCCAATAATATGAAATTATTTGTGTGTGGGTAGATCACATGTTACTGCTTAACCACATGAATAAATTATATCAAATATGCTTGACCTCTGCCCTCATGTTAACTAAATTAGTCAGATTTAGATGACCTCTATCCTCATGTTAATAAACTCTTATTAACATGGAAGTATTACTCCCATAGTTAAATATAAATATCATCCTACCCAATCAAGCCCAATTATGATACAGGGCCCCAAACTCTAGATATTCCAAGTCTATATTTTATATCTCAAAGCATATGAATCTTGCCTTATTTTTTGGCTATACTTTACTCAATAAATTACTACTTTATTTAGTTTTTCTTCCCTTTCTTTTGCAACAATTTCTTCTAGAAGTACTCTAGCTGTTTCATGGCACTTGTTCAATGAAACACATAATATTAAATAAAATTCTCTCAGTTGTACATACTATGTTTTTGTCTAATTCATTAGCTTGTTTAACTATCAATGACAATAAATTTGAGATATTTGGCCTTTTATGCCCTAGAATAAAGTATTGTGTATTAACCCTTGCATTATATTTTTCTTGTTGTTGAAGTTTTTACATATATTCTATGTCACTAAGTTAATCAAGGGTTTATCACAGGAATTGTCAGATCATTAATGGTCATTTTATGGATTAATCATTATTATCCTTGTATAACATGATGCTTATTTTAAGGAGGCATTGGCTTGCCTAAATATTTTGGGGAAAGCCTTTTTCTCAAAGTTTTAGTGGATTTAAACTCAATTCTATCTATAGAGTATGATGTGAATGGAAGATTGGCTAAATGACTTCCAATGCACATGGATCAATTGAGGGAAGAGCTCCAAAAAATTTGGCCTTCAGATCACCTTTGATAGTTCAACCATTGAGATATGAAAATATGTTATAGATAGAGGTGAAAAAAAATATGATTTATAGATTACCAAGCCAAGTTGTAAAGCTTCAAATTTACACCAAAATTGTGTGACACACCAACACAACCCAACCATATACACTATTTTTTTACATGAAAGAGATTTTATTATATTTAATAAATGGGACTAAATATACAAGACTATTCATAATAAAAAAGAGGAAATAAAAGACACAACATAATGTCCACAAACTATGCCATGCCTAGGAATAAAAGCATCTAACCAACTAAGTTGAGCCTAGCAAAGATATATAACATAAAAAATAACTAAGGTGCCATATAAAATAGACTGGAAGAAGGGAGTCTTTGTCATGGGGATCACCCCTTCTAAAGCCTATTAAATCATCACCACCAAAAATAAGGTCCAACTTAGAGAAATGTTTTTTTAGCACCTTCCACCTATGCTTTTACATCTTTATCACTATGATGAGGGAAATTTCAAAATAAAGATAAGGGAACAAATTATTTAGTTGTGGTTATTGGCTACCCTCAGAACTATTAGGTGAATAAATTCATATGTGCTATCTCTAGAGAGGTAAAGATCCTCACCCTTGAGTGCAAGGTGAATGTGGTAGTGAAAATACCCATCCTTCATGAGGAGTTGGGGAATGAAATTGGTGCCTCTGAGTAGAACCTTAGGTATGATTATTAGAATTTTGATGTGACCAGCTGTGGCAAATAACACCCTATAGAGGGTCGTTTCCACCTCTTGACAATATATTATTTGACATGAAGGCCAACATGCGAGCCACATTATACAAGGCACCCATTGATGATGAAGTAATCTTTGTAAGTGCTCAATATCCATAAAAATAGTGTTAGTTTGAACTTTAATCTACAAAATAATATTAGAGATAACCAAATACTTGTTTACATATAAAAGTGATTGTTAGCAACAATATTAGAGAATATAATTGAATTCATTTATTTCCATATCCAAAATAATATTTACACTCAAAAATCATTCCAAACTTAGGTGTACTATAACAACATATTTAGACTATCATAGAGGAGAATATAATGCCAACTGAGAGGCTTAGGGTGAAAGGTTTTGAAAAAATCAAGGATCCAAGACCAAGCTCAGTAGGGCTTAGAACAAAACCAAAAAAAATGCATGATAGTATTTAAATGCTCAAAAAAATGGGACTCTAGGATGTGCTACCCATAATTAAACTAGTATTTCCAATAAGAAGCATTTGATAAAGTATATACAAAGAAAAGTGAACAAGCTTAGGTTCAACACAAGTAGACAAAATAATTTAAAAGAATCAACCCCAAACTAAAATGGGTGAGTGAATATCCCATCTAAAATTTAGATTATCTCCCATAAAAATATGTGGAGGAAGACATTGATATGCTTTATGAGTAGTACAATTTTGGAAGGGGGTGTCAACATACCATTTCTAGTCCTTTTACCAAGGACCAGAAGAAGTGATAGTGATTTTGTGAATTAAATAGGCTAAAACAACCTATAAAATCTCCTCATAAGACTCCTTGTATGTAGAGAAAATTTTAAATTTAAATTTGAATTCATCATAGGGAAGCCAAATAGAGAGTGTTTAAAAAAAAATTGCTCAATACATATTCCTCTATGAAAGAACTTAAGATAATTAATCCATGGTAGGTATTCAAGAGGAATGCCATAATATTTCATAATAGGTGACCATTAATATAATGTTGGTTGATATAAAGTCCATTTATAAACCTCAAACCATTCCATTACAACCAGGATTTTAACATTTTCCAAGCTTTCTAAATGCTTTTAATCACAAAAGACCTAAAATGTTTCACATGGGTTTTAAGAATAGGAAAGTTAGCAAAACATAGACCTTTGAAAGTTGAATGACCATATTAGGTGTAAGTTGAATGGGAATATAAGGTTCCATTTGAAATGGAATTATAAATATAAACTTTTCAAAATTCATTTATTTCAATGGAACATAAAATCCATGTAACATAGAGAGTTGAGGGTTGATGAGAAAAGTCCATCAAACCCATACCTCCCACCTTTTGGGGAAGACAATAAAATTCCAACACCATCCTATGAAACCCTTTTCTAGTGGAATGATTTTCCCAAATGAAATTTATAAGAAATTTTTCAAGATTTTAGACCAACATTATAAATAGAAATCAACATTAAGGAAACTACACATGGGTGTCTGCAAGCACTTTGGATCAAATTTGAAAATTTCCAACTAGAAATAAATGTTTGGTGATCAAATATGAAAGCTTTTCTTCAAATATATCCACCATATAGTACCATAATATAGATGGGGAAACATGAAAATAAAAGGGAATACCAAATAAATTAAATTTTTTAATATGCTAGAGCCATTTTGAGTCATAAAGACTCAACCTAGGAGGTGGAGGGAGGAAGGATTGTCTATAACACTAAGCATTTCACCATTGAATGGAAGAGATGGAAGTAAGACAATAAATATCAATAAAATACATAACATTAGAAACATTTTCATCTTTCTCAATAAGAGCAAGAAAGTATTCATATGAAAAATTCCCATTGAGAAGTTGCATAGGTTCCTCAATAGGCAAGGTGATACTATGAATAATCCATTGAGATTAAACATTGGCAAACAGATATCAAAAACCTTTATAAATAATAACATAATGGGAAACCTTAATTAATAGATCTAAAAAAAATTGAATTACTCAGATTTAACCCATTAATGGAAAGAAAGGTTGAGTTGCACAACAAAAATCTCTAACAATAATTGCAAGAAAACATGGCCAAATCCTAAGGTTTTTAACATAGCCATAATAAATAGCCACTCAATGTGATCATAGGATTTTCAAAATTAATTTTAATAAACATATTTTTTTTATTTGAATAATGAGCCCATTCCATATCTTCCCACACAAACATTACATTATGCAAAATGTATATGCCTCAAATGAAGCCAGTCTACTCAGGTTGAACAGTCAAGGGTAGGAGGTGGTGAATACAAAGAGATAACACTTTAATAATGATATTATATGAGACATTGAGAAAATTGGCGGGAAAATTTTTTTAGATTAACTTAGGGTCTCCTAAATTTGAGATTAATTTTATGTGCCCTTTGTTAATATGAAAATCATTGGATTGGGTGTAAAAGGATTCAAAATATACTTGATAGTGCCTTACATAGGCTTGGATCATGTTTAACACTTAAATAAATTGTTGACCTTCATATTATATGCTTGTAATCTATTGAGAGGTATGCTTGGATTTGATCAATTAAAGAAAACTTAGGAAAATATATTACCCTTTTTAAGATAATGTACATGTACTTGGATTTGAGCCCCTCAAGCATTATACTTGTCTATAATTTGGATACATTATCTCAATCCTTCCACCTATAGATGTAGTGTCTCATAGAATTGGGGTTGTTTAATCACCACCACCACATCTCCTCAATTTTGAGGAGGTGGAGGAATAAGAGTGACATTGTATTTTGGCTATCTAATGACCATAAATTTGGAGAAATCTAGTAGTGTAAGCGAGCGTGTCAGACCACCATTATATGAAGCCTAACTCTTGATTTGGTCAAGGGAATAGATTCCAAGCTATGTGAATGTGGGCCACAATGAGATCCTTCTCTAAAAATGTCATATTTAAAAACAACCATGTTTTTTATATTTTGTACATTTTTAATTTCTAAGTGATGTGAATGTGGATGGGTGAATAGTTGGAAATGACAAAATATGGCGTAGATTCAACTAGTAAAGAAAAAATAATGTCAAACAAGAAGTATGGTTACATGGAGAGCATATCCTGATTAAGACATTTAAGCACACAATCATATCCATCTCAAATATTGGTCTAGGTGTTCCAAAATTTATACATGGGATGGTGATTACTGTTGGGGTCATAAAGCCCATATTTATTTCACTTGAAAATAAAAGCTTCTATTTCAACAACTAACCAAAGAATTGATAAATGGCCAATCTTGTCAATAGATTATTTCACCATATTAATGTCACCACAAATTTCCTATTGCATCTATGGAAGCTTGTTGGAAATCCATTGCCAGAGATTCATCCTTTCATGGGCATCATTTGAGCCATAATCATTAACAATATCAAAGGAATGCTTATCAATGTTGAAAATTACACATATGAGATGATGTGAGGGGTCAAATCCAAAGTCCACATAATGTGAATTTCATTTCATAGAAATAAATGCAATACGGCCACCTTGACCTAGGTTATGATTACTTTTTATAACTATACTATCAGGGCAAATCACTTTACTAATAACACAAAGAAGGAAATCTATGACCTTAATTATTAAAGGAAAATAATGTCCATGTCAAAAAAAAGAAAATATCACATCACATACTTATGAATTGAGTATTTTAGGCCCTAAAAATTCCATGAAAAATAATTTATTAATTAAAGGTATTGAGAGACATATCCTCATATTCTAATCCCTCTAGGGATTCATATTAAGTTTTCAAGAATTGTGCATTTCTAGAATGAATGAAAGAATGAAGTTGAAATGACTATGAGTATGTAATATCTACCACATAATCCATAGTTTTTTAAATATGAGGCTAAGAGATCGAGTTAGATATTAATAGAAAAGACTTTGTCAGTGCTTGCATCAAGCAACACTAGTGTCTAGACCATATGTAGGTGTCCAATATGGATCAATTTTTGAAATAGGATGTGACCACATAGATACTTCTAGTTTCATCATCAATTTTAATCTAGTGCATTTAGATTTGGGTCATGGATTGTCACTCCTTATTAAATGATAAAACCCTAGTTCTTCATTTTCATAGTGGTTATGTGAAAAATGGGTTAGTGGGAACATTAACCTAATGACCACTCTATCAATGATCATTGTCCACATAGCCAATACTCCAAATAGGTCCTCAGAATTATGTAGTTTCCTCTTACATATTAGCTTGTGTGTGAATCATGCAATATGTGATAAGCATGTACAATAATGACCTAGCTTCTAACTTGGAAAATATATATCTTGGGATACTCCCTTAGTACTTTAAACTTATAAATATGTTGTCCCTATCTCTGTTATGGAAATAAGAGAAAATATGGAAGCATTTTTCACTTGTGTGCTTGATAGAATGCTTTTATTAAGTCACCTTGGTCAATTTTAGGTGATGAATAAATGAGGGTTGATATTATATTTATACCAATCCTATTGAATAATATATCGCATTAAAGCACTCAGGCCAGCCATTAAGATACATTTTATTTTAAAATTAGATGACAATAGGGCACTATACACTTGCATCAAGTAAGGACACTTGCATCAAGTAAGGACACTTGCATTGATGTAGGTGTTTGATAGGGACACAAGCGTTTAGGAAGTAATAAAGTACATACATATCTAAAACTTGTAAAGGCATAAGATAATTAGGTTTTAAGCATTATGGGAAAGATAAAAGGCCTAGGTCATCAACATAAGACTAATCAAACTAAGAGATAGGCCAATGGGTATTGGAAATCAAAAATGAAATTTACACAAGCACGAAAGGTCTATAACTAAGTACAATAACCAAGGTCTGATTTTTCTAGATGTAAAAAATTGAGGTTCTATGTAATTCATAAATATCATCTATGTGTTATACCCCCTGATCTAGTAATAAAATTGTTAATTTAAGGGAAAGGAATGCATACTTAGGTTTGCATAACACACCGTGACTTTGCTTGAGTCCAACTTGAGTGCTTTGTTGGTGATAGACCTAAAACCAAGAGCATGTTACAATATATAATCAGTGAATATAATCTGAAATTGAAAGTATTTCAATGATTGAAATTGAAAGAGAGCAAGGTTTAGGAGTTCACATGTGTATCAATGCAACTATCTTACCTTCTGGCAATTTCATTTGAAATTTTTATCATTATACATCACTAAAATTGAGATTAGGACAAGTACAAGTGTGTATTTGAATAATTTAATTTTGCAATTTGGCCAATTCAAAAAAATTTAGGTGTGGATAACATGCTTCTAAATCATGCCCCCACTATAATATAAAACTAAAAACTAATACAAATTCTAATATGGAGAACCTATTTTTAAAATGTATTCCCACTATAATCAAGAAATTCTAAATATTGAGTAAGTGTGGATAACATATTTCCAAAACATGCCCCCACTAAATCTAAAAATCTAAAAATGTGGAATCCATGTCTATATTGCATGCCCCAACTAAATCTAAAACTTTGCATGTGTGAAACTCATACCTCTATGACATTCCCTCATCGATATGACACCCTTTGAGGTGAGGGAAGATAGAAACTCATAGTTACCTCACCTCAAAATGAAAATATAACCATATATCTATGATTTAACCATACATTTAATATGAGAACATGGATAGATAAATGTATCATTGAAGCACATAAAATGTGATTAGATCAAGGACTAAGATGCATGATAAATATCATGGAAACATCTAGATAATAATAGTACAAGATCAAGAAAAAATCAAACACACATGCAAGGGCACTCAAAAGAAAATCAAAATATAATGGTCCAAGGAGACTTTAAATAAGAGGCATGCTCAAATGTTGCATAATCGAATAAACATGACTTAGTCAAATGTCCACAGAATTAAGAATAACATAATCAAACATTCACATAGTAAGCAATGATATATTCAAATGTAAAATAGGCAAATAAAGACATGGGGGGCACAAATAATGGAACATATTCAAATTCTTAACAAACAAGACAATATCAAAGTAAGACACTCAAATAAACGCATAAATGAAAACATAAGAAACAAACATAAACATATGATAGTAGTCAATGTATTGAAAATGTTAAAAAAAATGTCAAGCACATAACATATAAAGTACAATTTAGAAGATGTAATCATGGATAAAGATATGTGTAAGTACATACATAATCTTAAAGATGATAATGTTAAATGAAAATAGAATAATATAACCTAGATTTATCATGATCATAGAGGTGGATGCCCCCCATGTCTTGGTGATGTGAGTAGAGGGAAATCCCAAAATCTAAAAATGCATGGATTATGTATCTATGTATGCACATATCATACTCAAATAGAAGCATGAAAAGTGTGTATGTAGAAGTAACTGATATTCTATCCATCAACATGAAACTAACACATAGATGCCAAAGATGCAATATAATATTTAGATGCCATTTTTTTAAATTTAAATTTTATTTTTTTTCAAACTTTTACAATATGTGAAGATGTCTAATAAAGAAAGTCCTCATCATCAAATGATGTAGGAGCACCTGGGAATATTTTAAAGCTTTCTTTATAGTGACATATTGCCACTTCTTCAATGTTTCTATCTAGTACTTTACTTGAAGCCAACGGTGTAGGAAAATAGCCATACCTATCACATTGTATGCACAACTCTATATCCAATTCCACTTGACTATAAAATTCTATCCAAGATTTAATTCTGAATGTGGTTCCTGATATAATATACATATGGTCAAGGTTACTACATGTATACCACAAGTGATAGGTAATCAGATGTATCCTCGAGATTTAGGTATTAATGGATAATATATTAGTTTATTTTTAGTATGTCTCTACTATTTAAGAAATGTAGTGCCATAATTTCTTTCCCACTTGTTTTCATCAAATTGGAGATGACAATAGTATAACCCATCAACATTAGTAGTAATAGTCAAATCTTCACGCTTTGATCATTTTCAAAGATGGTTCTTTTCTAAAAGATAAGAAGGATTTTAGCTTTTGAACATTTCAAACATAATTTATATACATTCCTCATTCTTATATTTTTGAATTAGGTTCTTTAATTCATCACATTAATTGGTATTATGGAAAATGATATGATGATAGCTATAATATAGTACTCCTTATATAAGTAAAAGCCTACAACCTGATATGTGTCTAGTAGAAGATAACGTTTGCATTTTATGTTCAAGTAACATTGACAATATGGTATCAAAAGTTTCTTATTGCCTCATGATCTATAAATTTTGTAGTTAAGCCTTTTGAGAAGGCTCCACATTTTTCACATGACGTACTTAGATTTGACCCTTTTAAGGGTGACACAATGTTTTTAACCAAGAGGGATGTATGGAGTAACAAGCATTTACATGCTCATATATTATTTTTATTTTTCCTTTATCTTGATTAATTTATGTGTCTTCTACGAGTGGATTCAAATTATATGTATCAAGACTAGTATGTTCTAATAGGTTAAACAAAAGGTGATCAAGTGGATCAAATTTTAGTTTTCACATTTTCTTGTTTACTGATTTAATTGTTTTGGGAATATTGGAGTCCTATTCCTATTTTAATTAAAGGGTCTGAGAAGATTAAAATTATTTAAATATATTACAATAATTATGAAACTTATTTGTGTAATTTATCTTTTCTAAAAATAGTAAACAAACTAAGAGAAATAAAGACTTGGTTGGAAATATACTGATATGGCTAAGTCAAATACTAATACTAGAGGAACAAAACTGGGACACTATCAAAAATTAGATTTTGGAATTCATTTTATGATTGGAAAAGAGTGTTTAAAGAGGATAGGAGTGGAACTAGGTGTTGTATTCTAGGTCCTATCACTATTTTCCAAACTGCTCCTAAGGATATGTGTTTTCTAGGTTCTATGTGGTATTCTTATAGAAGCCTGCCTATGAAATGTTAGATCTTGATTGTCAATGGAGATATTTGTAGAGATAGTTTAGTATTTAAAATCCCTATGTATTATTTGTTCTTTTACTTGAATAAAAACTTAGAGAAAAAATGGGGGGTTAGTGTGTGTAAGATTCACAAGACATGGATCTACACCCCTCATATGGGCACACTGGCTACATACCAATACTCTAAAGAGGGATCAAGTTATATGTAGTTATCCCACTTGAATGTGCCTTGTGAAATTGTTCATATGAAGATGAAAAATACTAAATTGGGTGTACTTAAGGTGACTAGGGACATGTTTAAGGTTTTAATAAGCTTGAAATGGTGTTGGATGGTTGTTTGTAGAGAATAGGGAAGATTGCTTAAGTAATCTTGATTGTATTCTTCTTTCTCTCTTGAAAATGATTACCAACCATTCTAAAAGGATTTTGAATGAGATTTTATAGATATATATTGGTCATGGGTTGATTGTGCTCATATTAGGTTGATAACAAAAAGGATAAGGATTGAAATAATTTGATCATTGGAGCTAAAAATGTACTTAGACAACAATGCCAAAAAATATACACACTAGGGTACATCACAATAGTCCTATTTGGGTGTTTTTGTCAAGAGAGTATAGGACCTTCAAGATTGGATTTGTCATGCAGAAAGTAGTCTGGGTTAGCCAAGGTTAAAGGCTATGGATGATTGGGAATCAGTGAAAAAGATGTCTATGAGGGTCATGATAGCAAGAAAGAGGGACTATGGGTAGGGTATCATTAACCACACTCAAGTTACCAATTTTCACATTTTATATTACTATATTTACTCCCCCCCCCCCGTCCCGCCCCCCCCTTTATTCTAGTGATGTAACAAAGTGAAATAATAGGATAAAGGAAAGTAGAAAGTGTACTTGAACTTGCCTATAAGGGTGAAGCCCATGAAGATGGGTGATGTTAGGTGTGCATAGAGAGAGTACATTATGAAGTGGAAAACTACGAGGAAAAGATAAAGAGTAAATCAGTTCTTACTAGATATGTTATATCTAAAATAGGAATGTATAAAATTTGGTAAGAGAGAGAGAGAAAGGAAGAGAAAGGAATGAATACACCTCACTAGGTACGTGAAACAATACAAAACTTGTTGTGTTGTTTGAGTGATGTTGGATAGTTTTGAGTATGTGTTGTACCAAGAGTAATATCATGAACGAAGCTGAGTGCTCAATTCCTCAAGCGTGGCTCAAGAATGCAAAGGCTGGCCGTTTGGCTCCATCATAGCCTACTAAGTAAAGCTACATGATCATGCATGTGTTGATTGATGTTTGGATGGTGTGTCTAATACCTCTGAGTAGGTGGCTCAAAAATACAAAGGCTAGTTAGTCCTTTGTATCTATCATTGACCTATGAAGTAAAGCTATGAACTGGTATTAGTATGAAATGTGTGTCATATGAGATGGCTCTTGAAGCTCGTAAATGTTTTGTGATCTAATAATATTGGCATGGATGGTTGAATGTATGCTATAAATTAGGCCGATCTTAGTCACTTTGAAAAATGGAGATTAGGCTTGTACTAAAGCCACTCCAAAACTAGTGTACTAGGCTTATGTGGAAGCCACTTGAGAACTTAGAAACTCTAAAAGTTAGACTTGTATAAAATCCAAATAAAAAATGATGCCAACCAAATACAGATGGAGTAAGATATATAACTACTAATAATTCTTGGGTAATAAACTAAACGTAGAAAGAAAAGAAGACCAATGTGTTGCACACATTACCCCTAATCACTAGTGTCTCAAACATGGATTCTGATCTAAAAGTTTTATCAACTGTCGTATCTAAAACTAGAAGTGAGTTCTATCATACCACACATAATGCACCTTATATCTAGATTCTCTGAGCAAAAGTGTACTAAAAATTGCTGATTTTGAACTATATTGTGTTGACAAATTTGTGATTAAACTCACCTTTTTGCTTGTTTCTAGAAAATCTAGTTTTTCTACCATTTAGATAAGAGTGTGAAAGTGTAAAATAGTGGCACTGTTATTGTAGACCAATCTTGGCCTTATTTTTCAGGGCCAAATCTGGTGATTATTCTAGCATTTTCACTATCTACCTAGTTTGTTCTATCTAGTTTGATGTCTGGTTTTTTTTTAGGTGTTCTAAAACTTGATTTTTTGATCATTAGGAGCTCTGATCTCTATGATAAAGCCCCTGTTAGTTACCTCCTCTGTTGAGGGTAGGAATGAAGATCCTACAATGACTACCCTTAAAATAAGAACACTGTAAGTTTGCTATGCTACAAAGATACATGATATAGTAATGATAATCAACAAGATATCTCATGATATAACATGGTTTGTAATGAGAGATTGTTAGATCAATAGGTATATGCCTGGATAGATATAAATATATAATAGCGTGTGCAATATAAATGAACTAAAACTTGTAAGGTTAGTTTTTAGTTAGTAAGGAGGGATGCAGAATGATGTCCATCATGGCATCCTAGAAAGTGAGGGAATGTATGATATGGATCATTGCATTACAAACAAGGAAAATCAATCAAGCAACAAGCATATAAATCAATAATCAAGAAGCATACAAGGGTAACCAATCAATCAAGGGACATGGGCACATGTCACTTAAAATGGAAAGCAAATATACAAGGAATGTTTAAATTCCAAATACACATATAATTCAAACGAGACAAGTTAGCATAAGGGCCACAAACACATAGAAGAGTACACTCAAAGGATATTGGCAAATGTTTTAAGACATACACATAAAAAAGACTTTGGTAAATGTCCTAAAGCACATATAGGAGAAAAAAATGGAACAAATAAATGCAATCACATCTAGCTACATGAAGCAAGAATTGAAAACATTTATATACTATAAACACAATCACATCTAGCTAATTAAATCAACAAGTGAAAGTATGAGACATATAGTACAAGACTAGGTAGATGCTAAGAAATACACAAGTGCTACATTTTAGTGAGTGTCGATAGAGTGATCTATGTAAGCTTGTAAGTAATGTACATAGACATGATAAATAGAGTGTGTGGTGTAGAAATGACATAACCTAGATGGTGTAATCATGTAGAAGATGCCCACAGTGGGTAGATATATCGATATGTGTCTTGAATGTAGAAGTAGGATGCCCCCTCAATAGTAGAATGAAGAAATAATAGATCTAGATGCCACTTGACACACTCAAATAAGATCAAGTGAAGCATGGTAATGTAGATAAAATGAAAATAATAACATAGAATATCAAAATGTAAGTCTAGCATGGTAGTAGAAATGTAAAGCATGGATAATGCATACAATCAAAATGTTTTTGTGTTTTTCAATTATTTGATTTTTTTTGGATTTTTGGGAATTCTTTTGTATTTTTAAATTATTGGAAGTAATATAATAGTAAGCTAAAAATAAATGATACTAACTGATGATTCCCAAAAGAGACTCCTTATCATGATGTCCTGTATCAAACAAAGGTATCGTGCATGATCATGGAACATGATGGAAGCGTTGAGACTATGGTTCTAAAAGTTGTGTATGTTTTAATTACTCTAAAATATTTGAATTTGAAACTAACTATGGGGTTATCCTATAAATATAAGAGGTACATGCAACTTTAGAGCTCTTGGGGACCCATTTGGTGGTAGGAGAAATTTATGAACATGTGCTCTATGTGTAGAGATATGAGACCTCAATGTTACTACCCTAGGTGTGAATATTGTAGCTGGAAGCTATCTAGAAATATAAAACTATGGTTTCTATAAAATATACCTCTATGAAAGTGAGTGAACTCTTTATTTTGGTGATGGAGGCTTTAACTATGTTTGAATCTGATCTAGTTGAAGAACTAAAACTGGTGGAAAAACTAAAACTGGTGATTGAACTGAAACTAGTGCCTACAAATTAGAAGATGGATCTAAAGTGGGGAGTGGTAACTCATATAAAATTACAAAAACTATAGTATCCTTATTAAATTAAATTAATTTCATGCATCTATGAATTGTAGATGGTACTGCTTGAATTTTTTTAATCCATGACTGACCAAGTAACATATCAAAAACTCCTGCACTGGGAACTATGGTGAAAGGTGTGGTCACATGTGTTGGGCCAACTTGTAAATGATGTATAATCTCACCTAATGAACTCTTTATGTGCCCACTAAATATTATTATAATTTTATCTATTATAATGATAACCTAATCTAAATACCCCAAATACTGTAATCATGTCATGGTGCACATGTTGACATTGGAACCATTATTGATGAGAACATTGTGAATAGATTGATTATGAATATATGTTATAATGAATAATACATTATAATCTGAATCATCTTCAATAATCTCCTCATCTAAGAAAGAGATCATAGGTGTATTTGGAATCCTAGAATTATACACACCTATCATACCACTCAGAGAATGTGACTCAATTGAAGGTGCCTAGTATGTAGCTAGTGGAGGATATGAATGATATCTATGGTGCACACCTAATGTGTTCCTCTTTTCTTGTTTAAAATTTTATTATAAGGGATTTGATAAGATTTTTAAAGATTTATCCTGTTTTGGCTTTGCCTATGGAGGCTCAACTGAAGTGTTAATGTCAATTAGATTGTCATCTATCAAATCCTATATCTTATGTCTCAAATTGATGCATTTGTTTGTTGTGTGTCCTGATGCCCTGTGAAAATCACAAAATGTATTCTAATCATATCCCCTTGAAAGAGGCTTTATTGGATTAACTTCCTGAATGGGAGGGAGAGATATGATATTACATTCCAAAAGCTATTATAAAACTCTACTTGGAGATATTGGTAGATTAGTAAATGCTCATCGAGGAGGTGCTAATAAAACCACTCACTAAAGGGGATTTGAAGCCGCATTGACTATTGGTTAATTCTGATTTTTTTTTATCATTAACTTTGAATTTGTATGGGAATTTGTTGTTACTCTTATTTGTTGTGTCTGAGATACTTGAGTACTTAAGTTTTCCCATTGAAATTAGTTTGACTTCCCTTTCATTTAATGTATGACATAATTTAGTGAAATAAGAAAATATTTTGAACATAATAAATTGATGTAATGTTGGTAAAAAAATCTATTTGAAGAGATCCTATAACTCTTGATCAACCATGGGTCTAGTCATCTTAGCCAAGATAGTCTTATATCAAAGCACGTAATCAGTGAGATGCTCATTTGGGTCTCTATTTTTATTGTGAAATTTATGCATCAAAAATATTATCACCAATATTAATACTAAAATATGCTAGGAATATGTTGATTAAAGTATTGAATACATTAACTGATTGATTTTGTAGACTATAAAACCATTATAAAGCACAATCCTTTAGGCTTCATGAAAATAAATTGGTTAATGAGTCATTTGGTACATAATCCAAGCACTTTTCATGAAAATATCTCAAATATGTGTCTTGATCACCCTTTCCATCATATAGAATGAGCTTAGGTTAAACAAATACCGGTGCTAAGGGTGTAGAAGCAATGTGACATGCTAATGGCGTATGTAATAGAGCAAAAGAATCCAAAGCCTATGTAGGTCTAGAAGCACCTTGTACAAGATGTTTCACCTTAGACTAAAGAGATCTTATCTCTTTTAAAATGGTTTCCATACAAGATAAATAAATGTACTAGCCGTAGATGGCAATGGCATAGAGGAAGGTTGGGTTGTTATAGGGGTTTGTTGAGACATAGTTAACCCCATAGTGTCATTTTATATTGATTGATCTATAGGAATGGAAGAATCAACTTGTTTGGCCTTTTTGATTTCCATGATAGATTGTAAAATAAGATTATAATCTCAGGGTTGTTCCCTAAGGCTTTCTCTAAAACTTTGTATAATCAAATCTTTGTCTAGAACCACTTCATTATCAACAATAGGTGGAAGTGGATAAGTAGTCTAATGTGGTGGGACATGAGCATCATTATGTACATCATCATTTTTATTATCATATTTCTCATTGTCAAAATTATTCCCATTGAAATTGGTGTAATCTAGATGTGTAGAATCTATAACAGGAATCTGAGTTGGTTGTTTATCCATAGTATATAGTCAGGTTGAAGGAATTTGGGTGAATTCAAGAGGGTTTTCTCTAAGTCTTTCACTTCATATCAAAGGAATAAATGCAAGGGACTTAGGTGGCATAAGGAAAACAACTTGGATAATAGTTTAAAACATTAAATATACATAATCTAAACAAGAAACTCAAATGTGCATAAGCAAGATATGAAACTGGCAAGCATGTAAGGTGATACCTCAAGAAGCAAATAGGAGCTAGTAAATGCGACTAGGGTTTTAAAAATGATATTTTTGAAATTTACTATGAAATTTAAAAATTGAAAGTGAATTTTTGAGTTAGATTTTCAAGCTAAAAATTAGAAAATTATTTATTTGAAAGGACCTACTGGATGCAACTAGGGTTTTGGAGATTTTTTTTTCAAAATTACTATGAAATTTGAAAATTTGATGATAATTTATGATTTAAATATGCAAGTTAAAAAATATAAAATTAATTCTAAAATTAGCAAAAAATTATTCGTAGGGTTTCTAAGAGTTTTGTATGCAAAAGGACCTAGTAAATTCAACTAGGGTTTGGAAAATATTTTAAAAATTACTAGTGAATTTTAAAAATTATATATGAATTTTTGATTTAAATATTAATAAATGTTAGAAAATAGAAGCAAAAGTTTCCCTAGGGCTTTTAGGTTTTTTGTGTGGAAATGAAGTAAGCCAGGTTCACCAAATGATTTAACTATTTTGAGAATATTAGTCTTATTCCTAGTTTAATTAAAGGGTCTAAGTAGATTAAAATTAGTCCAATATATTACAATAATTATGATACTGATTTGCATAATTTATCTTTTCTAAATATAGTAAACACATTAGGAGAAAGAAATAATTAACTAGAAATATAATGATATGGCTGAGACAGAGACTGATACTAGAGGAACAAGACTAAAACATTATTATAAATTAGATTCTAGACTTCATTTTATGATTGGATATGAGCGTTAAAAGAGGATAAGAGTGGTACCAGGCACTGTAGTCTAGGTCATATCATTGTTGTCCAAATTTCTCATGGAGATGTGAGTTTTTTGGGTTATGTGTGGTGTTCCCATAAAATCTTGTCTTTGAGATTTTAGATCTTGATTATCGATGGATCTCCTTGTAGAGCTGATTTATTCTTTACAAGCCCTGGGTATTCTTTGTGCTTAAATTTGAATGAAAACTTGAATAAATAAGGGTGGTTAGTGTGTGTAAGATTCACTAAACATGGATCCATGCCCCTTTTGTGGGTATGTTGCCTACATACCAATACTTCAAAGAGGAATCAAGCTATATGTTATTCTTCCACTTGAATGTGCCTTATGGAATAGTGCGTATGAGATGTAAAATACTAAATTAGGTGTACTTGAGGTGACTAGGGATTGGTGCAAGGGTTTTAATAAGCTTAAAATGGTGTTGGATGGTTGTATTTAGAGAAAAGAGAAGATTACTTGAGTAGGTTTGCTTGTATTTTTGATTCTCTCTTGAAAATGATTATCAAACATTATAAGTAGACTTTGAATGGGATTTTATAGAGATATATTGGTCATGGGTTGAATGTTATTGCATTAGGCTGATAAGGAAAAGGATAAGGATCAAAATAATTTGACTGTTGGAGCTCAAAATGTACTTGGATAATAGTGCTGAAAATTAAACACCCTAGGTTCCAATGCTATAGTTCTATTTGGGAATTATTGTTTGAAGGGTATTGGACCTTGGGGGATAGATTTGTCATGGAGAAAGTAGTTTGGCTTAGTTGGGGTTAAGTTTGGAAGGCTATAGATGATTGGGAATTAGTGAAAAAAATGCTTATGAGGATCATGAGAGCAAGCAAGAGGGACCTATGGGTTGGGTGTCATTAGCCACACTCAAGTTACCAATTATCACATTTTATATGACTATATGTAACATATCATAAATGATATCATCATCACTATCATAGTAATATAAAACATGCCCATTTTTCTTATCAGTATTGAAAAGTAAAGGAAGCTCAAATATTGGGGGCTCTTGTGGTCTTATTGGATCCTTTAGTAATGGTTCTTTTTCTTGATGTATATCTATGTGTATGTTATTATTGAGTGTCTTATTTTCATTTAGAAATGAAGAATCCATTTTAATAGACTCACTTATTTCATATGTGTGTATATGCTCAAGAGGAATGCATTGTTTAGGTGGTACCACTATAGGAATGCCTTCAGTTTCAAAATGTATCATTCTACAAAATTTTAAAGGTTCATCATTGATAGACATAGTTAATAATGTCCCCTCAAGTATGAATTTAGATGGGATAAATTGTATTGAATGTATCCAAGGTCTACCCAAATGTAAATTATAATGTAATGATTGAGACATTACTTGAAATTTAATTGAAACTATTTTTTGACCTAATGTCACATTCAATGTGATTTGACCAAATGGAGGGTTATGTGAATTATCAAACCCTTTCATATGCATAACCATTTTTATACAATATTAGTGATAATACCTATGGTGGTTAGGAAGTTTATGCTGCACATATTTAGGCCCGATCCATTATCAATGATCACCCTTTTGATGCCCTTATTTTCCATGGTCAATGGTACAAAAAAATGTAAATCTTGGTCAATAAAATACTTGGATGGTAAATCTGTTGGGTCAAAGGTAATGAGATTTAAATTTTTCTTAAAATATTTCATTATGTCAACAAAATAAGTGGATTCAATATCACTTAGAACTTGGGCCTCATGTGATGCCTCATAGAGGATATATTTAAAAATAAAAGAGTGGTTTAGGAGATCAAAGATTGAAATCTTAGCATCTATATTGTTCAGTTGGTCAACAAGGTGATATCCCTTTAATTTTATCATAATCTTAGTCTTATTAGTAACTTGTTATATATTAACAAGTGGTATATTAGGTTGAACAACCTTACCTCTTTGAGTAGTAACAATATGGACTCCAGAATCAAATATAAGTCATGGGTGAGTAATGGGTGTAGGATGGTAGCCATCTTTCAGATAAGACTAAGGTATAATAAATGTTCTAGAGCATGAACATTGGCATTCACGTGCCATATCTATAGTATTATAAAATTAATTATGAAGAGAGATAAATTTTTGTTTCCCTTTTATAACCCTCTCAAGATGTTTATGAATTTGCTTAATAGATTTGACAATGAAGGTGATGTAACAAATCAAAAAATATATAATAAATTGGAACCCAAAATGGGTAATATATGCATCCATATTTCACATATTTTATATAAAATTTTAGAAAACCCTAATCAACCTAGGGTTTAAAGCTCAAGGACCAGGTTCACCAAATGTTTAAGGGCTAAATTGCATATGGATCCTATTGGTATAGACAGGGTTAATAATATAACAATCAATAAGAACAAGGGTGCTAAAAAAACCTATAGTAGGCTAATTAATTAAAAAAGCATGGGATATAACATATACTACATGTGCTATATGAAGATGTGCTACACATATGAAGATGTAATACACATAGAAAACATAGCTATGTTATATATTGAAATGATAAAGAAATAAGATACTTATCTACTTCTAATTCTAATACAGATCTGGATTTAGAACATGTAAGAAGAAAACTAGAATAATATTCTTGAACATTCACCAAATTTTGGATGAAGTGCCTTTGTATCCACAAACACTTGAATTAGCCTGGGATGGTTGTGTTGATGTTTATGTCTAGGTTAGACATAAGTTTCTAGTATAAAATAACTATTGAAATAGGATGTGACCACCTGGATGCTTTTGGGTTCATCATTGACTTCACTCTAGTGTATTTAGATATGGGTGATAGACTATCACTCATTTTTAAATGACTAAACCCTATTTTTTTCATCTTCATAGTGGTTGTGGCAAAAAAGGGTTAGTGGGCACATAATGTTGAGGTGTCCCAAAGAACCCTCTATCAATTAGTGTTGCCTATAGAGCCAATACTCTAAAGATGTCCATAGAATTATGTAGTTCTTTCCTATGTGTTGTTATTTGTGTAAGGATACATTTCATTTAAAAATTAGATGACTTTAAATCACTAGACACTTATTCTAGGTAAAGGACACTTATGTAGGTGTTTAACTGAAACACAAGTTTTTGGGAAGTAAAAAAGTGGGTATAGGTCTAAAACTTGCTCAACATAATATTATCAAATTTTAATCACTTTAGGAAAGATATAAGGCATGGGTCATCAACATAATATTGGTTAGACTAAAAGATAAGCCAAGGGGCATAAGATAGATCAGATGTGAGGCTTGTAAAAGTAAGAAAGGTCTAGAACTGAGAGCAACAACCAAGGCCTAATTTTGCCAAGTGTATAATATTGTGGTGCTATAAATATCATCTATATCATACCTCCTATTATATGGAATCGATCAATGTAAAAAATTATTTTGATTATGTTGTGTCAAACATCCTTGAAATCATCATAGTCAATGAAAACACTCGATTGTTCTCTTTAAATTTTAAAAAAGTTCTACAAGATGTTGTGTGCCTCCAATATTTTAATTTTTTCCATTTATCCTATTAGATAAGACACCTTGATAATTCCCAATATCCTTAAAATAGACATCAATTTTTTTTTATTATACTCCATCTGCTATTTTTTTATTAATCCTTGATATATTCCCCTAACAAAACAAAAATAATAATAGTGCGTTCTCCTACCATGCCCCATATATAGAATTATGAATTAAACTAAATGACTTATTTACTTCTGAATAAATCCCAATACTCCTTTTTATTTTTTTATGTAATGTGTATCCTTTCATGTACAAGTTACAAAAACAATGGAAAAAAGATAAAAGACAAAGAATATGTTTATAATTATTATATTATCAAAGTAAAGTGCAACACAAAGCCATATATGAATGCATATGGATGAGCATCCTCATCATCACCATTTCATTCCTCAACTTCTCCCCTTTCTTCACTTTCTTTTCTATACATATGGAATTGAATTCCTAATTTTTGTTCATTTCATGGTAAAGTTTTAGAAGATACAATGAGATTTTATTGGCATTACATTTTATCAAGATTGTGCTCCATGCAAGATCTTTGTATATTTCCTCCTTTCTATTTTTGACAATTATCAATAATGCAAAATTGTGTGTACATCCAAATAAAATAAGAGAAAAGTATACAGTTGGTGTTGTACTGATATGTTACTTCAATTTCACTTCACTTCATTTTATATTTTGGTGTTTTCAGTTCTCCTCCTTCACATAATCACCACATTTTATATTTTTGGTGAGCATTGTATTATTTTTATACAATGCTCTTTGCAAGAGCTTTATATTTTGCCTCATTTTTATTTCAAAAAATACCAAAAATTCAACATCATATGTACATTCAAATAAATAAAAGAGAAAAATATGCCTTCATGTTCCAATGACATTTTGATCCAATATCACTCCATTTATTATCCTCTATCAGTGTTTGCATTTATCCTCCTTCATACAATTATTATTTTTCATCTCTTTCATGTTCAATATGCTTTGCATTCAAAATTAAATTTAAAATAATTTGTTCTATAATATAATACCCACACATGCCTTCATAAGTTACATTTTTCACACTCACATATTACATATTATAAACGTACAAACCATTTCACATTGGTAAAAATATAGAAAGATTCTGCAAAACTGTTACTCCCTTGATGTAGATTTTCTTTCCAACCAATAATTTTCTCTAAATATAACAACATTTTGAGGCATGACAAATTAGGAGTTTAGGCAACAGGCGGTTGTGATACCATAATGAAAAATGGGCTTTTATATCTAAGGATTGTGACACATGTATTTCTTAAGATACATTTTTCATATATATTTTGATGATCTTATTTTTATATGATAATATAATCTAACCATGTTTTCACATGCTTACATTTTTTTATATATAACATGATGTGTGTAACTATTTTTAAAAAAAATGAGTAATTTATGGGTTACATCCTTATGCTCAAAATAGGAGCATACATAGTGGGCTTGTATTTGAAACTCGGTCCTTCACACATAAAATTCAAATATTCATATCATGGTGCATATAGATTATGCTTTTGGCAAAGATAGATATAGGTTTACAATGCTTGGCACTACATTTTCTTCTTATTAAAAAAAACATATAAATGACAAGAGACATCAAATGGATGCTATATTTTATAATGGTGATTTGTATTTTATTGTATTAGATCACGCCACAAGGTACAATGAAATAATAATATTGATAACGATTTTTAAAAAACAAGTCATTAAATGTCTTCATATATTCAAACCATTGCACAACTCAATTTTATAATCATTATTTTAAAATGCATTTTCGATATGATAGACCTATCATATAATATATTTTAGTGTATTATTTAACCATAGTGGTACAAAACCACTTTAATTTTTTCCATAATTTTTTTGAGAATTTCATAACACATAATACATTTTTAAAATATTGTAAATACTTTCACTATAAATCTTAACACTATTTAAAAAATATTAGATTTTATATTATAAATATAATATCATCATCGAGTAGGTTATAGGGTACTTCTTTAGGCTCTATATAAAACTCTTCAGTTGTTGGATAGGGCACTGCGTACATTCCACATTTACTAGTGATCCCATAAGTAGAAAAACTCCACAACTTTGACCAACTCTAGCAATTTAATTGAATCGCTAATTTTTAAAAACTGAATATAAAATTTGAAACGAATAACAATCGAAAATAGTACTTTCACTTACTCAACTACAAACTCTAATTGAAATCTGTAGTTTAATTTTCTATAACACATACATGTTTGAATCAAACGGTTTTCCAAGTATAAACGAGACATATGCAATCAGATGGATAAAGCCGGAATGTTCGCCAATCTGAAATAATTTCACAGTTTTGTTTACCACGGATTATATTCTTCCATTAACGGGGGTGGCTGAGTGAAGAGAGATGTTTATTCCACATGTAGGCAGGGCAATGTAAAGGGAAGATAGTGCGATATAAACGGCAAGGGAAGAGACTGGAAATTATACCTTCTGGCGCACCTCAAAACCCTTACATGAAATATAAAATAAAATTTCGCATATTAAATTAAATTTCAAATATTAAATTAAATCTATATATTTCTATGAACTGACAATAGCTGTGATGATATTCCTTAAACAGATTTGCATGGAAGGATGCTTTAACAATTCAATATGATATACAAGTTTTTATACTTTAAATATGATTCACAAATTTTTCAACTTCAAATTTGAAAAAATTCAATATAATTTACAAATTTTTAATCTTCAAAATTTAAATAAAGGTGTCCGCATGTATAAGGGAGGATACCTCTTCTCGATTCCCAGCTATTAAAATCATTTCTTTGAATTGAAGATCCTTAATTTGGGAGTGGCGAACAAATTATAAATTTGGTTGGTGGTTGGTTCCTTTTTTTTATTGGCTTTCATATTACGGTAAGTGGTTTGTTATTTTTTCTGATTGGCTTTCGTTTTGGAGAAAGGGTCCTTCAATGGAAGATCCTCAATTTGGGAGTAGAGAACAAGTGTGGTGGGTGGTTTGATTTCGTATTTTAATTAAGACCTAAATTTGATAGTTTTATTATGGTTATATTTATATTTTTAAGTTATATAATATAATTTATTTTTTAAGGAGATTATATTAAATGTAAAATTTTTAATAGGTATAAAATAAAATTTTAGATAAACCTTCAAAAATTATAACTAATTATTTATATATTTTTTATAATCTCTTTTTCTTATTATAAATTCACCATTAAAAAATTATAAAATAAAATAAAATTTGACTATACAATTTAGACACTCATTCTACCTAAGGAGTATTCAGCATGGAGAGCTGTTCATGTACTAAAAACATGTTATTTATTTATCTATTTTTTACATTTCTAACATAATTTGTCAAAATTATATTTTTTTGAAAAAAAAAAATTGCATTGGGTTTTTCGTTCCATTTCATGGGAATGGCATTAGAATTGGCATGTCCCAGTGTAGAATACGGACAACGATAAAGCAGTGAAGTATGATGTCAATGGAAGATTGGCTAAATAACCTTCAATGGGCATGGATCAATCAAAGGAAGAGATTCAATTTTTTAGGCATTCGCTTCACCTTTCATAACTTTTTTATAATATTGTGAAAATATTTTAGAGATAGAATTGAAAGAAAAATTAATTTCTGGATTACCAAATCGAGTAGAAAATCTTCAAATCTACTCGAAAAGCCTAGATGCCACTCATATTTAGTTCTCTTCCTATTTGAAGCCTTCTAGAAAATAAATCTTAGTTAATATTCTCTATTGTCCCGGCTATCGTTTTCGTTTTCATCATTCTCTTTTACATTCCTTAAATTTGTCATTTTTATTTATACTAATGATAGACTAACCACCCATTAAAACATAGAACATGCAAACAGTAACGCTTATCGTAGTGATGCATTAGGTAGTTCAAACTAAATCTAATTTTCACTTTAAAACTAAAACTTATTTGTATTTCAGTTGAAAGCATTTTTTCTTAAAAAGAATGGAGGGGAGTTATGTGTATATGAGTAGTTAGCTTACTTTGACACCTGTTTGTTTTCAATGTATCTCCATTGGATTTCATTTTCGGTTTCCCATACTTTTTTCCTACCGCTGGGTTTCTATCATTACCATGCTTGCTTTTGTATCCTTTTAAATTGTTCCTTTGTCATACAACACTCTATTACCAGAAAATATTTTATGCCAGTGTTAGATATTTTTGTGATACATAACTTGAAATGTCACCTTCATCATGTGTATTATTTTTGTTGTTGTTGTTTCCAAAATTATAGTGTTGATTTTTATTTATTTATTTAATTATTGTGGGGAGGGAAGGGTCAAATATTTATTTATAAATTTATTTATTTTTTAAATATATAATATTAATTTTTTATTCTTAATGTTATAATAATTAATGATTTCTAACATAAAATAATATAATTTAAGTTTAAGTGTATTTGTAACAATGTTTTTTATTTTCTATGTTATATATATATATATATATATATATATATATATATCATTTCATTTTTGATATTCTCTACATTAGCAACATTTAATTTAACTATAATATTTTTTTATTTTTTTAAAAATAAAAATAAATTATTTTAATAGAATATATTAAATGTATTATAAAAATTTACATAGAAAAGTTATGAAGAATTATAATAAATATTGATATATTATTAATTTTTTTTTTTCTTTTTTAAGGATGAATCATTTTATCATTTTAAAGGAAATGATAAAAAAAATACCATCATCCAATTTTTTTAAGGAGAGGTAGGGTAAACTGTCAAAATTGGTTATTGAATTCATTAGTTTTTAAAGCAACATATGCGAGTGAATGAATAGGCCCTATTAACAATGCCTATGTCTACTCTTACTCATATAAATAGAAGAGTCTCTACTATAATTATCAATTAAACAAACAAAATATGATTGTTATTTTATCATATCAATACAAATAAATACATATACATTAACCATAATATTATGTCTCAAAGCTCATTAAATTAAATTTATAATTATTTTAAAATTCACATAACATAAACAAAATATTAATTTATCCTCTCTAATTAAATCTATCATGAAATGCAAGAATCTTTACCTAGTTGTTGTTCTAAACTCTAAATTCCTTATGTGTAACCTTAAAAATTCACCATATGACTTCATGACAACTCTTGAAATCGAACCAAAATAGGGAAATTAGAGCCATATGCATAGCTAGTCACACGCACATGAGATGATGACATTCACGTATGCCTTTTACTACCTTTTTTTTTATAAGGATGCTCAAGAGAGGATCATTACTTCACCTTAATGGCATAATTCTGAAATAAAATTCCTCCTTGGATCACGTGCATGACCCCACTATTTTATTTTTGACTTGCTTAAACTTTTTTTGAAACATTCCATATACTTTAACATTTGCAGTCTTTTAACCTATAAAACATGGTAATTTGAAAAATAATATTTCTCATTAATGCGATCAATAATTAATGATATTAATTGATTATTGTTATGGAACATATTTAGTGTACTTCTATCATTGTGAGGGTTAATATGATCATATTTCTATACTTTTCATGTGTAACTATGTTGCAAGGCATCCAGGTTATTAGTGAGGAAGCATTACTTAGAAGATACTTAATAGATAAGAAAGGATGAGTGGTCATTAGTTTGTATTAATGGTATGAATAATTTTACCATCGTAACAAGTTTATTGATTAAACTTTTAAGTTAAATTTTAATGTCTATATGTAACGATGAAGATGTTATATTGATGTATTATTAACAAAAACTAATGGTGGTATTAACATCACATTATATATATATATATATATATATATATATCATCCTCTATAAGAGCATGTTTGAAATTACAATGTTTAGTTTATAATTTTGAATTAAATAAAGTTATAGATCTGTTTTACAGTTTTAAAGAAGATGTTTTATGGGCAATCACATGACAGTTGAGTTAACATCAGATTAAGTTGATATCTATCTTCTTAATATAATAAAATATTAACTATATTTTAATTATTTTTATAATATTATATTATTCGACAAAATGGAATCATTCACCTCTTATAAACAAAACTCTATTAATATTTTTTTTCTGCTGCACCCTTCAATTATTTTGAATGAATATATGTTATTATCCTGGTTCTATGTGTAGATAGTCATTTCTTTCTGTCTCATCAAAGGAACTGTAACGGCTTCAAAATACTCAATGCTCACCCTTTAGAGCTTGTCCTTAAAAGAGGCTTTCTAATAGGAGAATGGAACTGACATGTGCCAAGAAACAGAGAGGGAGAGTAAGAGAAAACTTACTAGCCTTTGATTTCGCCTATGTTCAATGTTTTGATCACTAACTTATCTTCTTTTCAAGTGTAAAAATACATGTATAACTTTTCTGCTCTGATCTTTGTATAATGTTTCCGCATTACTGTGCTTTGAACTAGGCGGTGTGATGGCACTAAGATGATTAGGCACTTTTAATTCTATTCATGATCTGAAAACATCGAAAAATTAAACATGTCGAGCTTTATGTGGTCTCTCTTGGAATTCCAGCTATGTTTGTTATATCTTCTTATATGATTCAACTCAGGGTTAGGAAACTAACTTGCCATCGATTTGGTCTCCCCTAAACATTTTGATGACTTACCTATCGTCTTGTCGACTATCTTCTTGTTGACTTGCATTAGGTTTGAGAGTCACTCACCTTATCCGATCAACACATTCTAATTACGTTCATTTATCTTCGAATCTAAATAAATTAATATTTCTAATCATGTTCATTTATCTTCGAATCTAAATAAATTAATATTTCTAATCATATTCATTTATCTATGGTTCCACATAAATGAAGTTATGTGTTGAATTAATTTCATATATTGTTTATAGCTCAATGTTGTGTACTTTTAAGTGTCATTATACATGCCAATAGATATCCTTTTGGTGTTGTTTCTATTATCCACCTTTCTCAATTATATTTATGTTTATTTCCAACTATATTTGGAGACGATTTTGAAATTTAGTTAGTGGTCGGGAACTAACAATATGTTTATTTACATGAGCTACATTAAGTTTTAGGTTTCTTGATCTATCACTTCATTATTTAATATTAATGGTATGTCAAATTTTTTGTTTTTAAAATTCATCAAATATTTTAATTTTACACTTAACATTCATTTTAAAGATTATTCGTTAGTTTTATTTTACATATTTATGTGGAATTTATATGCAATAAATTAGGATGGATGTGTAACTTGTCTTATTTAGTAGATTCTAAGCTCGGAAAAGATAATTTTATAAAAAAATCATTGCATAGCTATTTATATTAAGACATCACTAATTCAGATATAATAAACTTAATTAATGGATATCTTACTACATAAAACCAAAGGTGAGGGTTTTAAAGCCTCTAGGAAAATGATACTATGTAATAACCCTAGCTAAACCTATAATACATAAAATAAATTAAATTTACTACTCGTTAAGGTTTGTGGCATAAAGGGGGATAGTTTTAAAAAAAAAAAAAAAAAGTAGAACAGTCAAAGTGAACTTTACTCAAATCAATGTAGAGGTAAACTAAGAAATGATTACAACATTAATCCTATTACTTTATTCAATAACTATCTATCAAATGAAAGAGTAAAAATTAAGACTGCTTATCCAGGATTGAACCTGTCATGCCTCAATTTCTTTCTTGGCCAATGATGCTTTAAAAAAAGTTGTTATGGATTTAAAAGAATGATATTATAGAAATCAACTTTAGGTGAAAAGACTCCTAATTTCAATCAAAACATTCCCACAACATAAGCTTCATTCTCTCCAAGGCAAAACCTAAGAAATGACTCCTCAAGTATAAACATATAAAAATTATGAGTGTAATGATCTAAAAATGAATGTTCTTCCCAACATATTGAAGTGAAGGGGCATTTATATCCATATATTGACCCTAAACATATCTAGAACTTAACTGACAATATTGACTAGCTTGATTTTGTTAATCAGTAAAGATAACTCACAAGTAACTCCTCCCTCCACATGGCAGACACATCCTCCCCACTTCTAAGAGGATTAAGACACTTGGAACACATGTTGAAGCTTACCCTTTTAACTCTTTTTCTCTCCTTGATTTATATAAAGATCTCTTCTCTCCCATTCTTCAAAACACAACACTTTTGTTGATCTAGTCTTACTCTTGCATTCTTATTGCTCTCTTAGCCTAAAGTCATTCTTCTCCTAGCCTTTTCATGTTATTTTAATTGGAGTGATTTATTATTGCAAGATTTTAATACTAGTGGAGGGTTTTACACCATTTGACACTTTTCCTACTTGTCAAATCTCTCACCTCAACTTTATAGTTTGTTTTCATTTTAAGATAACATTATTCCTTAAGTTTTTACATTGCTTATTCAATATTTTTCATTTGATTTTAAGAAATATCATTTCAAAGTATCAAATCCATGGGTTTATAATGTTTATTCTTGAGTGCTTATATAGAGTTGAAGGTGAAAAGTGAGTTGATTCCCAAACTTTCTTGAGTTTTTTGCACTCTAACCCTGATTCGCATAATGCTCACAAGAAATTTTTTAAATCCATTATTCTAGTTTTTTCTACTTACTAGTTTTGTAGTAGACCTCTTCCAATAGAAATCATTTTTTGTGTGTTTTTTGTGTTCTTTCAAGAATTTATTTCCAACATCATCTTTACTTGGATCTTTATGTTCTACCTTTCTTTTATTTTTCTTTATGTTAGATAGGAGTATTCCTTGTTCTAGTATACCTTTAGTTGCACCTTTGATTGGTTCTATTAACTTCTATTTTTTCTTAGGCCTCATTTTTGAACTTATTTTTAGGGGTTGCATTGTTTATTTACCTTCTACACTTTTACTTATATTTGTATCTGAGTTTTATTCTCATGTTTAGCAGGCTATTTATGTTTTCTTTGAGTTTATTTATCTTTTTTTAAGCCAAATAAGGTAATTTATCCTTATTAAGCTTCACTTCCTTCATGGCTTGTGTTTTTTTATAGTTTTTTCATGTGTTATATTTTTCAAGATTTCCCACTTCTCTTTGTCTATATTTTATCTTTATTTGTACAACATGGATTCCTTTATCATTTTACATGCTCTTTAAGCTTTCATCTCTAGTTCTTATTTACACACTATTTTTTCAAAAAACTTGAGTTGTTAATGTGTGTAATTCCATTTTTTTTAAATTTATTTCTTAGTGGTTTCTTATGGCTATTTTAATGCAGTATTGCATTATATGGTTGTGCAATATGTTACAAAACACAAGTACGTAGTCCTCATGCCCATGCTATTTTAGAGTATCTTATAGCTATCTAAATAAGCATATGATTCCTTATTTACATTCTAAGCATATTTATATCTTTATTATTATGTTTGGCTTGGGTTTTCTTCCTCTTATTAGGGGATTCCAAAGTATAATCTTAAAATAAAAGAATGTTTGTCCTTTTTAGGTTTTTATGTTGTCCATTTAGATACCATTGGTTGTCTTTCTATATGCATCTTGATTCAACTCTTTTGAGAATATTAGAGTCCTATTCCTAATTTAGCTAAGGGGTCTGAGTAATAAAATCATTAAATTATATTGCAATAATAAGCTATTGATTTTTATAATTTAAATCATATTTTTGATCTTTCTAAAAATAGCAATAAACAATGGAAAATAAAACTTAGCTGAAAATTGACTGAGATGACTGTTGCAGAACCTAGAATTTGTTTTGCAAGGCTAGAAAAATATTAGAAACAAAGATCTAGACTTAATTTCATGACAGTATAAGATCATCATAACTAAACACCCTAAGGTTGGGTGTTATAGTCTAGCCTTAGAATTGTTGTCTAGGAGATTTAAGCTTTTTGGGGTTTGATGATTATGCTTGTGTGACCTTATCTGCAATGTTTTGACTATTAGATGTGTGTGGAGATAACTGTAGAAGTGATTTAATATTCAAACCCTATCACTTCTTCATGTTTGACAAATGATATTGAATAACCTTGGGAAAAATGGGTTAGTTTGTAATATGCACTGAATATGTGATCACATCCCATGTGTGGGCATGCTCCCTACATACCAATACTCCGAAGAGGGATCAAGGCCAATGTAGTTCTCCCACTTATAGTGCTTTATGTGATTATGTTATGAAGATGTAAGAAGGTCAAAATTGGTGTGTTTGAGTGTGACTAAGGACTATTTTGAAAACTTGGATGTACTTGGAATAATGTTGGTTAGTTGTATGCAAATAATAAGGAAGATTGCTTGAGTGGTCTTGCTTGTATTCTCACTTTGTGCTTGATAATAATGGTTAACCCTTCTAAATAGACTTTGAATAGCCTTTTATAATATTATATTGGTCATGAGTTAAATAAATTCACATTAGGCCAATATGATTAAGGATAAGGTTTCAAAATAATATGACCATTGTGGCTCAATAATGAACTTGGACAAGAGTGCCATAAGTGGGACACCCTAGAGTTGGGCACTATAGTCCAAATTGGGTGCTATTGTCTTAAGGGTATGGGACCTGGGGGAATGGATTTATCCTAGGAAGATCAGTTTGGTTGAGTAGGGATTATGTTCAAAAGGCTGTGGATGACTAGGAATCAGTGAAAAAAACCTATGAGGGTTGTGCAAGCAAGCATGAGGGACCTATGGGTTGGGTGTCACAAGTCAAACTCAAGTTACTAATTTTGAAATTTTATATGACTACATTTCCCCCCACCTTTATTATAGTAATGCATCAAATTAAAATAGTAGGATAAAGGAAAATAAATAATATACCTAAACTTACCTGAAAAGGTGAAGCTCAAGAAGATGTATGATGTTCAGTGTGCATAAAGAGAGAACATCATGAAGCATGAGTCTAAAAAATGGAAAACAAAGAGTAGATCAATTCTTACTAGACACATTATGTCTAAAATAATAATGTATAAGAGCTGAGTAAAAGAGAAATAAATACACCTCACTGGGTATGTGAACCAATAAAAAACCTATTGTGTTGTTGAATGATGTTGGGTATGTGATGAATTAAGAGTAATATCATGAATGGAGTTGACTGCTTGATTACATGAATGTGGTTTAATAATATAAGGGTAGGACCTTTTGCTCCATCATCATCAATCAAGTGAATCTAAGTGATCATGCATGTGCTAATTTATGTTTAGACTATGTGTCCAATCCCTTTGAATATATGGATAAAAAATACAAAGTCTAGTTGGTCCTTTGGCTCCATCATTGCCCTATGATGTGAAGCTATGAACGGATACCTATATGAATGATTGTCATATACGATGGGTCATGGATCCCATGAATGTATTAAAATATGATAATGTGGCATGGATAGCTCAATGTCTATTGAGAACTAGGCCAATATTGGCCACTTTGAAAAATGGAGATTGGACTTGTATAAAAGACCCTCTGTAAATGGAATCAAGGATTAGGAAGCCACTCAAGAACTCAGGTATTCAAGAAGTAAACTTGTATGAAATATTACTTGAAAATGATGCCAACCACCTGAAGATGGAGTAAGGCACGTAACTATTTAAAATGCTTGGGTAATAAACTAAACTCAAAAAAGGAGAAAGTAAGTGTGTCATGCACATTGACCCCAATCACTGGTGTTTGGAACATGGATTATGATCTAGAAGTTATATCAACTTCTATATCTATAACTAGAAGTGATATCCATCATGCTATGCATGATGACCCCTATATTTGGATTCTTAGAGAAAACTATGCTAAAACTGTTGTATTTGAGATGATTTGGATGTGTAAAACTATAGCTAAGCTAGCCTTTTTACCTATTTCTAGAAAACTTGAGTGTTTTTTTGTATACAAGAGCACCAAAATCAGGGCACCTTGGTGTTTTGCACTATTATCCATGTCTAGCACTATTGTTCTATGCTGAAACTAGTTACTAATATGGAATTATAACTATTTTTCTATTATGTTTTGACTGGTTTGACCTATAGATTTTGTTCTAGGTGTTCTAAATGCTATTATTTTGAAATTTAGGAGATTAATTCTCTATGATAAAACCCCTATTTATTTTCCCCTCTTTTGAGGGTAAGAATGAAGACCCTGCAATGATTGCCCTTAGAAGAACAAGCCCTACAAGTGTGTTATGCTATAAAAAGACATGATATAACAATGATAATCAATAAGATATCTCAAGATATATCATGATTTTTAATGAGATATTATTATATCAACAAGGGCATGCCTAGATAGATATAATAATGTAATAGCATGTGCAATGTACTGTATTAAAACTAGAATTTAAAATTCTAGTTAGTTATTAGTTTGTTAGTTGTTATGGAGGGATGAAACATGATGTATATCATGGAATCCAAGAAGCAAGAGAGATGCATGATATGGATCATGTAATGATACATAATGAGAAGCAAACAAGTAAGAAGTACATGAAGCAAGAAGCATGTAATAGAGTGGCCAAGGGGCCAAGTAGACAAGGGACATGGGCACATGTCACTAAAAATAGAAATCAAGTATACAAGGCATGATCAAACACCACATGCACATAAAATTTAAATCAATAAAGATTGATGTCAAATACATAATCACATACAAGAGTATAAGAAGAGGACATTGGCAAATGTCCTAAGGCACATATAATTAAATAGAAGCAAAGGACATTGGTAGACGTCCGAAGGCATATACAGGAGACAATCAGGTACTGAGAAATGAAATCACATATAGCTACACAAAGCATGAAGGGAGAGTATGTAAATACCATAAATATAATAAAATTTAACTAATCAAAGAAAGAAATGAAAGTTTACAAAACATGTAGTACAAGACTAGGTGTATGCTAGAAAATACACAAGTGCATATATTCTAGGGAGTGTCGATATGAGTAATCTATGTAAGTAATTTAATAGTGTAAATCAACATGATAAATAGAGTTTGTAGTGTAGGAATGATATAACTTGGATGGTGTAGTCATGTATAAGATGCCCCCAGTGGGTAGATGTATCGATATGTCTCTAGAATGTAGAAGTAAGATGCACTCTCAATGGGTAGAGTGAAGCAATCAAGGATCTGAATGTCACTGCACACACTCAAAGAAGATCAAGTGAATCATATTAGTATAGATAAATTGACATATAATATCATATAACAACAAAATGCAAGTCTAACATGTAGTAAAAATATAAATATGGATAATGCATACAATCGAAATGTTTTTGGTATTTTTGGAATATTTGAATGTTTTTGTATTTTGAAATATTGTGTTGTTTTTGTATTTTTGGAATATGCTGTGTACAAGAAATTGAAAAGATATTATGTACATGTAAGTAGAAATGAAACTATGTAGATATATTTTTGAATAAAATAGTATGTACACAAAGATATGAAAGACTACGCTGGAGGAGGTGAAGGATTCCAACATGGAATCTATTATGGATGGAAACGGAGGAAGGAATCACGTCCATCATTGAATGCCTCTAGATCATCATCATAAGTGTCATCATATGCTATATGATCTATATGTAGTTTGGCTATCTCTTTAGGTGTGAAAAAGATCTATGTTCTCTGTATAGTTAGAGATCTATTAAGTGTAGTGGTGTCACTCTATTGAGGATGAACTAATGGTCACTCTAGTGGTGAAGATGCTAGTTCTTCTCTAGTACATTTAACTTTGGTAGTAGATGGCCTTGGTAGAAGTGGTAGAGCTGGTGATGGTAGTGATACAATCTGAATAATACCTTAAACCTATAGTTTATTCAATCTTTCCTATAAATCTATACATGAGTTGGTGTCATGGCCTATGATTCTATGAAAGAGACAAAATGGCCAAATATCCTATTGTGATAATGAACTCATAGATCTGTGTTATACTTTAGGTAATATGATTAAGTCTTGATCAAGTAACATCTAAAGTATATGGTGAAGTTGATACTATGTGCTACCTATTTGAATCTAAACCACTAGCTTGATATCCATATAAGTAACCATGTGAACTGTATATGCCAAGTGATCTATTTGAGACTACCAATATGGAGTATGTCCTAAGAGTGTACTATGAAATGCTAAGAATGATGTAGGATGTTTAATAAGGGATTTAGAGTTATCTTGGTACTCTCTAAGGCCAACTAGTGTAAAGTTCAATCTACATAAATACTCATTTATGAGTGTGGGTGTCGTGTCATCATCTAAAGTAGCCACAAATCTGTATCAACATCATGCACATATGGGGACTCAAAATTTACCACAAGGGGTAAAAGTGATATGGGAGTCTCATCAAATGTAGTAGAAGAAGACTATGGTAATATGACAATAGCTAAAACTAGTGAAGTAATTGTGGTTGCTTGAGGAAGTATATCTATAAAATAAACTATTGTTGTTAGAATTGCTAAAGGTGACTGTGTAATTGATGTAGGAATTGTAACTAGTAGAGTGACTAGAATGGATAAAACTACTGTAACACTCTAAGTATCTAAAATTAGAGAAATTATTATAACTGGGGGAGGGAGAGATGTATTAGTCTCTCCTATCTCATATATTTGTATCTGATCAAGAGAAATATGATGAAGTGGTTCCTAAACTTTAATGTGAGGTGTCCCATCTATCAAAATAGTAGAAGATGACTCTATAACTCTATAATATCTAAATGGCTGGTTATCTCTTGGGTATGTCTATATGTATCCTTCATGGAGGAACTTAACACATCGATGAAGAGTAAAAGGAATAACCCCCATGGCATGTATCCAAAGTCATCCAAGCAAAAGGTTATAATGAAGAGGACCTGACATGACCTGGAACTGTGTAGAGAGGGTTTTAGGCCTGATCATGATATCAAAAGTAATAATGCCTAATGTATGTTATGGTATATAATCAAATCCTTGAATATGATTATATGATTTATGCATAGATGGCATATCTACTCCCATGGTTTGTAAAAATGTAATACTACATAAATTAAGTCTGGAACCACTATCAACTAGAATTCTCTTAACTACACTAGTTTTGACTTGACCTTGTATGAATAATGGAAAATTTTGATTAATAACTATTTGAGATGGCATATCCTCATAATCAAAATAAATAATATCTTTAATAGTTTTTAATGTATTGACCATGGATGAAAAATAAGATGGTTATAAATAAATTGGCATAGAATTTTGCATGAGTGCCTAATATAGAATGCCCTTGAACACATTTGTTTTTTGAAGTAGTTATAATATAAAAATCTTATCTAGTGTGATTTACAACTGATTGAAAATATCATATGCCCTATGTAAATTTGTCTATGTAGTTGGATTGGGTCTAGGGTAGGCGGGAAGATGAGGGTGACAGTGTTCTTGACTTGGTGGAGGAGGCATGGTGACACATTGAATAACAACTCTGATCATATTGTCTACTAGCTATGTAGGTTTAGTAATGACTATGGGAGGAGAGAGAAGATAATCAATAGGTTGGGGGATAAAAGGTGTTAGTTGGGATTTTTGGTGATGGGTAGTGACCTGGGGAAGAGTAAAATAGACAATGCAACATGAATCAGTATGGGGTAGATGATCAAAGGGAGGTGATATAAGAGATGTTTTAACATGTTTAATAGTGAATTTCCTAATATCATCCCATAGAATAAAATTAAGCTTGAAATGGAAAGAGTGAAGATTTGCATTAACATACAATATACTTCATCATTCATATACATGAGAGGCCCTAATATGAATTCTTTATTCTTTGCAATAAATATTAGGAAAGAAGTAACATCCATTGTTGATTGTATATGTAAAGTCTATTTTTAAATGTAAGGTGGTACCTTAAGCATATAAAGGATGTAGTGAGTGCAACTCGGGTTTGAATGAATTTATTTTTAAAATTATTATGATAATTTTAATAATAAAATATAAATTAATGGAGAATGTTTATAATTTTGATTTTAAAATATTAGAAAAATATGGAAATATTTCTAAAATTAGAAAGATATTTTTCTAAGGGTTTCTAGGGTTTTTGTCTTAAAAAAGGACCTAGTATATACAACTAGGGTTTGAATGTAAATTTTGAAAATTACTATGCAATTTTTATAGAAATTTGTAGATTTTTCATTTAAAAATTCAAGAAAATCAAGATATGATTGGAAAAAATCATAAATAATTTACCCTAGGGTTTCTAGGGATTTTATGTGCAAACAAAGTAAGTTGGGTTCACCAAATGATTTAACAATTTTGAGAATATTGTAGTCTTATTCCTAATTTATCTAAAGGGTCTAAGTAATAAATAAGTAAATGATATTATAATAATAAGCTATTGATTTGTATAATTTAAATTGTATTTTTAATCTTTTTAAAAATAGTAATAAATAATGGAAAATAAAACTTAGCTAGAAACTGACTAAGAAAACTATTGTAGAACTTAAAATTTTTTGTGGAGAACTAGAACACTATCAGAAACAAGTATCTATACTTCATTTCATGATTGGATAGGAGCATCATCATTGGACACCTTGAGGTTGCATGCTATAGTCAAACTTGGGCACTATTGTCTAGGAGATTTAAGCTTTTTGGGTTTTGATCATTGTGCCTATGTGACCTTGCCTACAAAGTTTCACCTATCAAATGTCTACAGAGCTCACTGTAGGAGTGATTTAGTCTTCAAACCCTAGCTCTTCTTTATGTTTGAAAAATGATATTGAATCACCTTGAGAAAAATGGGTTAGTGTGTAATATGCACTAAACGTGTGATCACACCATGTGTGTGGACACGCTACCTACATACCAATTCTCTAAAGAGGATGTAGTCTCTCACTTGTAGTGTTTTGTGTGATTGTGTTATGAAGATGCAAGAATGTAAAAATTAGTGTGTTTGAGTGTGACTAAGGACTGGTTTGAAAACTTGGATATGCTTGCAACAATGTTGGCTAGTTGTATGTAGAGAATAGGGAAGATTTCTTGAGTGGTTTTTATTGTATTCTTGCTTTGTGATTCATAATAATTACCAACCCTTTTAAATATATTTTCAATGAAATTTTGTAGTGTTCTAATGGTCATCGGTTAAATGAATTCACATTAGGACAACATGGTTAAGGATAAGGTTTTATAATAATATGACCATTATGGCTCAAAAATGAACTTGGACAATATCACCATAAGTGGGACACCCTAGGGTTGGGTGTTATAGTTCAAATTGGGCCTTGTTTTCCTGAGGGTATGGGACATGGGGGGATGGATTTATCCTGGAAGAGTAGTTTAGCCAAGCAAGGGTTAGGTTTAGAAGGTTGTGGATGACTGGGAATCAATGAAAAGAATCCTATGAGCGTTGTGTAAGCAAGTAGGAGGGACCTATGGGTTGGGTGTCACAAGTCACACTCAAGTTACCAATTTTGACATTTGATATGACTACACATTTATAGTCTTCATGCTCCTTTTATTTTAAACATTATTATGGTGATAGGGATTGTAACCTTATATTTAACATTATTATTTTCTTTGTCTCTCTTTGGTAAGTTGATTCAAATATTGTTTGTTATAACCTTTAAATCCATCAATGAAAAATTTTATTCTCCTTGATAATTTCCACATTCATAATTTTATGTTATCTAGTTTTATAAACATTTTATGCTATTAAATATTAACCTTATATTTAAACACAACTCATGAAATATTTAAATGTGTTGAGTATATGTTTGTTCATGTATTTTAAAGTTCAATTGATATTAAGCTCTATCTTCTTACCATCTATTGGATATTGAATACTCCTTAATGTTCTTTTAATTTAATCACATTAAACATTAAATTAGTTTTCTTAGTTTGGTGCAATTCTTAGAAGTCTCTGTTTGGACCTCTATTTATGATTTTTTCCCACTTAAAGCATCTTATAAATCACAAAAAACAAAACAAAACTTTTATTCTATATTTTTGGTGTTCCTTTTTTACATAAGACTTCTTTTGCACATAAAAGGCAAATTCATGTAAGTTCATTCCATAAAATCTTAATTTCATTGAATCAAAATATAATTTTCATGGATTTATTTTTATTAAAACTTTGGTGTGAGCTTACATTTACAATTCAATTGATAATCATCCTTATGTAATATTGGTTTTTAAGCATTATTGGTTTTCTTTTCTATCTTAGATATTACTTCTATGGCATTCAAGTTAGCCATTTTTTAGCATTTAAACATTATTCACATCAAATCAATTTTAAAAATGAATAAATTTGTGCTTTTATAAATTCTATTCAATTTCAAATTAACATCATAAATACCTTGCATAGTTTATTTATTGCACTTCATAACTATTTTTGAAACCAAATGGCAAACATGCAATTTTCCTTTGATACCCTAATAAAAAAATTGCATCTTTTACAAATGATACTAGCTCTCTAATGATGAAATTATTTGTATTTCTAAACAACTTACAATTTTTTTAAACACTTCTTATACCAACCTTAGATTGAAAATCATGCAAAATATGAGCTATTAGAGTAGTGCACTTAGTAAGTGTGAAGATGGTATTCTTGAACCTAGATTACCTAAATCTTATGCAAATTGTAAAGGTCTCAATTTGATGATTCAGATAATTGTCATGAAAATTTGACATATTATTGTCCTCCTCATCGAAGCACTTATATTACGACTTATTTTGATTATAATTCTTGGAATGCTTATGATTTGGTTAAAAATGATAAACCTTGTGTTCATTGTGAAAAACATGGGCATCGTATCTCTAAATGTCTAAAATTACAACCATGTAAACCTTTTGGTAAATCCTCACATGACACTTTTCATTGTTAAAAAATGAATAAATCTCCTACCACTAAGGTTAAAACTATTTATATTCATAAAACTGATGAATCTTATAAAGACCTTGATGTGTCTTCATGTGATGCTTCTTTTATTACTTCTCACTGCATATCTTTTGATAACAACACATCTTATTTGTATATATTTTTATTAACTAAATCACTTTACTACATTCCTTATTTTATTTTATATCATATATGCCTTGGTTATGCTAACTAACTTTTTTTCATTCTAGATATCATACTTTATGATGGATGTTTTTTTTGCTTCATTTTCCTTGTTATAAATCTAATTTTATTACATTATGTTTGTAGATACAATTATATTTTTATCATAATAGTTTCCTAACTTGAAATATTGGTGTTATCTTGTTTGTCTTATAGGTTTTGTGGATCATTAATCCTTCTTGTTAGTTTTTGCTCGATTGCATATCAACCACAATATGTGAAGAGGATTCTTAGATATTCTTGATGATCACACTTTCAAGTAGATAATTCCATATGTGTTATATAAATAGAGGTATAAATCCCCACCCTTGAGCATGATGTGAACATGGTAGCGAATATCCCCACATTTTATGAGGAACTATGAGAGGAAAGTGGTGCCTCTAAAGAGATCCCTAGGAGAGATCGCAAGAATGCCACCATGATTGGACATGGTGAAACACACCTTGTATAGGGTTATATCCACCTCTTAATTGTGTAATCATAGATGGAGAGGGTGGCACACAAGATACATTTCATGAGGTATCACCCTGATGATGAAATAACCTTTGCTAGTGTTCAATCTCCATAACAACTTTGTTAGTTTCAACTTGAATCTATAAAAGAACATTAGAAATAGCAACATAATTATTATAGATATAAAAGTGATTGTTAGAAACAATAATAAAAAATAGAGTTGAATTCTTTTATTTCCATACCCAAAACAAGATTTACACTCAGAAAAAATGCCAAACATGAGTGTATTATAGTGTCATCTTAGGATTGTCACTGAGGATAATATGATGCTAATTAAAAGGCTTAGGGTGAAAGGTTCTAAAAAACATCAAAGATCTAAGACCAAACACTTTGGGCCTTATAAAAAACCTAAAAAATTGCATGATAGTCCTTAAATGATCGAATAATGGGCCCCTATGATGTACCACCTCTAATTAAACTAGTCTTCTCCCAATAGGAATCCCTTGATGAAGTATACACCAAGAAAAGTGAGCAAGCTTAGGTTCAACACAAGCATATCATATAGTTTTAAAGCATCTATCTTAGACTAAAAAGAATGGGTGAATATCCCATCTGACATTAATCTTAACTACCATAGGAATATGTGGTAGAGTCTATTGATACCCTTTATGATCAATGAAAATTTGGAAGTTGGTGTCAACATACTATTTTGAGTCCTTTCGTCAATGGAAAGAAGAGGTGATAGTGATTTTTTAAATCAAATCAGCTAGAATAACTTGTATAATCTCCTCATAGGTTTCCTTATTTGTAGATAAATTTTTTAATTTCAATTTCAATTCATCCCAGGAAAGCCAAAACTAAGAGTGTTTTCAAAACAAATATTTCACAATACAAATTCCTCTATGAAAGACCTTAAGAGAATGAATCCATGGCACCTATTTAAGAGGAACACAACAATAATTCATAATAGAACATCAAAGAGTATTTTGGTTGATATAAATTCCATATATAAATCTTTAACCTTTCTATAACAACCAGGGTTTAACTTTTTCCCATGCTTTCCAAATAATCACAAAAGACCCCAAAAAATTACATGTGATATAAGAGTAATAAATTTAGAAAAACATAGACCTTTCTAGGTTAAATGGCCATGTGGGGTGCCTTCATAAATGAAATTGTAGATTAAAACATTGCAAGATTCATTTCTTTTAATGTCACATAAAATCCATTTGACATAGAGTTAAGGCTCAATGAGGACTGTCTATCAAACCCATAACTCCCACCTCTTCGTAAAGATACAAAAATTCTAAGGCCATCTTATAGAACCCTTTTTCCAATGGAGGGATTAGCCCATATGAAATATCTAACTAGTTTCTCAAGATTTTAGACCAAATTTATAGATGGAACCCAACATGAATAATAGTACACATGGGTACCTACAAGAACTTTGGATCAAACTTGAAAATTTCCAACTGGAGAGAAGTATTTGGTGATCTAATATGAAAGAATTTTTACAACCCTATCATAAACATATACTACCATAAAATAGAGGGGGAAATTTGAAATACAAAGGGAATACCAAATAAATTTAAATTTTCATTATGCTAGAGCCATTTCCAGTCATAGATACTCACCTTGCGATATGGAGGGAGGAAGGATTTTCAGTAACACTATGCTTTTTCACCATCTAATGGAAGACTCAGAAGCAATACAATAAATATCACTAAAATACATAGCATTATCAACATTGTATTCTTCCTCAATAAATGTGAGAAAGGAGTCATCTAAAAAATAGAAATTGAGGAATTGCATAGGCTCCTCAATAGGCAAGGAGATACTACAAATAAGCCCTTGATATTAATAATTGGCCAACATATATCCAAAACCCTTATCATTAAGAACATATAAGGTATGGACTAACTAGAAACCTTGCCCAATGGATCTAAAAAATTGAGATGATCATAATTAATTCCATTAACGGAAATAAAGTTTGAATCATAAAAAAAATGAAGTGCACCAATTGCAAGAAAATAGGTCCAATCCTAAGGTTTTTAACATATAAAGAATAAATGGTCACTCATTACAATAATAGGATTTTTAGAAATCAATTTTTATAAACATCTTTTTTTGATTGGAATGGTGAGCCTATTACATATCCTCCCACACAACAATGACATTATCCAAAACATTTATGAATTGAATGAATCCATTCTACTTAGGTTGAGTAAACAAGGGTAGGAGGTGGTGAATATGAAGTGTTACTACTTTCGTAATTATATTATAAGAGACATTGAGAAAAGTGATGGGTGACAAATTTTAGATTAATTTAGGGTCTCCTTGCTTCAATATGATTTGAGGTAACCTTGTTAATATTAAAATCAATGGATTGGGTGTCAAAGGATTCAAGATAGACTTGATATAAGTCTAGCCCAATAGTATCCCATAATGTTTTATAAAATTAACAAGGAAAGACATCACAATCAAGATATTTTTCATTGGCCATTTACATCACTCCCTCATGCAAATATTTAATGGAAATTTTCCTATCACATGCAACTCATTGAGAAGGAGTTATCTTGTAGGGGACAAGAAAGAGACATTATTAAAGAGATTGATGTCATTTTAGGTGGGGTTCCTAAGCTATGAAAACTTGATAATATCACCTTATAAAGACTTGGATCGTGTATGGAACTTCAATAAAGCGCTAACTTCTATCCTATATGATTGTAATTTATTGAGATGTATGCATGGAATTATAATTTGAAAAAAAACTTAGGAATAGATATCACCCTATTTAAGCCAATGCTGATGCACTTGGATTTTAGTGACACAATTATTGTACTTGTCTATAATTTTGATACATTATCTTAATCCCATAAACTATAGTTGTACGGGCTCATAGAAGGGGATTTGTTCAAGTGCTATAACCACATGGCTCAACTCTGAGGAGGTAGAGGAATAAGAGAATTGTAATATTTTTGAAAAATAATGGCCATAAATCTAGATAAATCTATTATTTCAAGTGATCACTTCAGACAACCACTTTATCAAGCCTAACTATTGAGTTAGCTTGGGGACTAGATTCCAAAATCAGTAAATGTGGGCCACAATGGGACCGTGATCTAATATATATGTATTAAAAAACAACTTTAATTTTTTTATTTTTTACATTTTTAACTCCCAAGTGATGTGAAATAAGATGGGTGAATATATGAAAAGGACAAAATTTGGCATGGCCTCAATCGATAACAAAAAAATGTTATCAAATGATAAGTATGGTTGTATAGAGATCATGGCCTAATCAAACCATATGAGCATGTGATCATATATAATTAAAATAATGGTATAGGTGTTCCAAACTTCAAACATGGGATGGATTTTAGTTTTGAGTTCATAAAACCTATATTTATTTCACATGAAAATATAAGCTTCTATTTCAATAGTTGACGAATGCAGTGAAAATGGATATTCTTGTCAATAAGTTGTTCCACCATAAATATCCCAATATATGTTTAGAATCTCATTATAAATATGTCACCATAGATACATCCTTTCATGGGAATCATTTAATTTATAATAATTAACAATATCAAAGAAATGGTTATCAATGTAGAAAATTACACATATGATGTGATGTAGGGGTTAGAGCTAGAGTCTACATAATGTGAATTCAATTTCACATAAATATATTTAATAAGGATTCAATGACATAGGTTATGATTAAATTTTATAAATATAATATCACAAATAATCAATTTATTTACAACATAGAGAAGGAAACCTGTGTCCTTGATTTATGAAAGCTAATAATGTCTATATGTGCAAAAAATATGAAAATATTACACCACATACTTAAAAGTTGTGTCTTTTATACCCTAAAAATTTGATGAAAAATAATTCATAAATTATAGGTATCAATAAACATATCTTTAGAGTCTAATCCCTTCAATAATTCATACCAAGTTTTCAAGGATTGTGTATTATTATAATGAATGAAATCATAAAGTTGAATGGCTATCGATATGCAAGATCTACCACATACTCCCTTCATAGTGTATACATGTAATATATTCAAACTTTTATTAATTACTAATACTTTGTATCTTGCAGGAACACATCAAGTCTCAATCTATTTGAGTAAACCCTTTATGGGGTACACCAGGAAAGGGGTGGGAAACCATTGGTGCTTCTAAGGATTCTTGTCCCTTTTTGTACTTGTTATCTATACACTTGTCTCCTAAAAACATTATACCTAAGATTGTTCTTCTTTGTTATACCCTCTCTAATAATTTCCCACTTTTCATCCTCTTTTTCATCACCTTAATCCCATTTTGTCAGTCAATTATACTAGGTTAACTGGGTTGACCCTGTATAGTTTTTGGTGATCTTCTCTTAGGAACTAGTTTTTCCTTTGGCTGACCTAGCTCATGGCCTAGTGAATAATTATCCAAAATTGTGCTAGGTTGACTAGGTTGACCCTGTTGACCAAAAATTTTAGAAGAGTTTGGGGTCAAATCCACCTATATATGGGTTAAATGACATAAGTGAGTGTCTCTTGGTATCCAAGTCCATCCAAATCCCAAAAAAATGGTGTTTGAATAAACCCCCTTCATTCAAACCCCCACATGTACTTTTTGAAGGGGGTTCAAATGAAGGGGTTAAACATTTAATTTATGCATTTGATTAATTTAAATAAACAAACCAATGAAATGATTTATTTAGAGGGAGTTTGAATGAAGGGAGTTTGAACAAACCCCCTTTGTTCAAACCCCATGTGGCATCAAACCCTCACCCATTAAAGTGGAAAGCTACTATTGGCCTAAAATTACTACTTTAGAAACCACATATTAGGATGAAAAAATAAAATAAAAACATGTGGATCTACATATAAATAGGTCTTTTTATGAGCTTTATAATAATATGATTTTTTAAAATAAATTTTAATAATATTTAATATTTATTTTCATTTATTTAATAAAATATACTAATTTATAAAATGAAGTACCTTATGTTTGAGGCACAAGAAAAAATAAGAGACTATGGCCATTTTTTTTTGAAAAATATCAATGCACTCAACTTTAATGTCGTTGTTCTAATAGTGAAAAAATTAGTCTATTTTAACATATGTATAAAAAAATATCATGGGGAGAAGTCATAAGCATTGATATTCCCTACCTTGATCATTAAAAAATTAATAATTTTTTTATCAAAAAATTATTAAAAAATAATCTTTCACTATGTTCATGTTTCAAGACCTCTTTGAAAAAAAATCTTGAGAAAATATTATGTTTTGAGAAAATTATGAGGAGTATAATCAAGTTCTTAATAAAACATTTTATACATGAAACATACCCACTGTGTATTCAGGTATTAAAAAATCTTTTTATTTTTATTTTTATTTTTAAATAATAAATGTAATCTATACTTAAAACCAAACATTTCATTAGTTTACACCATTTTCATAGATTATATGGTTAAGTCACTATTGTCTATATAAATTGAGAAATGTTCACATTTTTATTTTTTGTTGTCCTCTTTGTACCAAAAAGTGGGACACAATATTATGCTTCAACCCATATACAATTTCATTTCACCATTATTTAGAGAAGAGAAGAAGAATAAAGAGCTATTGTGCATCTACTTATTCATCATTCTACTTGAAGAATAAGCTTAGGGTTTCATACTTTATTCGGAGACACGGATCTTATCTTGTGGAGAAGTCTTTTGGATGCATTGAAAGGTTATATAGCCTAGACCTGAATTATCCTTGTTATCTTTATATAACATAACAACATCTTACGAATCACCTTGGTTAAGGGAAATATTGAGGCTTGGTGGGTTTGTCTTCAAAGGTAAGTATTCCTAACTTTATTTCTCCTTTGTAAGAGTAGATAGATATGCATCTATACTTATCTTCCATGCATTAAGATTTTGTATACATTATTATGAGTATATGTCTCTTATGTATGTTTAATTTCATTGTTTCTAAACCCCACTTTATACCACAAGCTTTGGCAATCACTAGATTATATTTAGTTTATTTTTTACTAGTTTAGTGAGTTATCAAAACACAGGATTCCCTTAGGGTTATTACGTGATTGTGTTTGATTGGAGGCTTTGGAACCCTCTCTAACATAGTGTATTATGGTAATAGATCCCTTAATCAAGTATATTGGATCCTCATATTGGTCATGTTTCTTCTTAACAAATGTGTCCCCAATTGGAAGTGTATGGTATGATCTTTCTTCTCTGAGTTAGGATTGATTTATAGACATGATGCATTTTTGATTGCATACATTCTGGTGAACCCAATGTGAATCTAACCCTTATAGGGTTTTTTTCACTTATTTTATTAATTTATTTCCTATATATTTATGATGCTAGGTCGACTATATCACTATAGTACTAACTTTTGTGCACAAGTTTAACACATAGTCGCATTAATACAACTTTATTCTATTTGTGTAGGTTCTTCTTCAGCTATAGGCTACTAGGTTGACCCAGTCAACACAATACAAGTTTTTAGGATTTTAGACATCTAGTTCAAACTACTATTTTGACCCAATAGACCCTATACATTTTAAGCATCTATTTCAGTATACTAGGTCAACCCAGTTGATACAATACACTTTTTTAGGCTCTAACAAATAGGGATTTATGAAGCTAGGTTGACCCAGTTGACATAGTTAGAATAATTTTATAGTATTAATCAAGGTTATTCAACAAAAATCTTACTTCTCTATATATTCCAACCCACCAAGGTTATTTTCTATCCTTCTCTATCTTTTTCTTACAACTCTATTTTTCACAGTTTGTAGTCTTTAAAACTACCCTATACAATTAACTAGGTCGACCCTATCGACACAGTTCTATATTTTTTATTCTTTTTAAAAATCTATGTCGACTCTATCGATGTAGTTCATTTTTATACCCTTACTTCCATAGTACAGAGGTGACACTATCATCCTTGTTCTATATTATCTGTATACACTATTGTCAGAATCAACACTGTAGTGTGTTTCAAAGTTGGAATTAATCCTTATATGTTAGTAATTATCTCACACTTCTATTTCTTGTTGATTGCATGCTTAGAGTAGATCACATAGTATAATTAGGTTGTTTTCAATTTACCGTTTAGTTACAATATTTTTTTCTTTTATGAAAACACTACCAAATCAAAAAATCTTTGAAATTATTTTAACAGTTATCTACCCAAGGCCTACCTACTTAGATTTCATCACCAAGGGGGAAGTCGATGTGGTTATTTATCCAAGTATAAAAATGTGGTTAAGGGTATATTTTGGCTAAGCATCCAACACATTATCTCTATGATGTGTGAAGTGAAGGGGCAGGCCCCAATACCAAACAAGTACCATTGCCAATACAGATCCCTTTTAGCCCAAAAATCCTAAAACCATCCTTATATTGCTTTCAAGTTCCTTGTTTACATCCAACTTCATATCACATCTAAAATTATATTCTAGTAATCTGACAAACATTCAATTTGACCACTTAATTAGCTTTTACATCCAAATTTATTGCTTGGTCTTTGCTCAATTGTGTGTTGTATTGCAAAAACATGCATTAGCTAGCATTGGTACAAGGTTTTGTGTTGTGTGCCTTAACTGGATCAACCTTATTAATCTGATTGATTGTGTGTTTCTTTTTATTTATTTCTTTCCTAAGTACTTATTAAATCTTTCTTATTTCAATGTATAGTCATTTTTGTCGACATAGTCTCTTACAAGATATTTATTTTCCCTGTATATTATGTTAGGTCGACCCAGTCAACTTTGTACACTTTTTTTAGCCCCTATTTTGTATGCTAAGTTGACCTAGTCAAATTTGTATAGTTTTCTATCACTTCCTATTTCCTTATTTAATCTTTCTCCTTCATCATGAACATTTTGTTTGAAGATAACACCAAGTTGAATTTAACAAACATGATGAATTTTACCAACCCTCATAGGGTCTATCATAAGTAGAGTAGGGATCCTCTCCTATATGAGAGTAATTTTCATATATCCACTCACATAATGAACTATAAGACTGCTCATCATTCCTCTTCTCAATGTAATCCTATATTTTCACTAGAATATGAACCTAAATTAGATTAGACCCTTGAAATACTCTTTTTCATCTCTATATTTCCTCAAAATCAATGAAAGGATACTTCTACCATTTACCATCTCATGATTAGTGGTCAATCTGAAGATCCTCATTCACCTTATCATACATTCTCACATGGATTTATGGGAACTATTTTCATTTATTCTCAGCGTCTTCCCTTGATTATGACCCCTTCTCATACCATGACCTCTTCTTATTTAAATTCTACCTCCATGCTTAGTATCTCCACTAACATGGTAGGTTCCTCATCTAGCAGGGCTCTTATAAGATCCATTATCTTCAACCCATCCACTAGTGCATCATTTGCTACCTAAGGTAATAATGCTTATAGTGCTTCATCTTCTCATCCCTTCACTAGTTCAACTTTTTCCACACAAGAAAATTCTTCCACTAGTGCTTAACATTATAACAGTTCCTGTCAAGATCCTATCAATGCTAATAGTGGTACCCAAGACACTAATACCAACTATAATAATTCAACTAATGCTAACAATTCCAATCAAACCCACCAAATCTTATTACAAACACTCAATAAAATTAATACCATTCAAACTTATAATACAAATAAAATGATGAGAATGTAAAATCACCTTCTCTATCTTCAAATCCACCCTCAACCAATGACTTGGGGCATGCATAATAAAAATTTCCCCTCCTTTTCTTAGAGATTATGATGGAAATCTCATCTCTCAACCTCCTCTTATAAAAAAAAAATTAAACATCTTAAAAATGAGCCTCTTATAACTTAAATTGCTAATATTGATATAGGAGTTATCAACCCTACCATCTCCTACAATGGATCCATTGATTCTAATCTTCATCTAAAAATATTTGGAAATATTTATAAGGTTTAGATCAAATTAAACACCTTTTCCACTACCAATATACTAGCCAAAACCCTCATGGGTGATGTTTTAGATTGGTACAACCAACTTAAGACACATTCCATTACTAGTTAGGAAGATTTAGTAAATGCTCTAGTCCAACAATTCTAAACTAGTGATCTTCCCAAAAATACTTTGGCCCATTTCATAGATTGTAAACAACTTAAAAACTAAACTTACCAAGATTTTTTTAAAAGGTGGAAAAATTTATCCAACAAATGTGAACATAACATGGATGATGATAATCTTTTCCAATGCTCTTTTTCCCAAGTTATAATATCAGTTTCACATTCTCTCCATATATTTTGGAGGAAGCTATTTATCAAGCTAAATGTCAATATTTCTTTATGATTCAATTCAATACACCCAATCCTTTTGTGCCTCCTCACATCTTACTTAAAAATAAAAATCATAATGCTACAAATGATGGAGTCATGGAATATCATGACACCATTTATAATATTCAAGCTATTTTTCCTAACCAATTTTCAAAACTAGCTTCCATTTCTCAATGATATACCAATACTCATTTATCTTCACCTAATAACATCAATGTTCACAAAACTTTATCCTTAGCTGAATTACTTAAGCATCTACCTAGGCCTCTTAAATGAGAATCTGATCCCAATCATCCTATGAAATCCTAGTATGATCCTAACATTTTTTTTGGTTTCATTCCTATTGAGGTCAATCTCATGAGACCTATAGCTAGCTTCATAATTCATTTATGGATTTTTTTCTTGGTCCTTATTTTGATCATGACTCTATTATTTGAAAACATCAACAAGCCTATGACATTTATTTTAAATATTGTGAATCACATACTAAATCTCAAGCCTTGAATCATGTTAATGCTCATTTGGATATATATAAAGACCCTCTTCCTTATCACCATAATAATAAAGATACCCAAGACAAGCCCACCCCTTCCACCAATAATGTATGAAATCTTGTTGACCCAAATCCCAAAGATAATGTGGTTAATATGACTAATATGTGAAGGATGGTTGCTTTCATTGACCCTTAACCTATCTACACTCCATTGTCTCCAACATTTTGTGTTATCTAAGATTTTTCTCCAACTCACTTAAATGAGTTGGGGCAAGATGACCTTATAACCTTTGATGAACCAATTCCAACTTCTCTTTTGGATAACACTTCCCTTTCTATTTCTACAACTCCTCCATCTTCTTTACCTAACACTAATTATAATCAAGATTCTATTAACACTTTTTATACCAATTCTCAAAACTAACCGAAACTAGTTACTTCATCTTCTCATAATAATTTACAACCTTATTATAAAATATCTTCCTCTTATTAACACAAATTCCAATGTACTTTAGATCCTCCTTCCAAGGACCTCCTTTAACACTAATAATCTTCTTATGGGTTATGATGAGTGGGATCCCATCAAGGAAGTCAGTAATTTGCCATCCAAAATCCCATTCCTTGAGCTTATGAGGACCTCTCCTCATCATAGAAACCATCTCAACCTATTTTTTTTTCCAAATGAACATCCCTCACCCTCCCCTAGCAGGATGTGAAGTAATATTATGTAGATCTGAAGATAACATTTTAAAACAATGCAAAGAGATATCCATCCATGTTGAAAAAATAATGGACACTTTTCTTTCCTTAAAATTTCCCATTTATTCTATCATTCTCGATGAGATTATGCTTTGTGTGGTGATACTCCTATATTCATTAGTGTTTAAATTGGTGATATCCATGTCAAGCATGTATTGATTGATGAGGGTTCCAAACTTTGCGTTACCTCTCTTGATTTTATCAAAACCCTTGGATATTATAAATGCAATCTCAAATCCAAAAGAAACGCTTGCCAAGGATATGATCAAAGGAAAATGCCTCCTTAAAATTGTGGGAAGATTCTCATTACCATCCCACCTATCACCATTCATGTGAAGGTAAATATATTTAACTTTCCTCTATCTTATAACATCTTACTTGGTAGGCCATAAAATCATCATATGAGAGAATTTACTTCTTTTGCCTACCAATGCATTAAATTCCCTCATAATGGAAGTATCTACAGGATTTAGGGTGATAGTAACCCTTAGAATTTTTAACAATTCTAAGACCATGGTGTCTTCAAGATACCTACTCTTGAACTTTTGCCTAGTGTTCTATTCCATGAGTCTCAATACTTTAATTTTCCAATCAATTCCAATCAAAGTTACAATGGTCAACCTGAACTCATTGGGAATATTCCTCTTAACCTCTTAGATTCTGATGATGAGCTTAATGCGATCAATTTAAATATTAAAACTTATGATCTATCATCTCATCTCTTAGCTTTATGCTTCTTTGTAGCCTCATTCTCGTAAACCACCTTGTGATGACATTCCCATCATCTTTACTAAGAATCAACATTCCATTCATAAGACTTCATCAGATGATAAGTTCATCCTTACTTGTGTCATTGATCTTCACACACCTAATTATGATGATGGTTATTGCTTAGATGATCCGTTCCTAGGTGGTCTTTTTTAGGCCTATAATGCTGAGATTATCCATTATCATTCCTCTTTACTTCTATTTTTTTGTGTATTTTCTCGTATTCCATCATTTACAGTTCCTAATTTTAGTATTTTTCCTCTTAATCACAAGGTAGAGATGGTGCAAATACCTTCAATTTGTAAAGAATATCATAGGAATATGCTCATGGATCATGCTATGATTGGGCCTTATCATTTTTCTGGGTACCTTGACCACTATAGCCTATTTATCCCTGAGATGCATGTGACCCTTTTTTGACCTTCTGTATGCCCCACCCCTCCTTTAGTAGAGCTTGGTATAGTTGTTCCCATTTCTTCTCCTACTATAGTTGAGCCCATTTATACTCCCATTATCACTAAGTCTATCCTTTCTTTTGATCCCATCACTCCTTCCATTGAGCCTAGTCCCATTCCTTCCTCACCACCACCTATTCTTGGTCATGGTTTTATTTCTTTACCTAAAATGGCTCTATTTCCTACCAAATGGGATTACGATGCTTCCAAAGCTTCTTCCTCTCCTGTTACACCTCATGTTATAAGTAATTATACCAATACTACTCATAGGTATATATATTACTTTAATAATATAGATAATCATTCATCCACTGATTGTCACAAGCTATATGATAATATAATGATACTTTACGTCCTTCTTCCCCATAGTCCTTCGACAAGGCCATAACTCCCTTGAAGATATTACTTAATTATATTCCTATGTATGGATAGGTATATTGTTTTTAGAATCAAAGTGGCACCCATCATACTGATCATTACCACATACTTTAGCAGCACCTTATAGATCATATCTTAACCATTCCTGCTCCTTCTTCCATTATTCCCATAGGTTATTCCCACAAGATTGCTCCCTCTTATTCTCCCATGGTTCCATCCCCTCATGTGGTCCTGTATTCACCTCTTGTTCTTCCACCCATGATTCCTTCACCTATGGACCTTCCCTCATCTATGGATCCTTATCCACCTATGGGTCCCTCACCTATGGACCCTTCCCCACCAGTGACCCCTTTGTCTCTTATATAGTCTACTCCCATGAATTCTTCTGAAATCCCTTACTTGATAGTCCTCATTAGCATGATCCATCAAGCATTCCTAACTTTTCTATTGAGGAAATTAGATGAGAAGTATTTTCCCAATTTTTGTTGAAGATATATGAGACACTACCTGTAGTTCACCTCTAAGTTCATAAAGATCTATTAGATATTTTGGATAATGTGTGTGGATAAATATATCAGTATTTATGAACACATGTATGTTCTTTACATTTTTATTTTGGATTAGATGAGTGATCCAATCTTATCTTTATCTATTTTTTATATCATTTGACATTGTGTCAAATTCTTATTTATCTTACATGGTGACTTTAGTTTTTTGCACTCTGTATTTTATGTTCACTTATGGATGTCCTCTTTATTATTTATTTATTTTTCTTTATTAAAAGTTATCCTTTATTTTTCTTTCACAATTGTCTACTTTCTTATCACTCTTTACATGAATAATTTTCATTATGACTTGGTTATACAAACCTTGTTCCCTTTAGTCATCCTTATTTACCATGTGATTAGTTAACAAACAATTAATCTCATTATAATCTCCTTTCACCAGTCCACTTTGGATCTCCTTTATTCCATTTTTCATAAGCTAATTATATACATGGTTGAGACTTGAGATAATTTGTTGGTTCATTGTTAAGCCTAAGTGTTCTAGTAATCTTATCTCTGGTCACTTAGCTTTTTTTTAACTAAGCCTATAGATCATTCATATGTATCACTCTATCTCTCGTGATTGGTCATTCCATGTTTGTATGGAGGAGTAATCTTAAAAAATCATTAAAAACATCCAAAATCCAAATCATTTAAAAAAAGGAAAGTATATGAAAGGCAAAAATATTCAACATTTTCAAAGTATAATCAAACTAAAAGACATGATTCAAAGCACATATCCTTCTAGTCTAAGAACAAACTCTATAGCTGGCCTCATGATATAGCCAAGTTTCATTGGAGTATGGTGAGATAGTAGATTAGAAATAGAGGATTGAAAAAAAACTTTTAGTGCTACCTACTTTCTCATGCAAGTACCAAATCTCCACAATAGATCACCGACTCTATAAGGGGTCCTAAATAATGGGGAACATGTTGTGGTAAGGTAGGTCCATTTTAATTTTCTTGTACTAATCTACACTCATGAGTTGGTCTTAGTAGTAAACTTATTTTCCTACAAAGCTTTGTGTCTATAGAGAAAAAGTTTCCTTTGTACATTGATGGTCACTAGTCACTTAGTATATTTTCATGTCCTTAGTATGCCTCATGTATCCTAAGGTCTTGTCATAAGACACCTAAGTCATGATTTTTACATTCCCTTCTTCAATCCTTAAAATCCTAAAATTTCCCCTTGAGAAATATTGCTTTGTTTATGGATCACTTCCCTTGGGATTTCATTTTTGAGTTATATTTTAAGACCATGGATAGGACCTACCCATCCTCACAAATTACCATAATTTCACCTTTCTATTACACACATCTTTTTATTAATATATTTTCACATTTATTCCACTTTATTTGTGTTCCCTTTGTGAGTTGGTAGTGTAAGACCATGGATAGGACCTATCCATCCTCAGTAAATTTTCCAATAATCTAAGTCATAATTCAAATTACATGTGTCAAATATGAGATAAGATGTGATTGATTATGAAGTTAAACATCCTTGACATGTTTCCCAATTTGATTTAGTATGTTTTATGATTCATTTCTCTTTTGCTTCTATATTATTATTTTCTAATTACATGTAATAATCCAACAATTATTGAATTTTTCATACTTCCCAGCTTGCATTAGTGCAATAAATTTAAGACCAAATTTCATCAGTTCTATTTTTCTCTTATACTTCCCAATATGATTTAGTATAAGTGGCTAACTATCATGTCCCCTTTTCAGTTGACATATTTTAGAGTTGATGGTTAGCCTATTATGCGACCCTCATAGGCTGATAGGATGAATAGAGGGTCATGATGGAGCTTGGCTTGGCTTTGACTAGCATACTTTTTCTAGTTGGCGTTCATTCAAGTTTTTTTGGACACATTAGCTTGAGCCCCTATTTTTTAGGGATATTTGACATGCAGTGGAGCACCCTTATTTTGGTATAGTCATGTGCAGAATCACTCCCTAATTCACCAGCTTCAGTCGGTTCAAGGATCGGACATATATTGAGGGAGATATTAATATTTTATTGATTTAATCAAATATTAATTATTTGGCCAATTCTTAATTATGAAACCCTAATTAGGGCAAGCACACCTTTTTGAGGATATAAGGGTTTCTTATTGGAGGGAGGCCATAATTATGATTATTGATATTGAAGAATTTTTCTAAGTTTTTTCTGAGAAGGAGCCAAGGGTTTCCAGTATTCTAGTTGCATTGGAGAACATCCACTCTTCAGTGTGTGCAATTCAGAGGCTGTGAGATATTAGTTGATCTATTGCTAGGTTGAGAGATAATTTCACAAAGAAGTTATCACAGAGATTTATAGGTATTTATTTTATTATGGTTTAATTTCAAATATTGCATAGACAAAGATCTTCCGTATTAGAGCCATATTTCTTGAGATCAGGGGTCCAGCGTATAGGTTGTGTTATATTATATTGGCAGCTGTATGAAGTCCATACAAATCTATGAAAATCCATATGCATCAGTGGAAAAACTCAGAGACTAACATCGGTAGGCAGAGACTGACAGCGACTGACATCGGCCGACCCCCATACCGACATCAGTAGGTTAACGACACTAGTAAACTGATGACAGTAGTATAACCGACATCAACGACTGTATTTTTGACACAACAGGCTGAGACGTACCAGATCTAGGGTTTATTTCTAGTTTGCTAGAAATAATTAGGTTTTTGAAGACAATATTTATATTATTTTGTTGCATGCTAGAGATTCATTATTGTAATCATTTGAAATGTACAATTAGATATTAGATTAGCCAGTTAGAAGTTTATACTGCTATTTGTTATTTATTTGGAATTATTTTTGCAAAACTCATAATTTTTCTTATTACATGCATAAAAATACAAAAAAATCAGAATACACACAAAATAGAAAAAATATTTAGTTTCAAAATTCAAGGGAAACAGGGGATATTACAGTGGTATCAGAGCTAAATCCTGCCATCTTGAGGGTTTAGCAATATTATGCAACCACAAGAGTTGGGACCACATAGGTATAACACCCATAGTAGAGCTTTGCTTAAAGGTACCCAGGTGTTAAAACAACAACCAATCACCATGAGTGATAGGTGTGAGGGTAGCCCACCAAGGGGCCACAGACATAATGATGATCAGGATACCAGAGAATTCTTTCATGAGATGACACATGCATTACAAGCACTTACTACTATGATAGGGAGGATGAACCCACTTGTTAGATAGAATGAGGAACAAGGACATAATAGGAGTGCTACTATTAATTAGAGACCACAACTGGCCCATTCTAGAATAGTTGATAGGCCTACATGTCCTACGTTTGTTCAGGAGGAACCAGAGGCTCCAACAGAGGAGGCGATAGGAGATCCCCTATTTGTAGACACACTCATGGCAGTGAATGAGGAGTGGGAGTTATTATCACCTAGGTCAGAGAGAGGATTACTTTTGACTGATTCATCACACAGAGGAGAGAGCATAACCGAGGTCGACAAGATTGGAGACCTAGACACCAGAATAATGATTTGAAGCATGCTATAGGCAAGCTCACACTAGCGATGTTTGATGGTAGTGGCAAGATCACAGCATAGGCCTGGATTAGTAAGCTAGAAACATTTCTCACATTACATCTGATGGTTGAGAGAGATGATATCAAATACGTGACACTGCATCTTGAGGGAGTAGCTCACAATTGGTCGCATCACGGGATGGTGACACTCTAGCATGATCAGATCACATCTTATCAAGAGTTTGTTGATAGGTTAGTGGAGCATTTTGATAGGAAGGATCCAGAATCCTATTTTAGAGAGTTGGCTCAGTTGCGCTAGAGTGGCAGTCTAGAGTCTTACATTGGTGACTTCCAGAAGTTATCAGTTATGGTTCCTGACATTTCAGAGAGGTGACTAGTAGTGATCTTCATGGAGGGATTGGCATAACCATTGAGAGGTTGGATCAAAGGCTTTGATCCTCCTTCATTATAGGTAGCTATGAAGAAGGCACGTAGTATGGAGATGGCGGTCCCATCCAACAGATTTAACTCTAGAGGTACTTCTTCATCCAGGAACAATAAGGGCTTCAATGGAGATAGAGAAGGATTAGATTTTAACAAAGATAAATCAGGTGTTAAGAATGATTCAAAAGCCAATCCAGTAGCACCACCTTTAGATCAAGAGGCTCTTAATGATCTATGCAGGAAGAAGCTTTGCTTCTAATACAAAGGTCCCTATGATGCTAATCATGATTTTCCTTTGAGGCCTAAGGGCAAAGCAAATCATCTGATGTGGGGATTTTATGAGGATTCAGAATTAGAAGATTCTAAACAGTAGGAGAGTTTGGAGGAGTCAGAGGTAGAGGCTTCAGAGTCTAAGGCTAAAGTAGATTCAGAGTTTCAGATACAGGAGGCACACTTAACTAGCATTCAGTAGGATGGTTCATTCAGAATCCGTGGAGTGTTGGCAGGACAAAGGGTCATAACCCTTCTTGACATAGGAGCCACACATAATTTTATAGATGCAAGATTTGTGGAGAAGCGTGGACTCACTACTGAGGATTTTGAGGGCATTAGAGTTAAGGTGGCCGATGGTTACACTCTTAGGTGTGAGAGGATGATTAGAGACCTCCCATTGCGCTTGAACAACTATGAGTTCAAGGCTAATTATTATGTAGTGAACATGGGGGATATAGACTTAGTCTTAGGCATGAAGTGGCTTCATTCCTTTGAGGAAGTCACTCTTTGTCTCAAGGACATGGAGATGCATTTTGATGTTGATGGGAAGACACATTATTAAGGCAATATGGGGCAGCAACATCAACACTATTTTTTTTCATCAGATGGAGAGGCTCATATGTCATGATATAGTAGAGTGGGCTTCCAAGTGCACATTGGCACCAATACAAGAAAAATATGTGGATGAGCTTTGTCTTGAGGTGAGTTCAGTTCAGGAGATAGCACATGTGGTAGGGACTCAGCATTCTTCTACAGTCGGGTCACATGTTGATGATGATATGAGTATGACTAGCATTCACACTCCAGCTTCAGAGATTGTAGTTGGTACTTGGGATGATTTGATGCCATGGGATGAGAGTGGTGATAGACATGGCATAGTCATAGGTGCTGGAGTTGACAGTTTGTTGGTATATGACTTAGAGCAGGAGTTGATAGCAAGCAAATTTGGTTTGTGTTATTGCTATCTAGCATGTGATGTCTCTTCTTTATCAGCTATGCATAGGAGTTTGGGTGATGAGACTGTGGTTGGTGATCTGTAGAGATATGTTGATTACAGTAGAGGTACAGTGTGTGGATTGTCTGCACTTGGCATAGTTCCATTTGGGAGTTGTTGCAGAGTTAGAGTGCACTTTTCGCATATCATGGTGGAATGTGTACATGGTATTTATGATCTTGGAGTTTGGTTGAGTTGCATTCGCTAGTTTGATTATGGATTTCTCTTGGTCATATTTTTGAGGATATTGCAAGAGCTTGCATTGATTTTCATCAGTATAGATCATGATTACATTTGGGATCCAGGTGGATTGATTGGTTTATTGTCCAGCTATTGCTTGGGGACAAGAAATTTTAGGAGGGGTGGATTGCCATGTCCCCTTTTTAGTTGACATATTTTAGAGTTGATGGTTAGCCTATTATGCGACCCTCATAGGCTGATAGGATGAATAGAGGGTCATGATGGAGCTTGGCTTGGCTTTGACTAGCATAATTTTTCTAGTTGGCATTTATTCAGGCTTTTATGGACACATTAGCTTGAGCCCCTATTTTTTATGGATATTTGACATGCAGCGGAGCACCCTTATTTTGGTATGGTCATGTGCAGAATCACTCCTTGATTCACCAGCTTCAGTTGGTTTGAGGATCGGACATATATTGAGGGAGATATTAATATTTGATTGATTTAATCAAATATTAATTATTTGGCCAATTCTTAATTATGAAACCCTAATTAGGGAAAGCACCCCTTTTTGAGGATATAAGGGTTTCTTATTGGAGGGAGGCCATAATTATGATTATTGATTATTGATATTGAAGAATTTTACTAAGTTTTTTCTGAGAAGAAGGAGCCAAGGGTTTCCAATATTCCAATTGCATTGGAGAACATCCACTCTTTAGTGTGTGTGATTCAGAGGCTGTGAGATATCAACTGATCTATTTCCAGGTTGAGAGATAATTTCACACAGAAGTTATCACAGAGATTTATAGGTATTTATTTTATTATGGTTTAATTTCAAATATTACATAGACAAAGATCTTTTGTATTAAAGCCATATTTCTTGAGATCAGGGTTCCAGCATACAGGTTGTGTTATATTGTATTGGTGGTTATACGAAGTCCATATAGATCCATGCAAATCTATACGCATCAGTGGAAAAACTCAGAGACCGACATCAGTAGGCAGAAATCGACAGCGGCTGACATCGGCCGACCCCCATACCGATGTCGATAGGTTAATGACACCAGTAAATCGATGATGGCAGTATAACTGATGTCAATGACTATGTTTTTGACACAGCAGGCTGAGACATACCAGATCCATGGTTTATTTCCAGTTTGCTAGAAATAATCAAGTTTTTGAAGACAATATTTATATTATTTTGTTGCATGACAGAGATTCATTATTGTAATCATTTGAAACATACAATCAGATATTAGATTAGCCAGTTAGAAGTTTATATAGCTATTTGTTATTTATTTGGAATTATTTTTGCAAAACTCACAATTTTTCTTATTATATGCATAAAAATACAAAAAAATCAGAATACACACAAAACAGAAAAAAAATATTCAATTTCAAAATTCAAGGGAAATAGGGGATATTACACTAACATAATTGATTTGTTTTTATACCATTTTGGTATTTTACTATTTTTCACTTTATTACATTACTTTTATACTTCTCAATGTGATTTTGGGTGATCTTACTTGTTTTAATTTGGATCCAAATCTTTCCATTGGATTAAAAATAAATTATTTTTACCATATGGTTTATCACCCCTTTTGGTTCTTTATATGTAGTCATTTCTTATTTTTATTACACATTTACAAACTTGAAATAGTGTGTAGTACATTTTTGATTAATTATACTTATCCAAGTCCTTTTGCCTATTTATTTTTAACAATACATATGTTATACATAATGCTATAAAAGAAACCACAACTCATATATTTCTTATATCATATACAATAATAGATAAATACATGTGATAGAAATAAATATATCCAAGCATCCATAACCACAACCATAATGTGAACACATATACAATCAACATCTAAATACCCAAATGAAACATCTATATATATCATGAGTTTTGATATAAAAATAGATGGGCCCCATCATGCTTATCTCGTGGCCTAGCCATGCTACCCATAGATGCCTTAGTGTGAATCCTCCAAATATAATGTTGTAAAGAAGCTTCAAGATCTATGTCTTGATACCTACCCTTGTATATGAGCCATATGAGCCTATACCTGTGCCAAATAGGTCAAGGTCACTAGATGTACTGCTCTCTCCTAGGCCTGTACCTATCTCATTTATGTCACGATCACTAGATATATGACTCTCTCCTTAGCTAGGGTATGCCATACCCATGACTCTCCTACACCCACCTCTAATAGTGGCTACATCCCCTCTCTATGTATTTAAAAATACGTAATAACCTCTTTTGATAATCTAAACCATCTCACTTGAGCTAGGGTAGATGGTACCCTAGGATCCTCTACTATGGTAGGGTCATACAACATCAATGCCTCATTTAGGATATCATGGAGTGATCCCATCACTAAGGATTCAAATTTGGTCTCCTCATCCTCTATAATACCTATAAAAATGAAGCCAAATAAATATTAGATCACTGATATATCTCAAAATCAATCTATCTATCTTTAGTCTATCTCAAATAAATTAAGTAAAATTTAACTCTCTTATCACATATCTATGTGTCAACCACCACTATCTCCCCATATACATGATCATCGAGTATAGTTTCCCCATCCATGCATCCTTTAAGAACATCCTCTATCAGGCACCATCCAAAAAAATCTTAGATTCATAACTCATACCCATCTTAGGCTATGCCTATATGTTCTCTCTATCATCCAACTCTACTCTATCCTACCTGATGGGTCATCTAGGATGTTGATAGTCTCTACTATCTCTTACTCTTATGGCCTCCATCGATGTCATATACATGATGGTCATTACTCATCTTTCTATATAGATAGAAGTGGTACCTCTAGTACTCCTACCTTTACGTCCATCTCCTCTTGCTTTACTACCTGTCATGCTCTTGCCTAACAATTGGTGGCCTTAATCCTAATCTCCCTCATAGCTATCTCACATGCCTAACTAAAAGGTAGTCACCATTATTCACATCACTGGGTGAGTCTATCCCATCTATCCTAGTACATGTACCACCCAATATTATTTTATCTGCTAGGTATAGTGCCCTATCAACTCTATCCATGCCAAAGTTGGTACCACTATCTCTTAGCTAGTCCATATCATAGTAATGTGCCCATATGACTATCATACAATATCCACTTATCTCACCATATGTAGCACTGGCACATGGGCATATCCCATTCTATCTGGTCTTAAATTCATCTCTAAACTCAAGGAAACCTATCATCTACCATATGGAGCAACCCAATTGATTGATACATGGGGAACCTCTAATATATCCATGCCATTAATAATATAATCAGTCCCATAGAATTCTACCCTCTAGATAGTTATCCATATATGTCATGTAAAAATCTATACCTAGATGATATATCCTAAGTCATATAACACCCTCTACTCTAATATCATCTGGCTCAAGGCTATCACAAATAGTGGTACCTTGACATCTAAATTATGGCACAATACCCATGTTGTTACAAGTCATATCACAACCTTCTAGATATCTATAATCTATGATGTATATACATCAAACATGTTCACCCTCAATCTAGGGTATATCCTCTCTGAGCCCATCACTCATATCATTAAGGCTCTCCTCTCCTCCTCACTATCAGGCACTCTTATAACTATGGGTGTCCCTACTATAGGTAATCCTAGGATGTCATGCACATCCTCCAAGGTGATACCCAACTCTATGGTATCCCCATCCACCTTCTACTTGAAGGTGTTAGTCAATCATTCTTAGTCTCCCAAGAACATGACTAACAAATCCAAACTCAATGGTATCTTACACATGTCTACTATGCCTCCTAGGGCTAATGCGATCAATCAAGCTTTATCCTCAATAAGCAAATTCTCCAATAAGTCTAGGAGCCATGATGTATCCACCAAATGCCAGAATCTCAGTTGCTCCTAAAACCAAGAAATAAAAAAAATGTATTAGATCCTCCATGTCATTCATAATAGAAATACATTATTTTTCAATTTTCAACTAAAAACAACTCTAATTTGCTTTCATCTAGTAATTTTTTTCAATTTAACCTATTTTTAGCCTACTCAACCCATTTATCCCTCATTCAATCATTCTAGGCCCTTCTAGTACTCTTTCAACCTATTGAATGCATTTTCATACTATTCTGCTTCCTTAATCAAACACTAGTTTAACCAAAATTTCCCTATCTTAACTTGATTGACTTTATAAACTAAGTCAACCCTATTATTTTTCCCCTCTTAGTACTAAGTTTTCACAATGAATTTTTATACTAGGTTGAAAAAAATATACTAAGTTGGTAGTCTGGAAAACAAACTATGTCGACACATACCTACTAGGTTGGCAATATGGATTTTACCAGTTTTCATCCTACTAGGTTGACTAGGTCAGTCTAATTGTTTTTACGTATTGACCCTTTGTATTTTGTGAAATAAATTCCTTTCAAAAATTATTTCCTAAAACCCTTAAATACATTACCCTAAATGGTCTTTCCTACCCTTATCATCCATTTTTGGTTCATTCCAATATCTATAAATTATTTAAATTACAAATTTTTAAAATACATGTAAATTCAATAGAATATTCAAAAACTAGTTTGAGATTCTCAGTTGCCTACATGTGTTGCACTCATTGCCATCGCTGGAGGTCCCTCTCATCTAGTCTATCATCCCCTTGCCATCTTAGCTCATTTAGTCTCTCAGATATCATTTTATATCTAAGTAAGTCAATGATAACAAATTATTTTCATTTTACCATATTTATATTCCCTTTTCAAATTTTTTTAACTTTCCACATATTTTCTAACAGATTCTTTGTTTTGCCCATATCTTTGTTTCTACTAATATATTTTTCAAACCATAAAATGTCCTTGAATCATGATTATATAGAGAATATTTTCCACTAATGCATGTCTAACTTCTAATTTTTTTGATTTTTGATTATTTTTTTACTAACTTCTACAGGTCACCTAATGTTCTTTGCATTAGACACCTTCACATCTCTTATAGTTTACTTCTTTATCTACAACACTAAGGTAAGTAAAGGTATGTATTTTTAAATTTTATCTTTAGAGTTATATTATTCTCTACTTACTACACTTTATTTAGCATCAATATTATGCGTTATCATGTTCTATTTCCTGAAGCACCATCATGTGTTGTACTCATGTGACACATGATGAGATTCAAATGGGGAATTTGTATACACATAATATTTTCAAATTTTTATCAAGTACTAACACTTTTTATCTTGTAGTAACCTAATGGGTCTCAATGTGTTTGAGTGCATGCCTTAGGGGGTACACAAGGAAAAGGGTGGATAGACTATTAGTGCTTCATTGGATTGTTGTCTCTTTTGCCAATTGTTATCTACACACTTGTCTCCTAAAAACCTTATCCCTATGCCTATTATTATTTGTTTTACCCTCTCCATTAATTTACCACATTTCATCCTCCTTTTAATCACTTTAATCCCCTTTTTTTAGTTGGTTGTAATAGGTTGACTACATTGACCTTGTATAGTTTTGGATGATTTTCACTTAGGACCTAATTTAGCCTTTGGTTAACCTAGCTCAAGACCTAGTGAATAATTATCCAAAATTGTGTTAGGTCAACTTAGTCAACCCTATTAGTAGAAACTTTTGGAAGGGTTTAGGGTCAAATCTCCATATATATACAAGTTCATTTCACCATTATTTAGAGAAGAGAAGAAGAATTAAGAGCTATTACACATCTGCTTATTGACCATTCTACTTAAGAATCAAGCTTAGTGTTTCATACTTTCTTTGGAGATACAGATCTTGTCTTGTGGAGAATTCTTTTGGATGCATTTATATGTTGTGTATCCTAGATTTTGTTTATACTTGTCATCCTTACATACATTTTTTTCAAAGCTCCTTGGCCAAGGGAGATATTAATTCTCGGCGAGTTCATCTTCAAAGGTAAATATTCTTAACTTTTTTTCTCCTTTATAGGAGTAGATAGATATGATTCTATTTTTATCTTCCATGTTTTAGGATTTCATATACATTGATGTGAGTATATGTACCTTATCCATGTTTAATTTTATTATTTCTAACCCCTACTTTGTGCCATAAGCTTTGGTGAGCACTAGATTAGATTTATTTTATTTATTATTAATTTAGTGAGATATCAGAACACATGACTCCCGTAGGGTTATTTCATGATTGTGCTTGATTGGAGGCTTTGGTACCCTCCTTAGCATACTATATTATGGTAAGAGATCCCCTAATTAGCTCTAGTGGATCCTCATATTAGTAATGTTCTCTCTTAACAAATGTCTCCCCAATTAGAAGTGTATGGTATGATCTATCTTCTCTAAGTTAGGATTGATTTATAGACATGATGCATTTCTGATTACATACACATAGTTTCTTGAATAAGGGCTAAGAAAATGAGTTGAAGATTCTTAGAAAGGACTATGTGAGAACTTGTTTGATTTTGGATAAGAAATAATACTATAGAGAGAAAAAAATAATTATAATATATATTTGAATAAACTTATGACCTAGACAATAAATTAGTATCCATGTGAGTGATGTAGAATTTAGGATTTATAACTTTAAATTTAGTTTGAATAGTCTCCTTTTTAGGTTGAGTTACTGATGGAGACTAGCTAGTAGGTTGAGTATTTAAAACTAATGCCTGAGGCACAAAAATAGAGGATGATTTATTATTTATAATAGGGTTATGATTAAAAATACAATTATTATATTTATATTTTCATCCCCCATTAGTTTTCCACTCATCTTCCTAATTATTATTAGGATTATCAGAAGTGGGTTTGGGAAATAGCCTATTGTGAGGAAAGTATAGTATGAAGTCTTTTAAATTATGTTATATGGATTGAAAATGGAAGCAAGTGTTGTAAAAATTAATATAAATGACCCAATAGGAGTGGTGAGAGTCACCAACTTATATCTCAATAAAATCTTTGAGGTATTTAGATAAATTTACTTTAATGCAAACCCTTTTTTAGGGCCAAGATAAATAAAATATCATAGGCATATAATAAACCATAGCAGAGCAAATAAAACTTTATTTTCATACTTAAAAATAATAAAATTTAAGCCTACTCTAAATGATTTTTATATGAACACAATAATTATCTTTGAACACTCAACAGGGAAATATAAGATCTTAGTGTGAATTCAAATGACAATAACACAACATATTTGTTTCTTTTTTTTAACATGAAAATTTTAATTTTTTCTCATAAAATCTCACAATCACTCAATAACACACTTTTAAAAGAGACCAACGAATATTTGACTTAGTATATTTTCATATAAAATGGTATAATAAAACTATAATTTTTCCATGACTTAATTATATTTTTAACAAACACTTGGAGAGTCTAAATATTTTAACACAATGATTACATATAATTTTTATTTACTATTGAAATTATAGACACACTCTTTTAATATAACTCCAACAACCAACATAAGTCTAATCCCTTTCTTCCATTGGGTAAGAAACCAACATACTATTTTATAGCAACAAAATCTTTTACAACAATTGTGTAAATAAAAAGGTAGAAAAGTGAATGTTCAACTCCAAGTTATGTGATTTCATAAAGTATCCATGGCCCTCATCCAACCTTGATCCCAAGGGATTATTCAATGAGTAAAAATATATGTATGTCCAATGACCCCAAAAAACTTGTATAATTATTTGTAGGTTTATTGATTTACAAAATTACATAGCAAACATCCAACCATTAGCATAAATACAGTAGAAATAATAATTAAATTTTAGTTTTTATATTTAATTAGGCCCCATTTTCAATGTAAGTCCTTGAAATATCTCTAGTAAAAACTTACCTCAATAGGTATTTTCAACACAACAATACTAGAATTCTACATAATGTTTCACAATGTTACTAGAATTCTACACAATGTTTCAAAAAATTTAAATACAAAAATGCTATAATTATACACATTTTCCAAAATATTATAGTTCATGTATTACATATATACATTTTAAAATATATCTCTATTGATTTTATCATACTCTTGAAATTATTATATCTTGTTCCTCTCCATTCCATTCTATTATAATTATCATTCTTGAATAATGAAGAATTGTAATATAATAATGAAGTTTATAAGGTTGAGTGGGATTATGCATTATGTATCCTTTTAGTGAGTGACAAGTCTCTCATTTATACCATGCAACACACCCTTTCCTAAGTTGTCTATAAGGCAAACATAGAATAGAGGGTCTCTTAAAGAGTATGCATGGCATATAATCCAAATATGGACACTCTGGACATCTAAAAAATATTTTTTTGAGTTTTTAAATAATCTTAAAAATTCATTTCATAATCCATATGGATTTTAATATCCTTAGAACAGGGCAAACATCACTCAAGGCTATGCGGGTACTGAAACATTAAATTAATATGTTAGGTTGCCCACTCAAGGCTATGTGGGTAAAAGAATTAAAATTATGTATGTATTTTTGAGGTCACATCTAGGATACAAATGAGTCATTACGTATATTAGTCAATTATTTCTTGTCCCCTTTTCAAACATTGAAGGCATGTCACCTACAAAATCATTCCACCCATCAAAAGATTCACACTTAATAAATTAATATAGTAATAGTCTAATGTTACCTATATCAAGATATAGATAAATATTTTCTTAGAATACACCATGATGTGTATTTCATTGTCAATATTCGGTTATGCTTTTGTTACCAAGTGTAGGTTGTGATACATTACATGGTTATACCCACCCTCAGATATGTAAAGAGTTAATCATTACAAGAGGGGTTAGAAATAACATGTATAAAACATACTATCACATAGCTACATGCATGGTTAGATAACTAATTTCCATAAATAGATACATACATACATGCATACATACATATATCAAGTAATAATGAAGTTTCACTTATTATGTAACTAAGAATTATATATCAAATAACTGAGAATGTCCTATTCAATGCATAGGGTGAAAATAGTTAAGGATATAAATTATGTCCAATAATCTTAAAAAATATCGAATCAACTATTGCATGAGGGGTTAGGATTATAATTTCCTAAAAATATAATACCACATAGTTTAATTTATGGATAGAGAAATAATTTTTAGTCACATGTATATATACATATAAACACGATAACAATAAGATAACCATGAACTAACTCTATAAATAAACAAATAATTCTATATCAATAATCTAAATAATTCCATAGCCAATCATATGGTGGAATAATGTAAAAAAGATATCAATCATGTCCATGATCCTATGAAAGTATAGTTTGGTCCTTCTTAATGAGTCCTGAGAATAAAATTAGGAAAGTATCTAATGTTGTTATAAAAGGATAACACCCATATCTATTTACTTGGGACTCCAATTAGTACCAACAAGTAAAATATGAAATACAACATGTAGAGGAATACTCGTATGCTAGAGCTAACATTTTTCTTACCCAGGACACCATTCACTATAAATAATTGAATTAGGAAATAAAAATCATAATAGGATACACATATTCTAGGGATAACATATTTTTAACCTAGGACTCCATTTGTTATGGTCGAGTAAAAAAAGAAATGTAAATTATAGTAGGATACCATCTTCTAGAGATAACACATGTTTTATGTGGGATCCCACATAGTCTTAAGAAAGTATAATATATAAATACAAATCATATTAGGATACCCATCTACTAGATCTAACATCTTATCTTCTTCAAAGCAGGATACCCATCTGCTCAAGATGAAGACTTGAATATGTATATCTAATTTGAAGTATGCAAGAGAAGAGCCATAATGGACCCATAATTATATGCTCCCCTCTAGCTCTAAGGGGAACCAATTAGCATCATGGCCCTTAGTTACACATAAAAATAATAGTAGTACATATTTTTCCAACATTCGACATGTCATTAGAGTAACAATTAGTAACACACATGAATGTGATAGTGTTACATACCACAAATTGTTTTTTTAATCCTTCATATCTAACTCAAACAATCATTAAGAGATAATTCAAAAATAATACCACTCCATTTTTATTGATGGAGAGGTTAATTTTTAAAAAATATGATAACAAAATTATTTTAACTAGATACAAGGAAATATTTTTTTCAAACTCAAGGGTGAGTACTTAGTGCCAAGGAATTTTGATCATCTCACAGAAAAAATAATAAAAGTGAGCCTTCACTAACATCTCAAATTTAGATAAAGCATAAAAATAGTATTGTAGGCTTTTCAAATCTATCTAAAAATAATGGAAAGTGTGATACCTAAATTTTTGTCCAAACATGAAAGAGATCTATTTCAAAATTCAAATTGGAAACCAAACATGAAGTTGCATCTAGTTCACTCTTATCTGCATTCTTTCCTAATCCTCTCTATTGGTGGTCATCAATGGTTCATGTTATTATGACCAATATAGAAGGATGAAAAGGATATATTTTATGAGGAATAAATTAGAAGGCTTTGAAAAATTTCAAAAATTTTGAACCATCATTGAAAATGAATCCCAATCCAAAATTGACACACTCAATACTGATAATGGTGTTGAGTTCACTTAAAGGTCTTTGAAACCTATATAAATAATAATGGAATCAAGCATCAGATCATAGTACCTTACAATCTATAAGATAAATTATTTGTATTGCAGATTAACCAAACTATCGTGAATATGGTTTAGGTAATGTTATTATTAAAAGGGGTAAATCTACACTTTTGGTAGAAGTAACTTGAATGGTATTATACCTATACAACATATCACCATCGACAAATATAAAGGTGAAGACTCCATATGAAGTCTAGTATGGTCATTTCCCCTCAATGCAACATATTCATATTTTTTAATCCACATACCAATATGTTATGTATTGATTCCAAAGGATAAAGGAAACAAACTGGAACACATGAGTCACAAATGCAAACTTTATGGATACTCCAAATCTTAAAAATTTTACATGATATTTGATGATAATATTGATAAACTTATTATCATAAGCGATGTCATTTTTATTAAAACTAAAACAGACCATGAAATCATAAACCGATAATTAAATAGACAAAAATGTTGTAAATTTGATATTTTAAAGGAGATTGGTATGGAGGTTCCAAATAGTGAAGGGGGACCTAAAATTAGGAAACACTTAAATATTTATTAACTTTTGTGACTGAAAATGACACTCCCCTTGTAAAAGATTGTTAAACATCATTAGATAATGGTTCGATTGTAGAAAATGAAGGATCTTAAATTTCAATAACTGGGGTACATATGATTTGGAAAAATACATAAAAAAATTCCAAAATGGGTTGAAAAGACATAAAAATATGTAAAACTTGATGGGGTTGGTAAAATAGAGAAGTAAACACACATCTGCATAGAAATTAGATAATTTCTTTGATGAAGTTCAATATAAGAAAGAAAAACGTACCTTAAGAGACCATGTTGAAGAAGAAGTCAATGTTACTTATGAATATATACCCACTTATTTAAAATAAGATAAAATGATTGAATCATGAAAAAATGTTGTGAGAAGTGACTACGATACATTCGTGAAGAATGGAAATTGGTTTATCCTCTAATCATTTGTAAACCAATCGTATGCAAGTGGGTAATTTGAAATAAGTACAAATAAAATACTTAACTTTAAAAGCATAAAGCAAGGCTTGTCACAAAGGGATTTTCATAAAAAAAGGAATTTACTACAATGAAACCATTTTGCTTATAGAAAAATGGACTATCTTTCAAATCATGTTGGATCTAGTAGCTCCCATTAGATGGAAAATTCACCTAATGGATGTTGAAATTGAATTTATATATGGTGATCTCAAGGAGATAGTGTTACATGGAATAACCCCAATATTTTTAATAAAAAACCAAGAGAACAAAGTGCACAAACTAAAAAAATAGTTGTATGGTTTGAAATTGGCCACAAGAGTGTGGTATGAAAAACTTGTTGTGAACCTCCTAAACAAGAACTTGAACTTTTAACATTTTAAGTTTGAAGATGGAACTCCTTTTGTCAAAATAGTTGACAAAGAAATTATAGTTCTAGTGGTGTGTGTTGATGAGTTATTCATCACATGCAACAATGAAAGATACACTAAAAAATAAAAATTAGAGTTCATGAAAGGATATGAAATGACAAATCATGATTATCTTTATTACTTTTTAGGTGTTGAAATAATTCAAAAACCAAAGCATATCTTCATCACTCAAGGTAAATACATTTCTTAAATTATTAGCAAGTTCAAAATGACATATTATAAGCCTTTTAGTATTCTGATGAAATATAATATGAAATTGATATCAGAAGATAAAATAGAATTAGTATATGCTACTAAATAAAGACAACTCATTAGAACTTTGATCTATTTGAACACAACTAGACTAAACATTTTTTGTTGTTATTGTTATTCTTTATTGATCCATGAAAGAACCCACATAAAGAAACTGGGTAGAAAAATATGAGTCCTTCAATATCAGAAAGGAACACAAATTTGGGCTCAAATAATCTAGAGTAGAAGACTTAAAACCGATCTAATACTTAGATTCTAACTATTCTAATGATTTTTAAGATGTAAAATATACATTAGGTTTCCTTTTAACACACCTACAACACACACCTCAAAATAAAACCCATTTTTAAAAATAATTTAACAAAATAATGTGATAATATACTTAAGAAGATAAGAACCATAATGATCTTTGAGCCACGAATCAACTAGACTTGTAAATCTTCTATTCTTATCAAGATTCATATTTAGTTCACTAACAAGGTGCTTCATAAAATTCCTTAACATTGAATAAACTCTTTAATTTATAGGTATTTTTTCATAACAAAAAGAATGACTAAACCTTGTATATTACTAGGTTAGGACCAAGGTAATCATGTCTTATTAAGTTCCCTCATGAATTTGGGATGAAATTATCAAAACCTATAACTTGATGCTATATTCTTTATCCAAATACATTTGTAAACAATATCAAGGTGATATATTACACTTTTACCAATTAGGCTTTCAACCAAGAATATCAGCTTAAACATTAATTTAATTAGGTATGGACTTATGTCACCAATAATAACTACATTTAGATTTCATAAGAAGAATATTAAACCATTAGAGCACATCCTCCACATGGAAATTGAGTATATCAATACTTGTGGCTATATGTTGATCAATTTAATAGGAATGTTTATTATCATTCAATACAAATTTCAATAATATTTATCCAATACTATGGTAAACTATTAGATTAACCAAAGTCACCAAGCCTATGTATTTAATTTGGTAATAAGACATTGATAGTAGCCAAGGAGGAAAACCTATTACAACATCAATCCATCTAGCTAGATATTTCTTAAAAGGGTGTATCCACATGGGATATTTGAATAAAATAATTTAACATGAGTAATAATTATAGTCTATACACAATGATTAAAGGATAATAAAATAACTTATGCTTCCATTGTATGGAGTTTCACAAGTAGAATAGTTATGTATTCATCTCTATCAAACAAATACAATTCAAAAAAATGTATTCATCAATGATTTGATCCAAATTACGACATATCACATACTTAATAATGTTTATCTTGATCAAAACATGCCCATAGGACAATTACAATTAACCAAGATGAAGTAGGAGCTAGTAGAATATCCACTAATCTCATCAAGGAGCTCTAGATAAGATTAGCTGAGAATCAAAGAGACTGACAAATTGAATATCAATTTTTACACTTTGTATGGTCATGATAAATTCTTAGTGGTGTAGTTCGATATTATAAATTTTCACCAATTGTGCTCATGAATGTCATGAACAATGTGTTTTATAAGTATCTAAATTATTTTTTGATCATATTCCTCGATGATATATTTATATATTTTTAGACTAATGATGAAATTGAGGTACATTTAAGGTAGGTTCTAAAATGTTTGAGAGAAAAAGGGGCATACATAAAAATATTCAAATTCACATTCACTTAAAGATGAGTGTATTATTTGGGCCATATTATTTTTAGAAATGACATAACAATGGATATGACCAAAATCAATGTGATTAAGGAGTAACCTAGACTAAAATATGTGACAAAGGTGCATATCTTTATGGGCTTAGTTATAGACCACCATATAGATTAGTTGAAAATTTCTAGCCCTAATAATTTTCCTACAAAGAAAGTAAAATAAATTTGTATGGACTAAACAATGTGAGGAGGCATTTGATAACTTAAGGAGTTATTGACAACAACACTTGTATTAAAATTTCCCAATATATATAAGGATTTCCTTATGTGTATACATGCATCACATGAATTATTTGGCATATTACTGATGCAATAAAGTAAAATCATTTCCCATGAAATAATAAAGCTCGATGACTATGATCTTAATTACCATGCACATGTTTTATATAAGTTGTTTTGATAATGCACTCATTATAAATGGGGTGACATTATTTGAATGGGGAAAAATTGTACTCAAAACATATCACTTGAGATTGACATGTATATTCACACAACCTGATTTTAAATTGGAAAAAATGCATTGGCTGGAGTTTTTGTCCAAATGTGATTTGACATTGACTATGTTAAGGGTAAAGAGAAAAAAGTGGAAAATGAATTCAATAGGAAACCACATTTATGTTCCATAATAAATATATAAGATGACCTACATAGCCACATTTTAAAATTATAGTGAAAAGATACTTGGTATGGCGAGATGATAACATCTCTTCATAATAGTGAACTTGGTGTTCAACCTAAATTCATATACACTTTAGAGAATGATAGTTTATTTTGATGCATCAATAATGTGTCTATGTACTAAGTGGTTGTGGCATGATATATCTAACCATGCATGAGGAAAATTCCATTAATTGTCTCATCCAAGAGGAAAGAATGTGTTCACAAACTTTATAACATTGTATTATTGACCTAGGATGAAATGGAAATTGACCGAGTATGTTGCATGTTGCTTGAAATTACAATAAGTGAAGGAATAATGCCAATACCTAGCTACATTATTATATTATCTGACATCTCTACTTAAAAAATGAATTTGTGTCAATGGATTTCATTCTTGGATTGTCACTAATTCCACAAAAGCATAATTATGTCTTCATAGTTGTTGATAGTGTAGCAAAGGTTGCACATTTCCTACCAACCAAAGACACAAATGAGGAAAAATACATTTCTCAATTGTATTTGGGTTAGATTATGTGATTACATGGTGTTTTACTTAAATTCAATTCAGATAAGGATTCTTTTTTCACATCCTAATTTTGGACCATGTTTTAGGCAACTTTGGGTATAAAGATGAACTTTAGCACAACATATAATCTTAAGATAAATGGGAAAACATTGAGGGTTGATGAATTCATATGGGACATGTTGTGTACGTATGTGACTAACTAATCACTAGATTGGATTTTTAAAAACCATCTCCTAAGTCATAAGTCATGCAACTGTGAAACTAATTATAGAAGATGAAGAGTGACCCTAATATCTTAGATTTAGTAAAATAAATTTAAAGTATAAGTAATATAAATATAAAAATGTAAATGTTAATTTATATGTAATATAACATTTATGTATGCTTTACATATGCATTATAGTGTGTACGAGTTATTTTGTGTATGTGCTTTATTATATGTAATTTCAAAACCCTTCATTTTATTTTGGAAATGGAGTGGATTCTTGAGCCTAAGGTATAGACCTACAAACACACAACCAAATCCAAGTTTTTTCACTAAAAATAATAAAATCCTATTTTAGTCATCATAAGCACTAGTAATTTAAATTCAAAATTTCATAAAATTATTACTACGACATCGAACACACACTCCTCTTTCTTAAATATGATTTTCTTCATTTTGGGACTATTTTATGGTTTCCATCAATGTTGATTTATAACAATATTTTTTAGGCTACTATATACTGAAGCTATACATGTCTATATATGTTTATGTATTTTTTCCATTGATCCAAATGTAAAAGATATATATTGTCACAAACTACCTATCTAATTCTATCTACATTAAAAATCTAGGTTTCATTTTTTTTGAGGTAGTTAGGGGCACACATGTTCAAATATTCATTTTTTTAATTTTATGGATCTATTTAATTGAAAAATCAATTAAAAAATAAATAATGTTTTTATTAAAAAAATAGTTTGAAAGCTAGATGAATGTATCTAAATTTGTACCAAAGGGTTTCAATCAATACTAAATGTTACTCAGAATATGACAGGCTACGTGACTGACTATTTACTCTCTTTTTTTCTAAAAATAATAAGATTTCCTCTTTAAAATTTAAATGTTTGACCTACTTATACTCGATATATATATATATATATATATATATATATCAAATAATATTGTTTTATGAACTAGATTTGAAATGATACAATTTATGTTCTTATAACATCTTCAAATTTTGAGTGTATCCATCTCAAATAATCTATAGAAGTTGATATTTATCAATTTAAAAAAAAATGTATATATATATATATATATATATATATATATATATATATATATATCAAATAATATTGTTTTATGAACTAGATTTGAAATGATACAATTTATGTTCTTATAACATCTTCAAATTTTGAGTGTATCCATCTCAAATAATCTATAGAAGTTGATATTTATCAATTTAAAAAAAAATGTATATATATATATATATATATATATATATATATATATATATATATATATATATATATATATATATATATATATATATATATATATATATATATATATATATATATATATATATATATATATATCAAATAATATTGTTTTATGAACTAGATTTGAAATGATACAATTTATGTTCTTATAACATCTTCAAATTTTGAGTGTATCCATCTCAAATAATCTATAGAAGTTGATATTTATCAATTTAAAAAAAAATGTCTATAGGTAGGCTCCTTTTTATCCCCCAAATTTGCACACTTACCATACTGTCAACATTTCTTTTAGCTCTCATAGTACCATGTTTATGTGTTATCATTTCCTCTACTCTCAACATATACTAATATTCTTCTCTATTGTTTGGAATCCCACTATGTTAATCTCATCTTAGATGATCCATCACAATCCATTAATACACTAAAAGTCTTTTGTTTGGTCCATATCTCTATGAAAATACTAAATAGGGATCTTGTAAAATTTCTACATATATTATTTAAAAAATAGATCACTTTTGTTGTAGATTATGAAACCTATTCAATAAGTCCAACTGATAATTTCCATGAATAAACTTACCTTTAAACATTACAATAATCCTTTCCAATTTCAAGGTCTTATATTTTCCTTTGTGATTCCATTCTTTTTTTACCTCCTTCCACAGTCGAGTTGTGTGTCCCTTTACCTTTGCTTTCCCTCTTTTTACATTGCACTCATCCACTAGTTCATCAAACTCAATTTATTCCTCCCTCTCCATGAGCCAATGTATTAGATCTTCTAGATATGATGATTATGAAAAACATTAAACCTCCACTCATGAATTTTTTCCAATATAAGATATTTATTTAATTAATCTCTTTTATTCCTTGTTAGATTTCTCTCACCCTATATCTTCTTTTTAATCCTAATCCTCTTGTTACTCATTATTTGCATTGCTCACATCATCCATTAGGAAGAATATTATTCCTCTATCTTCCTTATCTATAACCAACCTTTTTTGTACAAATCACTTCAGTTCCATAATCCCATCAAGCATTCTTTCCATTTTATTAATGATAGGCATCATGTATGTACTGGATGTCAATTGGGGAAGCAATTTTGACATTTATTTGATGTTGGTAAAGCTTCAAGAGCTAAGGGAGTATTGGATCTAGTACATGTGGATTTGAATGGTCTAATGCATACACCTACCCCTTCTAGAGCCCATTATTTTCTATTACTGGTTGATGATTTCTCTAAGAAAAAGTGGGTATACTTTCTAGTGAAGAAATCTGATTATTTTTCTATCTTCCTTACTTGGAAAGCTATGGTTGAAAATATGTTAGAAGGTTAGTGGAATATCTTAGAATAGATAATGGGGGTGAGTTTATCTCAAAATAGTTCAAAGAGTTTTAAGCCATTAAAGGCATATACAAACATTACACTACCCCTTACAGTCCATAGCAAAACAAAGTTATGGAAAGGAAAAATAGGGTGGTGATGAACATGGCTTGCTATATGGTCCAAAGCAAAAATGTCCCACATATATATTAGATAGAAGCAATAAATACAATGGTGTACATCATCAACAAAAGTCCAACAAAATAATTGGATAATATGACTTTAGAGGAGGCTTGGTTAAGTCAAACTCTAGATATAAGTGCTTTTGAAATTTTTGGTTGTGTAGCTTTTGCATTTATTCATAGTCAAAAGAGAAGTAACATGGATGAAAAAATCAAAAAATACATGTTTTTTGGGAATAGTGACTAGTAAAAGGCATGCAAATTACTTGATGTTGATACTAACAAAATTATGATAAATAGAGATACCATAATAAATAAATAGATGCCATACTTCACAATAACTGGTACAATTTCAAATATTGAGTCATTATTTTCCTCTAATGATTCTATTATAACTTGTGGTGTGAAATTTGAGTAGGATTCTAGTTCATTAGTAGAATCACATTCTAGGGAGGGAATTGATATAGGTCATTATGAGGTTCCAACAGAACAACCAAAGAAGCCAAAATAGTATTAAGCCACAATGGAAGCACTAGAAGAAGGAGACTTACCACAAGGTGTGGAAGGAAGAAGATTGAGATCAGGAAAGTAGTTTGGTAATAGAGGTGAGCATGAAATTTTTTCTCTAATAATTATTGTTTTAGATATATTTAAGACTAATTCTTTTTTAGAGGCCAAAGGGAAGCATGAGTGGGAATCAACCATGCATTTGGAATATGATTCCTTGACGAAAATTAAGACTTGGGAGTTTATGGAACTACCACTAAGAAATAAATCCATTGGTTGTAAATGGATTTAAAAGTTAAAATGCAAAGCATATGGTTCCTTAGATAAACACAAATCTAGACTTATTGCAAAAGGTTATTCACAAGAGGAAGGGGTAGATTATGAGGAGACTTTTTCTCCTAGTACAAAGATGGTAATTTTTCCTTTGATTATTGCTATTGCTTCTCAATTTTGATGGGAGGTGCACCAAATTGATGTCAAGAGTGCTTTATTGAATGGAGATTTAGAGGAGGAAGTCTACATGGTTCAGCCACAAGGTTCTTAGGTTCCTAGTAAGGAAAATCTTGTTTTCAAGTTGATCAAGTCCTTGTATGGGCTTAATTAGGCTCTTCAAGCCTGGTATATGAAGATAGATACATACCTTAGGGAGTCTAGTTTTAAAAGGTGTAACTATAAACCATCTCTCTTTGTAAAGGTGTTTGGTGATGATATATTAATTATCATTGTATATGTTGATGATATAGCCATAATTGGGAGTAGTGCTAGTCTCATTCAGTAGGTAAAGATTGATATTTATTGTACTTTTGACATGACAGACTTAGGACTACTAAAATACTATTTAGGTGTTAAGTTTTGGCAAGATGACTATGTTGTATTCATGTCATAGAGTAAGTATGCCAAATCATTACTAGAAAGGTTTAGAATGATGGATTGTAATCCAACTCACACACCTATGGAAGTTGGAGCTAAAATTTTAATTGACACTAATTCACCTTCAATCAATGAAATAGTGTATCGACAGCTAGTGGGTAGTCTCATTTACCTCATAACCACTAGACTAGATATTTATTTTACAGTGATTTTTCTATCTTGTGTCATATCTAAACCACATGAAGTACATTGGTTAGCTAAAAAATGGGTATTAAGATATGTCAAAGGTACTCTTGACTTTAGCATACTGTATTAGAATTCTATATATTTTAATCTTTTAGGATATTCTAACTCTTATTGGGTACGATTTGTATATTCAATAAAATCTACAATAAGTTATGTATACACTCTAAGTTCAAGATTTTTCTCATGGTAGAGAAAACTACAAACTAAAGTGTCATTATCTTCAACAAAATTAGAGTATAAAGCTGTGGTCAGTACAAGTTATGAAACTATGTGGATAAATAAAATTTTGGAGGATCTTCAGTTTGAATCATCAAAGCCTACTCTCATTTTTTGTGACAACCATAGCGTTCTAAAGATGGTGAATAATCTAGTATTCCATGCCAGGACGAAACACATTGACTTTCAAAATTATTATATCCAATAATTGGTTACAAATGAAGACATCAGTCTCTTCTACTACGCCACTATAGAGCAACTAGTTGATATAATGACCAAACCACTTGGTTCAGATAAGTTCATATAATTCAAAGATAAACTTGGTCTTGTTTCTAGTTTTATCATTAAGGGAGGGTGTTAGCATATTATTATAATTACCTTTGGTGATTGAATAAGGTATATTATCTACATACCTTGGTTAGTTTTTTTAACCACTTGGGTTAATAAGTTAGTTTGTTTTTATGGGCTTAGCTATTTTATGTTACTCGATAATTGTAGTTGCACCCACCCCATATTTTATTAGGTGGCTCTTGTGCATATTTAATAGGCCTCTCATATATTGTTTAGTACATTGGTTAATTCATCTTCATCTCTTTTTTAAATCTAATAATTTGCTTTTAGAACTTTCATTGATGGGTTGCTGACTTCTTCTAGCTCTACGAGTTCTGCCAATCACACTATCATTTCATCATTTTCGGTCAATTCTAACTAATGATTAATTTTAGAGATGGTATCTCAATTGACAATGGAACTCTACCTTCCCTTCCATATAGAAAAAATAATGGGGAATTTCCAGTGGCTCTCTTGGGAGTGATCCTATTAGACCAAAGTGTTGATTTTAAGTTTGTGTGCCATGTCTTTTGGTTTTCTTTCATTGTCTTTTTAATAATCCTTATGAGAATTTTAGTTGTAGACTCAACCAAACCATCACCTTGTAGGTAATAATTAGATGAAGTATTCAGATATACATTGTGCCTTACAACCCATTTACTCACTTGAGTTCCCATAAAAGATTTGACATTGTCTAATATAATAGCGTAAGAGATACCAAATCTTGTGACAATGTCATCCATGAATTTAAAGATAGATGCCTTTATGGAATATTTTAGTGAAACTACTTCAGTGTATCTAATGAAATAATCAATAGGATCCTTAGTCCCATCATATGTGATAGTTGGAAAAATATTTCTAATATCTATGGATGCAATTAATGGAGCTAAAGGTTCATTTTGAAGATGTTGAAGCATTTTGTTATTCATTGGAGGTTGAGGGATGATGTTACCATTGGCATCTCTAAGAGGAGGAGGGATAAAATTTTGATTTCGTTGATACATGATGACTTGAGGTGGTTGACTAATCATGTTTAAATAATGTTGTTGCAAGTTTATCATTTGATAATGATTAGTTGTTTATATTATGTTCATTTGTTAAACTATTTGTGTCAAAATTTGAATTGTATTAATAGGTGAGTTGGTGTTTGTAGAAAGGGTATTAATGTTGATACGAGGGGGATTATTTAGTGAAGGATTCCTAACAATGTTATTTGGAGGAGGATTATGATGAAAGACCTAAGCTACATTACATTGTGTAGTGATTGGTTTTGGATTAGGAGAAGATGAAGAAAGGGAATAGTTTCATCTGAGGTAATAAAATAAGTGAGGTTATGATCTAAATCTTTGATTATGCAATACTATTAAATAAGGGAAAGCTGTAAAGATGACATAATTATGAGATAAGACTAGATAACCACACAATGAATAGGTGCAAAATAAAATAGATATGAAATGATAGATAAGATTACAAAGTTGATAGTGTTGACCTAGTAGAGGAAACTAAGGTTAAAAACTATACAGAGTCGATAGTGTTGACCTAGTACTAGAAATATAAGGTGAAAACTATATAGATTTTATAGTGTTAGTGTCAACCTAGTATTGGAAATAGAGGCTAAAAATTATACAAAGTTGACAGGGCTAACCTATTATTGAAAATAGGGGTTGAAAAGTATACAAAGTCAACAAGGTTGACCTAATACATGAAACCCTAAGAGACTGTGTCAAATAGAATGAATGTGTACGGAAATTAAAAAAAAATCAAGTACTTTTAAAAGTAAGAAATGAGAGGAAACACACAATCAATTGGGTCAATGAGGATGATCCAATTGAGGCATATAGCACAAAAATTTACACAAATGTTGGCTAATGCAAGTTTTTGTAATACAACATACAATTAAGCAAAGAGTAATCAATCAAAAAGGAAAATAAAAGAAAACTAAGTTCTCATCTTGAATATTATCAGATTATCAGATTATGATTTTAATTATGATAGGAATTTGAATGTAAGAAAGCAACTAAAAAGTAATCTATAAATGATTTTAGGATGTTTAGGCTAAAAGGGATCTGTGTCGATAATGTTATTGGCTTGGTATTGGGCCCTACCCACTCACTTCAGACATTGAAGCGATACGAGTGTCAAGTGCATATACAAAATATACCATCAAACACATGTTTATACTTGATTATGAAACCAAGTCAGCTTCCCCCTTGGTGATGAAATCCAAGTAGGTAGGCCTTGGGTAGAAAATTATTAAAATACATTTTAATATTTTGTGATTTGGTAGTGTTTACATAAAAGAAAAAATAGTCCAACTAAATGGTATATTCAAAAACCACCTAATTTAGACTATGTGATCTATTCTAAGCATGAAATCAATAAGAGATGAAAGTGTGAACTAATTACTAGCATTAAGTGTTAATTCTAGCTTTGAAACATAGTATAGTGTCGATTTTATTGACATTGTATGCAAAAAAATAAAAAATAGAGTCAAAAATGTCACATTTGTACTACAAAACCAAGGGTTTTAAAAATAACTATATCAATATTTTTAACCTAATTTTCTAAATAAAATACCGAATACACAACTACATCAAAAGGGTTGACCTAGTCGACTATAAAAGGTTAGTTTTAAAGACTACAAGCTATGAAAAATATAATTGCAATGAATAACATAAATTAAAGATAAGGATATAAAGGAACCTTGGTGGGTTTGAGGATGTAGAGGAAAATAAGATTATTGTTGAAGTACCCTAATTTATACTTGAAAATTATGCCAACTATGTCGACTAGGTCGACCTAGCTTTGCAGTTCCCTATTTGGTAAAAATCTATAAAATGTACTATGTTGACAAGGTCAACCTAGTATGTTCAATGGAAGTCTGGAAATTTACAAAGTTGATAGGGTCAAACTAGTATCCTAATCTAGATATCTAAAAGTTTAATATGTCAAAAAATTCAACCTAGTAACCTGATCTAGATGTTTGAAAGTGTATTTTGTCAATAGAGTCAACCTAGTAGCCTACACCTGATGAACAAACTAAAAGAATATAATAGAGTCCTATTGATGTGATTATGTGTTAAACCTGCACATAAAAATTAGATCTATATTGACACTATTAAACCAATATCACAAATATATAAAAATAAAATGATAAAATAATGAAAAATGTTAAATAAAATCTATAAGGGTTAGATTCACATTGGTTTCACTAAAATGTATGTAATCCAAAATACAACATGTTTATAAATCAATCCTAATAAGAGAAGATACATCAGACTTACACTTTTGATTTGGGATACATTAGATAATCAAGAACATGACCAATATGGGGATCCACAAGACCCATTTAGGGGATTTCTTACCACAATAAAGCATAATAGGGAGGGTTCCAAAGCCTTTAATCAAGTACAATCACATAATAAACCTAAGTAATCCCTATGTTTTATATTCACTAAACTATTAACAAGCAAATTAAATCTAATCTAGTGCTCACCAAAGCTTGTGGTATAATGTGGGGCTTAGAAACAATAAAATTAAACATGCATAAAATACATATACTCACGTTAATGTATAATAAATCCTAATACATGGAATAGAAGTAAAAATGCATGTCTGTTTACTCTTACAAATGAGAAACAAAGTTAAGAATACTTACCTTTGAAGATGAACCCATTAATCCTCAATTTCTCCCTTGGACAAGATGTTTCACAAGTAAAAGTTGGGGTATTTAAGGATGACAAGAATAAGTCAACTCTAGGTTACATAACCTATCAATTCATCTAAAAGACTTCTTCACAAGACAAGATCCATATCTACAAAGAAAGTATGAAACACTAAGCTTGTTCCTCGAGTAGAATGGTGGATAAGAAAATAGAAAATAATTCTTACTTATTCTTCTCTTCTCTAAATAATGGTAAAATTATCTTGTATATATAGGTAGATTTAACTCTAATCACTTCCAATTTTTTTTGCCAAAACGGTTGACCTAATCAACCTAGCATAGTTATAGACAAGAATTTACTAGGTCACAGGTTAGTTCAACTAATAGCCGACCTAGAACCTAAATGAAGTTTACCCAAAACATCAAAGACTGAACCAATAGACCTCGTATGGTAAATAGAAGCTGAAAACTATAAATATTTGATAGTGTTGACTTAATATAGTAAAAATTCGAAAGGCGATTGAGGTTAGGAAAAGGGGGATAAAAGGCAAGAAATGACTGAGGAGTGTGCAAGAGAGAATAAAAAGCTTAGGGATAAATTTTTCAAGATTCAAGTGTGTATATAACAATTGACAAAAGGTAAATAAACTCTATGAAGCACTAATGCTCTATCCACCTCTTTCCCAGTGCACCGCTTAAGACATGTGCTCAAAAATATTGAGAATTGATGGGTTCCTTCAAGATACAAAGTGTCAGTAAGTGATAAAATTTTGAAAATATTATGTGTATATAATGTCACTATAAGAATCACCAAGAAAGTCATTGAGATAAGTAAAAAATCCGTATATGGGTTCTAATAAACAACGTGCCTAAATAAGATAGCCATGTACAAAGGAGGAGTGCAAAAACACTAAAAAAAGTACAAAATGAACATATAACTCTCATAAAGTGAATAAAAAAGATAAAACTCATAGGAAAAACTACCCCACTAAAAAAAGAGATAAAATATAAATAAAGAGCTAGAAATCCCCCCAATGATGATGTTGAACTAGTCTATACTTCAAGTACTCAAAAGTCACAAAGGAACTTAATATGTATGAGTGGTTTGAATCCACTACTCGATCACAAAAATAAATTACATTGGGCTTCACCAGAATAACTTTAATAAAAAATACTGTTAGTGGTAATAGATGTACAAAAGAGTACTACATGTACAAGGAATACTCAACACCTAAGAAGTAGAATGTAAACCACACCCTCCTACTACTAACTAGGTGAAATGATGATAAAAAAAGTTGTATCAACACCCCCTAATGTTAAAGGGGTGGATTGGATTATAAAGGTATATACGAGTGGTGTAAATCCACTAGTTGAAGATTGAGTAAGTTGAAACTGTATGCATCATAATAGCTCCATATCGTGCTAAAAGAGACAGTGAAACTATCGAAGAAAATAAGTTGACACTATAATTCACTAGAATAGATACACTTCAATTTGTGGGAGACTTTCAACTATTATAAAAGTGGTGTCAAGAATACAAATAAGGTCTCTTAAAGATAATCGCTCTAGGGGTGATGGAAGAGACAAACAATTGAATTAGTAAAAAGGGTGCCCAAAATAGATCACAAAAACACACAAAGGTAGACAAGGTTAAATCAAAAAACCCCCCATGACACTTTATAAATCAGTATGAGTATAATAAATCCATACATAAAAAAACACCAAATGGAAATAAGGAAGAGACTTGACTTTACCAGAGTAGATCCAAACAAGGAGACTATTGACCTTTCAAAAAATCCATCACCAATCATGAGGGATGCTACAAAAATAAGGGAGTGAAAACGTATCTCCATAAAAGAAGGCAAGGCACTAAGAAAGGGGCCTTGATATAGATATGACATAAACTACAAGTTTGTCAAAGTTATAATTCAAAAACTAGAATAGAGCATGTCATGGAATGATGGAAGAGTGTGAAAAATGGTGAAAAAATCCATCATGTGTGAAAAAAACATTCAAAATGACATGCTACCAAAAAATGACAATCTACAAAAACACATGTAAAGGATATTGAACTCAATCAAAAATGCATCTGAGATAATGAAAAATGTAATAGTGAAATAAACAGAGTAATGTGGGACAAATATCATGTAGATAAGATGTTATTTGTTGTGGAACATCCATCTAAAATTGCAACAAGAGAGAAAAATTAAAGGAGAAAAATAATTTCTTTGCTTGTGAGGGCTTTTGGTTGCCTACCAAATTGAACGTAACCCACCATCTTTGACAAATGAGATCAAAATAAATAACCAATCAAAAAAATAAATTATCTCTTTATATCTCTCAAGTGATATTATTTTTATAAAAAATAATAAAAAATGTTCCCACACTAATAATTGAGTACTTAGAGCATGAAGAATCCCTTCCACCTGCCACCTCCCCGTCACCTCCCACCTCAACAAGAATGATTCACAAACATAATAATATCCACCACAATTATGTCCCCCACATATAGTCTTCCACTAAATATTTACAAGCATCGATCACAAAGCAATCATGATATCTGCCTAAATAAAATTATCCCTGCCAAATAACAATCCCACTTTTTTATGTAAACTTCATCAATAAAGAATCCAAAGGCATCATGGAAAAATTAAGCTAAGGTAGATTATGGTAAATATAATATAGACTACAATGATTAATGAAAATTTAGAAATTATATATAAAGACCCAAGATCTAAAAATAATGATATAAGACACATAACTGGGCTAAATTTATCTATGTTAATGCTACATTGCCCCTAATGACTTAATAACAGCTCCACTAAAGGTTTAGACTCTGAAGGGAAATAAATGTTGTATCAAAAAACTTAGAAATAAAAAAAATAAAACTTAAACAAAATACATACAGTTAAGGATGGTAGGTGAGTCGAGTCAATTTGAGGTGAGAGCTGAGCCACAATCTAAGCACAGTCTTCTTCGATCCATGTGCATAAAAAAATAAAACTCAAACAAATACACCAATAGTATTATCAAACCATGGGTTTATAAAGAGGAAGAAAGGTTTTAAAAAACATGTGAGAGGTTAGCAAGGCATTGATCATCATTAAATAAAGTATGGAGGGAAACTAGAAATAGTCAGGAGGGATAAAAGGGAAGTGAGTGAAGGAGTTCATAGCATGCCAAGATTGGGTGGCAAGCCAAGCTATGGGTAGAAACCTTGATTAGGGTAAATATTAGATGTATCAAGTTAATAAAGTAGGACATTCTAAACCTTTGAAGATATTATTAAAGACATCTTAGATATTAAAACCAAATGAATAAATTCTGCATATAAGTTACTATGGATGCCCCTCAGAGGAGAGATGTGTGTTGGCCACTTACTCAGGAGGAGGTCATGAACATCTTGTATACATAAAATTCAATATGAGATATCAATGCATATTCAGGTTTGGAAAGTATGTTATAGCCAAATATTATGACATGTATGTTCTCCACACTGAAGGTCATGCTTACAAATCTATTTTACTAGATCCTGCATGCAAGAACTCTCATTCTCCTTCTAAATGAACCAAAACCTTCATATCTATAACAACACTTGTATGCCAATAAAAAATACAAGTAGATATAAGATCTAATGTAAATATTCAAACAAAATATATACTACCATTTAACTAGATCAATGCTAGATACTCTTTTTCCATACCAAATTGATGAAACCAGATCAGAATAATTCAAAAAATTTATTAAATTTAGTACAATATATGCATTAAAGTTTCATATCTATAAAAAAATGATATAAATCCTAATACAAGTTCATTCAAAACACCACCTCAAAAAAAGGTATGGCATGTACATAGAGCTGTAAAGGCTATCTATGGAGGGGAAAGCTAGAGTATGATAAAATAAATGTTTGATTAGAAGCAAATGACCAACACAATGAGAGTTTTGACAAACAATGCATAAAATCTTCCTAAAAAATATATGACCAACACAACAATAAATCCAACCAACCCAAATACAAAATATAATAAAGGCCATAGTCATATCAATTAATGGATCTTTAGAGGCAAATCTAATACCATAAAAGAGTTAACAAAACTCTTTAGCCAATATCTCTCCAAGAGACCATTACTATAGCCATGGATGCTTCACCATAGACACAAAGAATACATCAACTATATTCTATTATGTTCTATATCAAATAGTTTATAATAGAGATGTAAAAATAGGTATAGGATAGGAGAATCCTAATCATCTCATGCATGTGGGACTAACTTCCCTAATATAGGTGGAATTAATGCATAAACCCATCATTCTCATGAATCTGAGATAAACATCTCCAAAGGAAATAACACCTAAGTAAGCTAAAGAGTAGGAAAGTAATATCCTACACCAACACATTCCATTCTAAATTAATCTCTACATCAATGCTAATTATAGAGTGAGAGACAAAATATTATACTGGTACTTGAATAATATCATTGATATTAAGGAACACACCAATTAAATTAGCTTCCATAAAATGGAAGTGAGACTGGATATTATCTCCCCCCAGGTGGAAGCAACACAGAGGGTGAGAAACTTTAACATTTATGGCTATATATGAGACAAATTTAAGTATACTTTCCCACATATAACACCTTTGATGTAATAATTCTATTACTTATCTTATTTATGGTTAGCAGCTAATTTAAGAATAAAATATAGTTATGCTGAAAATCATGTATGGTTGGAGTTGGGAAAGATTATAAATTAAAAAAGGTGATAAATGCATGACATTTGATGAATTTTTATTATTTTAGAGTCTAAATTAATGTTTTATATCTCTCACATTTTGTTCTTAAAAATGTAGTCTATGCATGTTGTTTTGATTATTATATTACTAATATTAGTAGTGGTTATCATAAAATAATACTTTGTTCCACCTAGAAAAATGACCAACGTATTTTTATGGGATAATTTATATATCCAAATATTCAACTACATAATAAGTCTTGAATTTTTTAATCTTTCATTCATATCAAATCTTAGTTGTCTAGAAAAAAATAAGGTGTCATATGTAATTGTCATTTTTTAGGGTTTTGTACTTGTGAGATTGAATGCACTAAAAATAGTAGTTTTCAAACATATATTTTTCGTGTGCATCTTAGAAAACATTCACCTATATAATAAACCAATGTGAATTAAATTAGGATACTTGTTATGTTGTGATAGAATGTATACTTTGTAGATATGCCTATATATGTAATGCATGATAAAATTTGATTCCACATTATATACCTTCCAGTGTAGTAATGCATGGTAAAAGTTGATTCCACATTCTATACCTTCAAACATAAAAATAGATTATGTTAATATCATTCAATCACTCACTTAAGATATACACAATTGAATGAAACATATGTACTTATGTTTATTCATTTAGTTTTCTCCATCAATGCATAAAGGTTATGGCCGAGTTTCATTATGCATGTAAATACTTTGGGATATTACCTTGATATAACTTGGAGTGCAAGATGTGTGAATAGTATCCATCACATAGAGGAGTTTAGATCATGGTTGAAACAAAAAATTTGAAATCTAGAGACATTATGTAAGCCACATGTAATCATGTTGTACACATTATATGAGAGGAATAATTAAGGGGGTATGGAAACTAACATGTTTAATTAATAAAATAATGTATTTATTTTGGTGCATTAGTATATTTATTTATTAATAAAATCATTCATATAATTTTATTTTTTCATAATGCACACTCACGTAGATTTTATTCTTGATATCTATGCAGTGAAAAGTTACATATAGTCGATACTAGGGTCCCATTGAAGTTTAATAGCCCAATATTGGACATGATGAATAATACATATTGATCCTTTCATGTCCTATTTTTCAATTACATAACATTTGTACATGGTGAAATTCTGATTTATTTAATTGATAAAATAATTTATATATTAAAAAATGTGGATCATGATATGTTTTCATTGCTTTCACCAAATATGTTTGCACGGGGAAACCTTATATTCAATCGATACTTGGATCACGTTCAAGTATAATGGTTTGAGATTAAACTAGATGATGAATCATGATTAATATGAAAGGATCAATTATAATTCAACTTTTGGAATTGAAATAAAATCCCAAGAATTTTAACCCGTATTAATACACATTTGGGGGGGGGGGTTCCCCCAAACATAAATATGTTCCCTTTGGAGGAAGATCAATTATAATCATTAGCAACTTGTGACAATGGCCTCCAATTAAGGGAATACTAATGTGTGTAAAAAAAGGGTTTATTTATTTCATGAAGTTTTAACACTTTCATCAAATCAATGAATATTGTAAATGTTGAATGAAAATTTAAGGATTAGGATTTGTTAATGTCTATAATAGTCATCTCATTATTCCTAGATTAAAAATGCTAAGTGTGTTGAAGAAACATACACGAGAAAAAAAGGAACAACTATTAAATTTTGATACAAAGTATCTTCTGAGTTACATCAGGAATATAACATAGTTATTGAAAAAATGGAATCATTAATATATTCCTTATCATAAGGATAATATATTGAACATCCACAACCTAGAAATGAATTCCATTCAATTGATTTTTTTAAATCTCAAGCTTGTTCTCTCAAGTGAATTTGTCCTAAAGAATATTTCTATATATGCATCGAAAATATAAAATCAATCATAAAGGTTCCAAAGATTGTCATTGAGTATAGTGGAGGAAAAAAAATTATATGAACCATTATTAAATGCATTTAAAAAACATCTAACTTATAGAATCATAAATCATGAAATCATTGCATAGGAGGTTTTTTTATATGTTATAAAAACTCCATTTTTTGTACAATTGACCATTTAGTTCATAGAATGTCGTTAATAATTTTTTACATTTTGTGTCTAAGATTTGAACCAATTCACTTGTATCTTAAATCTTCATATTAATGAATGCTTGTGAAAGACTCACTCTCAAAATCCGTAAAAAAATTTTGGTGTAAAATATATTATATGCATCAACAACTTGCATCGATAGTAGAGCTTTCACTCTACTTTTATGTTACACAAAAATAAATTTATCAAAAAAGGTTTTGATCCAAGTGAAGTAGCCTTCTAAAATATCTTGTTGAATATTTGAAACACTAAACCAAAATTTGAAGATAAGAATTTAAAAATCACTAAAATAAATGCATTCTTTGAGTTTAGAATAAAAAATTATCATTTCATTCTTCAACTCATCTATATTCAATAAATTGTTTTTATTTAACATATTCTAAGGAGATGTAGAGAGGATGATCCAAAACATGAAAAGATTTGGTTGAAAGATAATTCATAAATAAGTACAACACAATTCAAATAATGCTATCGCTGAAAAGAGATGTTTTATTGATCAAAATTGTAGACCTAAACATATGCTTATCTCTGAGAAGAGATGTTTGATTTCAATTTTAGGTTACATATTCATTTATACATGTTTTAAAGGTGTGGAGAGGATGTGGAAGTTCACCAATCTCGAGGGAGATGAATTGGTTCAACTTCCATGATTTACAATAATATAGAATTCGAGGAATTACTATTTTTAGATTGCACTACTAAAATTGAAATTTGGGATACTTCCATTGGGTTTTAGGGTGATCAAATTCATTGAGTGTATCTCAATGACATCTCACGATGTTCCCCTCATTATTAGCTTTCCAACGGTTCAAGCGGTGAGTCAATTGGAGCTACGGTGCAAATGTTACGGCTCCCAAAAATTCCATCATCAATTGGGGTGCACCCATCACCCGAATTGTCATCTGAATTGTTGCCCGGATTAGATGATTGAATATGTTGATTACATGTATTATTTCAAATCATCTAAAGAAAAATAAAATTGGAAATTTTGATGAAAATTGATTAAAAACTAAAATTATTATGTCTAAAGGCCAATAAGTTATGTTTATGGCCAATTAGAGTGTACCTTATTGTCACATTTAGTAATTTGTCGACTTGATCCTCCTCTTATTGACATTATTTAATGAAAAACTACCATAAATTAGTCAAATGGATGAAATATTTAACACCAACCATTAATTTTAATGCACTCAAAGAAATTTCATCCCATCCCTCCCCATCCTATCTTATATTCCCTTGTAAAGTATCAATTGTTGTAAAAAATTAGTTTGAATATGTTGCATTATACATCATTAAACTTATCATAGGCAATGAAGAGACTCCCTTTTTCTCTTTTCCTCTTTTTAAACTACTGCAAACTATAGTGTGCTTCCAATATTTGTAGTTACAATCCTTTGATCATATAAAAGAGGAAACTTTTAGAAATATCAACAACCTTAAAATCCCCACTCAAAATTTTCATCTTTGTTAAACTCCATCTTCTATCATTTTATTGAACCATGAAATTCTCCCTTTAAAAAATAAAAAGAATAATAGTATGTACTCTCAACATGTCCCATAGCCCTCATTTCAAACTAAAGTAAATGAATTTTTTTCTTCCAAATAAATACCGACACTCATTTTCACTCCCTTTTTATGTGATTTTAAACCCTTAGAGTAGCAGTTTGAGAAAGAGTGGAGAAGACACAAGATAAAAACAATGTTTATAATTACTATGATAATTAGAGTATAATTCAACACAAAACCATAGATGATGCATAGGAATGAGCATCCTTATCATCAACATCTTGTTCTTCGAACTCCCCCCTTCCCTTAGTTTCCTTTATATGTTGGTGTAATTGAATACCTATTTTTTTCAATGCTTATTAAAGTATTATAAGTCACCATACGATATTTTAGGTATTGATTTTTCTTAGGATTTTACTCCTTGAAATAGATTTGTATTTTTCCTCCTTTCCATTTCACACAATTATCAATAATAAAACATTGTGTGCCCATCCAAATAATAAAAAATAAAAGTATAACCTCTTTGTTTCATTGACTTATTACTTCAATCTCACTCCATTTAATTTTCTCTATTGATGTTTTCGTTGCTCCTCCTTTTTTCAATTTATAGTTTTCATCTCTTAAGTGTACAATATGCTTTGCATTCCAAATGGAAGTTAAAATAATCTTCAATAGAATATAATTTATAACACATGCCTTCATTTTTCTTCCACACTCATCAATTGCAGATTACATACCTATAAATCATTTTGCATTGGTGAAAATTTACAAAGGCCTTTTTTGTAATGACTATGCGTAAACGTTACTCCACTTCTGCACTTTTTCTTTCACAACAATAATTTTATCTTTATATAACAAAATTTTATGGCGTGATATAAGAAAAAATTCAAAAGCATGTGGCTATGATATCATAATGAAAATGGGCATTTACATATAAGGATTACAAAAATCAAGCTCTAAAATATAAAAGCACAAATTTATTAACACTAAATTATTACAAGGGATGGAATATTATACTTTATTATGTCTAATGATGACATGGATTGATTGCATAGATAATCCTTAATTATTCTTTACATATTTGTTGTTGTTAAATGTGACATGATGTGCTCCTTGATTTTTGTGTTACATTATTGAATCCTTCTCTGATTGAGTAAGACACATTTGTTTTTATAGCTGTGGCTCTGAATTTGCATGACATTGATTTTTCTATGTTTGACTTTAACTCTATGTGATATTATATTTTATTTATGCATGTCTAATGTTGTGTGATATTTATTGTTCTCTGATTGATTTTTATTTTGTGTGACATTAAGTGTTATTATATATGCTTTTATGATTTCTTGTGTACTTCATGGCCATGACATTATATGTGATTATGTGTGGATACATCTAAGATTGCCTGCTAGGATTGTGATGCCATTATTCATATCACACAATCATATACTTGTGTATGATGCCATGATACATATCATACATATTTGATGCATATAATTACTTAGTTATTTTTTTATCATTATTGTGATGACTATTATTGCATGTCTCATTTTTCCATCTAATTAACATGACACATGCATGCCTTATGATACTTTTTCCATATATACTCTAATGACCTAATCTTTATATCATAACATAATCTAACCATGTTAGCACATGCTTTACATGCTTGTAGTTTTTCTATAAAACATGATGCATATAACTCCTTTATTTTGAGATGATTACTTTTTAATCTACATCCCCAATCTCAAAACAACAACATACATAGTGAGCTTATCATTGAGACTTAGTCTTTCACACAAAATATTCAAATTTTGGCATAGATTGACTCAATTTTTTGCACAAATTGATATTGGTGTGTAAATATTGGCACCACATTTCCTTCCTACTAGGAAAAATATATAACTGACAAGAGATATTAAATGGGTGGTATTTGCTTCAGCAATTTATTACATCAAATCATGCCACATGGTACGATGAAATAATAATATTAAAAATAAGTTAAGAATTGTATTTTATATGAATATTAAAGCTTATTTAGAATAGAATGAGTCGTCAAACATACACATATATTCAAGCCATTATAGTATATTTTAGTGTATTATTTAAGCATAATGGTACAAAACCACTCTTTATGTAGCATATTTGTTACTTAATTTTATCTATGTTTTTTTTTTAATATGTCAATTTCATAGCACATGAATACATTTTTTAAACATTGTAGATACTTTAATTATAAATCCTACACTGTTTAGAAAAGGTTATATTTTATGTCATAGATATAGTGGCATCTTCAAATAGTTATCATACATCTCTTGTGTCTAGAGTATTTATTTATGCCCTATATAAAGCTCTTTAATTATTTGATAAGCCACTAGGTACATTCCACATTTATTGGGGATCTCATAAGTAAAAAACTTCTCAAATTTGACTAACTCTAGCAATTCAATGGCAACCCCTAGGAAAAAGTTTGCTTTATTAAGGTTATTAAATAAAATAAAATTTCAACCAAATAAAAGTTTTAAGTATCAAAAGGTTTGTAGTCTAATTGGTACAAATGATGGTAAAGAACATTGTCATGACATCTAGTAAGGTATTGGAATGGTATTTATCAATCCTTTTCACGTATATTAAAAAGAATTGGAAGGATCAAATTGTTTTCCTTTTAATCTAAAAAAATTAGTTTGTGAATGGTGGTTCATTCATTACTGAAGTTGCTTGGCTCGCAAAGATCCCACCAAGGACCAATTTTTATTATATGCAAAATCTGACACGATAATAAAACATGAATGAGATTGAGATCATACTACGAACAACTTTGATAAAATAAAAATACCTCAAATTTCAATTCTTAACTTAAAATCACCACGTAAAATAATGGTAAAATATAAAATCTATTTAATTCGAATTTGAAAATAAACTTCATCTAATTTTAAAATAGTGATTACAAAATTTAAAATGAATAATAGTTGAAAACGGTTCTTTTCAATTACTCAACTACAAACCATAACTGAAAATAGTAATTTAATTTTGTAAAATACAAACTATGTATCAAATGATTTTGCACTATAAAACATTAGGAAAATCCAAGTATAAACGAGAGATATGCGAGCAGGTGGATAAAGCCGGAGTGTTTGGTAATCGTAAATAATTTAATCGTTTTGTTTACCTCGGATTATATTCATTCCTCGTATATTCCATTGACGGCTAAGTCAACAGATATGTTTATCCCACATGTAGCCAGGATACATAAAAGGGAAGGTAGCGTATTATGAATGGTGAAGGAAGACATTTTAGGAATTATAACTTTCTTATAAGTCTAGTTAAGATCAAGGATGGCGCTAACGTGTGGAAATTGTGAGGTTGGTTTTTTGTGCCAATCATTTTGGGTAAGAGCAAGGAGGCCCCGTGACTTATGGTGCCATAAACCATTAGCTGGATGTTCAGATGGGCATGCCTGCAGCAAGGTGTACTGCAAGACTTGTTATAATAAACTTAAAAAGGAGTTGTACTCGGCATACTACAAAAATGCAACTCAAGAGAACGCAATTGCAGAGAATGCAGTGCTAAAAGAAGACATTGAGTTTTTAACGAAGTGGAGTTCTGTTCCAGGTGATTTATCTTCCGCTTCAGATGTGACGCTTTGCTGTTCAGATGGTTCAAAATTCTACGTTCCCAGTCTCCTTCTGGTAAGTTTTCTGTTTTCGTTTTAAAGGTAAATTATATCGAAGTTATTAATAAATAAAGTTAAATATAACCTTCTATGTTTGTGAAGGCAAACCATTTAGATGTTTTTCGGGCTATGTTTGACATGGATCTGAAGGACAAAATAACTAGAAAAGTATTAATAGAGGATGTTGGAGGAGAAAGCCTTGGAGCGTTTCTGAAATTTCTATATGTGGCACAAGTGAGTCGTGAAGATATGTATGCCCATTATAAGGAGCTTGTGAAACTTGCTCATCTTTACCAGGTGAAATTGCTCCTCCGGAAGTTGGATATGTTTATTGTTGAGTATGTCCTCAAAAAAGACACTGCCATTGAACTCTTAAAATTTGTGTATACATATGAGCTCGAGAGGACTAAAGAGGCTGCTCGCAAGATGATTGTGCGGGACACCGAAATGTTAAATATCATATTCTCTACAAGGAATGAATATGGAGTGTATATGATGCAATCGCAAATTCGTGACTGACGAAAGGTACTAGTTTAATATTTATCTTATTTATTAATATTATTGTTATTAGTACCTGCGGGCAGCCAATAGATTTTTTTTGGCAGTGGAAATATACTACTAGTTTATATTTTCTCTCATCACTACTAAAAAGTGATTAATGTAAATGGTTTTGTTTCCATTATTTTATTGCATAGCCTTTTAGCGACAGCATAAACATGATTGATATTTACCATTGGCAAAAGGAGGACGTGTCTTCAGGGTGAAACAGGCGAATTACAATGACAACTGCCACGGGTAAAACAGAATGCATGCGGTTGCTGAATAGTGGAGCTGAAGTTTGTTTTTGGCATTCATCTTTATTCAAAATTGCTGATAAACATGAGACGAAATGAACGCTTTTTTGAAATAAAAATCAGCCATTACACTATGTGCAGGTTGCTGTTTTCTTTTCCAAACATATATTTAATTATACATTTTATTGGTTGTGCCCCCTTTTTAATTGTTATACTTATTTAATTGGTTGGGCCATCATATTTAATTTGTTATACTAACCATTGGCAAAAGGAGGACGTGTCTTCAGGGTGAAACAGGCGAATTACAATGACAACTGCCACGGGTAAAACAGAATGCATGCGGTTGCTGAATAGTGGAGCTGAAGTTTGTTTTTGGCATTCATCTTTATTCAAAATTGCTGATAAACATGAGACGAAATGAACGCTTTTTTGAAATAAAAATCAGCCATTACACTATGTGCAGGTTGCTGTTTTCTTTTCCAAACATATATTTAATTATACATTTTATTGGTTGTGCCCCCTTTTTAATTGTTATACTTATTTAATTGGTTGGGCCATCATATTTAATTTGTTATACTTAAACATATATGTTTTTAAAAATTTATATGTAAATAGAACAACAATTTCCATGCGGATCACAACAGTTCTTACCAGAAACCCAACCCAACGATTTCCATGAAGATCACAACAGTTCTTACCAGAAACCCAACCCAACGATTTCCATGAAGATCACAACAGTTCTTACCAGAAACCCAACCGCTTTCCTGATATGTCTAAGTCCACCCAGGTATGTAATGGATAAAAAAGACACTAAACATATAGAATTGCTCTTTCCTGATATGTATTAAGTCCACTTAAATATTTAATAAATAAAAAAGATACTAAACAATGGAAAGAATATTATTAATCGATAAAAAGAAGCTCAATAAACAGAATATTGTTAATCTCTATGCAATGTTATAACTCTCATGCACTATGAGATTTCCAAAATAAAAGGGTGAGAGAGTGCTATTTCTTAAGCAAAAATAGAAAGTATAAAATAAATTTTAGTTTGTAGCTTTAATTAGGCCCTTTATTTCACCTAAGCTCCTTGAAATGTCTCTACTACAAACCTACCTTAATAGAGATTTTCAACACAACAATATTATAATTCTACACATTTTCTATGTCTTACCTGGATACATTTTTCAAGGTATCTCTATTGCTTTTATCATGCTCTTGAAATTATTATATCTTCTTCCTCTCCATTCCATTCTGTTGTAAATATCATTCTTGAATAATGAATAATTTTAATATAAGAATGTAGTTTATAAAGTCGACTGGAATGTTGCATGATGTAGCCTTTCAGGGATGGACGAGTCTCATTTATACCATGTAGTCCCACTTTTCCAAGCTACCTAGATGGCAAACTTGGGGTAGGGTGTCTCCTAAAGAGTCCCCACGGCACACAATCTAACTAAAGCTGGCCATTTTGGACATCTAAAATATGAGTTTATACTTTATTAAATATTCATTTCATATTCATACGGGTTCCAATATCCTTGGAACGGGGCAAACTTCACTCAAGGCTATGTGGGTATTAAAATATTAAATTAAAAAGTGAAGTGGCCTATTAACCTATAGTCATAAATTCAAAAAAAAAAATATATATATATCATGAGATATATGATCCACACCCCCCCTCCCCCCGTCTTCTACTGCCCTCCAAAGCTAAGGGTAGAAGAATTAAAGTTAAATATCTGATTCAACGTCACATTTAAAATACAAATGGGTTATTAGGTCTATTAGTCAATTCTCCCTTTCCCCTTTTCAACCATTGAAGGCCTCTCACCTCCACACTCCTTTCACTCATCAAAACATTCACATTTAATATATTAATATAATAATAACACAATGCTATCTATTTCAAGATATAAGCAAACAGTTTTTTAGAATCCACCATGATGTGTATCTCAATGTTTATATTTAATAAATCAATATAATAATAATGCAATGTTATCTATTTCAAGATATAGCTAAATAGTTTCCTAGAATCCATCAAGATGCATATCTCAAAGTTGATCTTTGGTTATGCTTATGTTCCCAATCGTAATTTGTGATAGATTACATGGTTGTACCCACTCTTGGATAGGTCAAGAACTAATCACTACAAGAAGAGTTAAAAATAACTTGTCCAAATATACTATCACATAGCTGCATGCATGGTTAGAAAACTAATTTCCATCCATGCATGCATGTATAAAATAATAATTAAGTGTCACTCATTATGTAACTAAGAATTATATATGAAATAACTAACCATGTCCTAGTCAACTCACATGGCGAAAACAATTAAAGATATGAATTATGTCCAAGAATCTTAAAAAATATTGATTCAACTATTGCATAAGGGGTTAGGAATATAATGTCCTATGAATATAATACTACATAGCTTAATTAGTGGATAGAGGAATCATTTTTATGCATGTGTATGTAAATATCAATTCATTTGAGTCTTTATTTATTAAAGAAGAAAAAATGTTTTCATTTTATGAAAAATGATGTTGCATTCATAATATATAAAATAAAATTCTTTTCAATGACTTTTAAACATTGTGTGTCTTATACATCAATCTAGGAGAACAAACTTCATTGACATAGATTGATCAATGTTTATACGAGGCTCGCTTTCAATATAGGCAAAAAGGTTTTAGTGAAAAACATATTTTTCTCATCAATGACTTGGGTTATTAGCATAACTTTATCACTAGTTTTATGTTACAGATAAGTTTCTATCAAAAAAGGTTTTGTTCCAAGCCAAATATCCTTCAAATATCTGTTGTTGAATATTTAAAATGCTGAACTGAAAGTTGAAGATTAGAATTTTCTAATGTTTTGAACAAATGCATCTCTCTCTTCAAAATAAAAAAATCTCATTTCATTCTTCAATATATTTATATGTAACAAATTGTTTGAATTCAACACATAAGGAGATTTACAAATCATTGAATGTCTATTGTACATAGCATTACAAAGCATCTTAACAAAAAATATCTCATATCATTATGAAAAATGTTTATAAACCAAAATTATTATGTCTAAAAGCCAATAATTTATGCTTACAACTAACTTGTGTGTATCTCATTGTCACATGTAATAATTTCTCATCATGATACATATCTCATTAATGTAATTTAAGGAAAATCTACCTTACGACATTCAAATGGATGAAATTTTTAATGTCATTCATTAATTTTAATACACTTATGGACATTACACCCCACCCATCCCAATCCTTTTGTATCTACCATTATATGGCATTCATTGATGTACTAAAAAGTTTGAATATAATGTATCACATGTCTTTAAAATCATCATAGGTATTGAAAACACTCCATTGCTCTCTTTTCATTTTTTACAAGTGATACAAAATGTTGCATGCCTACAATATTTTAATTTTTGGTCCATTGATCCTATTAGAAAGGACATCCTAAGAATTACTAACAATCTTCAAATAGCCCTCGATTTTTTTTATACTCCATATTCTATCATTTTATCAAACATTCAAATCTACCCTTAACAAAAATAAAAATAAGAATAGTTTGTACTGCTGACATGCCCCAAAATTATCCTTTCAAACTAAAGTAAATAACATATTTCATTATGATTAAAGCATAATACTCATTTTCAATCCCTTTTTTAATCAGCATTGCATTTTTTTAAGAAGTTGCTACTTTAAAGATCTTTATTTTTTTCCTATTTTATATTTTGTATAATTATCAATCATGCAACATCATGTCTACATCCAAATATGACCATTGGCAAGTTAGGCCAATTGCTTCTAATTAAGGATACACCAATGTATGATTGAAATAAAACTCTTTGATGAAGTCTTGGCACTTCCCTCAAATTAATAAATAGTATAAATACTGAGCCAAAAAATTAGGATTGGGAATTAATCATGTTTTTAATAGGAATATCACTATTCTTAGAAGAAACATGTTAACTTCATTGAAGAAAAACGCTTGATAAAAATGAACAACTCTTGAATTTGTTAAAAGGTTCATTCAGAGTTACATTAGGAATATTCTAAAGTTATTTAAATTAATATAATAAAAATGTATTCCTTCTTATAATGATAATAAATTGAAAACCCATAATGAAAAAAATCATTCCATTTGAGTTTTTTTTAAAAAAATTTTCAAATATGTTCTCTAAGGTTAAGCTTTCTTAAAAAATATTGTTAAGTATGCATCAAAACTAGAAAATCAATCATAAAGGCTCCAAAATTTGTTATTGAGTAATTTAAAGAAGAAAAATTTATATGAACCCTTTTCAAATGCATTTGAGAAAATTTTAATCATGGGAAAATTATAAACTATCAAATTGGAAAAAAAAATAGTGCACATGAAGTTTGTCATCTGTTTTACAAACTTGCACTCATTTTTTGAAGCTAAACCTTTGTTTTATTGAATGGGTTTTGGTAGAGGCCTTTAAGGTACATTTTTTTAATAGTTTCCTTAATCATGATATCAGTGGTTACCCTTAAATATATCAAGGCTTTTTGAATGAGGGTTCCATAGATGTTGACAACAACTACTAGGGTTTCTAGATCAAAATACTTAGATGGGGATATCTTAAAAACATGATATCCATGAGTTCTCAAACTACTTATAGGGTCTTATGGTCCTTCATTTGACTAGGCTTCTTTAGGTATAGTTTATTTGCAACCTTGGTGATAATGGGGGCATATTTTATATTTTGAAATAGTGGAATATTGACAGAAACATTTTTATGATGTGCTAAAATTTTAAATTCAAATTTGTGTTCTTATTTTTAGAGGTTTAGGATGTCAAGAAAATGAGATTTGGCAGGTTATCCTTTACTTGTAAATATGTTTGTTTTAGGATTGGAATCATTATGGGATGGTTATAGGTTATTTTTCATGTTAGGAACAACTTTAGGAGGTTTCATTATTATGGGTGTGGTGGTATCTGGGAGAATTGCATCATATTTTTAGTGTATGCTAGCCAATTCAATTTATTTTTTGGGTGAGGTATAGCTTTGGAAAGTAATTGAGGAGATATAGGTTAATTTGAAGTAGGATTTAATTGAAACAATGTTAGTTGTTATGATTTTTATGTTTGTTGGTATCCAACATTCTCTTTAAATAATGGTCAATTTCCTCTACATGCTTGTTACCATTATTTGGAGGATGGATACAATTGATAGTTATGATTTTGTGGTTTTTATGGTTGATGTGGGCTTTGATGCCAATTGGCTTGAGGTTGGTATTTCTATTGTGCCCAAGGTTAGTTTTGTGATGGAATTTTTTTGTATTTAATTCCACTAGGTGGGCTCATACTAGTTTTTAGGAGGGGAAAATTAAAATTATGTCTTATAAAATTGAGTGTTTAATGACATACCTAAAATTTGAGGTCTTAGTGACCATAGTTTCCATTTAGCCATGTAGAAGATATGATATCCATATCCTTCGATTATGTGTAGTTATATTGTATATGGGTCCTCCTCCATGATAGTTTTTACCTTTACATGGGTTGTGTGGTTCTTAAAATCTACTTTATTTATATGGTAATATGAACATTATAGACCCAAATGTTGATCTAATTATTTTTAATGTGTGTATGCAATGTATCAAGTTGTGTGGCTAAGTGGATGATAACATCCTACTTTATATCCTACATTAGATTATTGACTTCTACCCTAAAGTCTCTATTAGTTATCTTAAAGGATGATGATGGAAATAATTTATTGTTGTGGGTTTTATTAATTGTATACTTAGATTTATTTATAAAGAAAATGATGATATCATCAAATTATTTTTGTGAAACATCTCCATCACTCATGAGATATAACACCTCCAAACATTTCACATTGATACCCTTAAAATATATCAATTTCATGGACTCTCTATCCATCTTATTTTCTTTATTTTTTTTAATGTTGAACATTAATATTTACACATGGTCTTCTAGTGGTTTCTCCTCATTTTTTGACATATTAAATATGTTAAATCTTTTAAAATCCTTCCATCTGTAGTAATCTTGACATTTGGAGAGGAATTTGTCTTTCATATACTTCCAATAAATGGATACATTTTTTCCAACCCCATAAACAAATAGATAGATCCATATTCAAGAATGGATAGGAAAAAATTAGCTTGTGGGCATCCTAATTATACTCATAACTACAACACATGATGTCGAACTCAATGAGTAATATATTTGAGTCCTTACTCACCATTCCTCTGAAGTTAGGAAAAGATGATAGGGAAATGTTTTTCATGGGTGCATTCTATGTAGGTATGTTAATGGCCAATTAAAATGTCATGGTCTCATTTCCAAGGGTTTCATCTTCCATGTCTCCCATGATTCTATAAACCAATCATGTATCAATGACCTTTGCAACCCTCTATTCAAATTCCTTATGAATTTTTTAGACCAAGGTGATTAATGAATTATGGATCAAGGTTTTGTTATGCATAAGGAAGATATTATAGATAAAGATGATGATTAAAATATTATAAAATTTAGTTTATAAATTTGATAAATATATCATCTTGCTCAGTTGTATCTAAGACCGTAGGTTTCAACTTTATTTTTATGGTAAAAAGGGGTTAGTATTCTATTTTTAAAAGGAATTTTAGGTGAATTAAAAAGTGGTTGAATATCATATTCCTATGAATAAGGTATCCAAGTTGGTGATCTAAGAGGTTCATAATTTTCAAGGATATGTAACTCCTTTTTTCCTTTACCTTTAGATTGCTTAAATAGTTCAACCAAGAGCCTTTTAACTTCTTCATCTTTTGATAAAATTTTATGTGATAGAGATGGGATAGTTATATATGTGTTTCTTTTAATCGTTGATGTTGAGAATGATGCCTCAACTTCCATTCTTAAAATTATATAAAAAAATTTTAGGGGTAAAAAATGTAGGGTTTTTCAGTCAAGAGCATGTGGGACAAATTCCATCTCCTATTCTTTGGTGGAACTACATTTATTGAAAAAAAAACTAAAATGTGGGAAATGTAAGTATTTATAGAAAAAAAAATTTCTAGGGGGTTTCATAATTTTAACCCAAAAGTATGACAAGGTGATGGGAATGGAAATAAGGAGGAATATTTATGAGGGGAAAAGAAGAAAGGAAGATTAGAAGAAAACATGGGATTATTTCAAAAAATAAAATATATAAAAATTCTCAAACAATCCCATAATAGGAGTTTTTAGTAATTGAAAGATTTCTCATTAAAATCGAGTGAAAAATACATATTTAAAACATAGGAATTGAATATATACACCAAAAAGATTAAATGATTCAAAAAAAAGACAAACAACTATGTATTTCCCTTTGAAAACAAATACCAAATTTATTTCCAACTTCAGTAAGATTTCTTAAATTCAAAATTATTAATGTGAATTCCAATGAATTTATACACTAAGAACATTGAATTTTCTTTAAAAAAAAAAAAAAATACAAATGGAAATAAAAATTATAAAAATAAATTGATACACACACGAATACCATTCATTCAAAATATTTTATGTCAAAAATATCCTCCAAATTTATTAAGTATTGATTCCCCAGAGTTATTTCCAAATAACTTCTTTCTTTCAAACTTGCAAAAAAATTATTTCAATGTCAAAAAGTGTTTCTACAATGAGTTAGGCTCATATTTATAGTTAGGATGGAGTAAATATCCTATAACCATTTTATAACTATATTTACTGATAATATTTCTATTTTATATTTACTTTTTCTATTCTAGCTTTTAAAAAGTAAAACATGACATTTTGAGTCATTTAAAAAGGGGACAATGAAGAAATAGAAATGTTAGAGAGATGGAATTATGTAGAAGGTACAGAGAGAGAATATTTTTTTTACTATTTTAAATTATGATATATATCTATATTTTCATTTGATTCCCCTATTTTTGAATATTTGACCTTTTATATATTCTAAATTGGGAACAACTGTCACAATTCCTTCTCACATATAATATTATGTACCAAATGTATAAGCCAAGCACATGATGTATTAGTTGGTTATTTAATACCTCTCAATATATCTAGAATTCTCTTATTTATGTCCTTAAGAGTGAAATTCACATCAATTAACTTATTCATGGCTTTCATATTGAATGTGTTTGCTTGAATAGTTCTTAGTTCACTATCTTTTGAAATTGTTATTTCAACTTAGTAATTTTGCATACCTTTGATTCAGATTAGCTAAAAAAATAATATTTAGTAACCTAAACATTCATGTAGACATTAAATTTCATGTTAATACATTTTTTCCCTCATCTTTAAATATCTTCTAGTGCTTCTTCTAGAGTACAAATCTTCCAATCTACACAATTAGGCTAATAGGCATGACTAGTTGTCCTCAACCTTATAAAAAATTCCTTAATAAATAAACACATTCTCATACATAATAACCATATATAATAATTATATGATCAAGACTTTAAAATACCAAATTATTTCTTAGTTTTTATAATTTCGTCGACAAATTTATTTTGTTCAAAATTAATCCCATCATAGACCTTTTGATTCTAATTAAGAAATTTCATACCATCAATGTGTAATTTTTCCACAAAGATTCCATAAATTTACCATTATTGTTGTAGTTGCATATTGTTTTAACCACTTCATTATCAATTTATATGTAGTAGTTGATATTGGTGCAATTATCTTATGAGTAATTGGTGTAGATGCAGTGATTTTATTTTGAGAAGTCTCTCCTACACTTAAAATTTGATTTATCTATGTAGAAAGCATGTGTACCTTTTCATCTAATTGTTATATATTTGGATTCCTTCCTCTGTCAATTGATTCAACTTTGTTGTAGTCACTTTAGAGTTATGAATTTTACCTTTAGGAATGGACTCTTTGAGATATATTTTATTGTTGTTGTAATCAACCAATGTCATATTATCTTTATTATTATTCATAATGGGATTAGTAGTTTCCACAGACTAATCCCCTAAAGAATCAATCATCAATATTGAGGTAGTTTTATCCTTTTTATCCTTTGTACGAACTTGATAAAGTTTGGAAACAACATTAAAATCAATATATCTAGGTCTGATTAAGGATTTATTATTGCTTACTAACTATCGTACCAACAAAGAAGATGTATCTCCTTGAGATGTTATCATTTGAGACCTTGGGGATATAAAATAATCCAATGAATAATTAATGTGGAGGAAAAAGTCATTGTTTATGTTATTTTTTGGTAGTAAACTATTCATTCATGAGGTGTTACAAACACAATTCATGTTGACACTATTCACTGATGAGGTGTCACCAAAACAATTCATGTTGACACTATTTAGTGATGAGGTGTCACCAAATCTATTCATGTTGACACTAGGTAGAATGAAAACTAGGTAGCATGGGTCACAATTATTCTTCAAAGCACATGGGAGACTTAATTTTTTTTGACATGATGGAAGTGGTGCACATTTCCATGTGGGGTCTTGTGATCATGAGTTGTAGTTTAGTTAAAATGGATCATCTACCCTTTTTGGAGTCTTATCTGAGTGGGGAACAATGACTACTTTTTTGATTGACCACCCGAAGGCAAATTTGAGTGGCACATATTGGTGGGGTATAAACTAAAATAGATCACATGGTGTAACACCTTTTCCTATTGATGAATAGTCCATCCAAGTGGAGGATGGAATTATTTTTGGCTTCTTTTTTATTTTATCTTTCCTTTTAATCATTCATGTATTTCTACAAATAGATTGTAATCCATGGAATTGCTAAGATGGATTAGGCTAGTGGTAGAAGTCTAAGATAAAATGGGAGTTAATCTTTATGTGAATAATCTTTGTAGAAAAGCCAACTTGGTCTGAAATTACCATGTTTTGTGTGATGTATTTAAGAAGCATAATATCTATATGCTTAGTAATATTTTAAGAGATTTGAATTCATCATTTGTTATCAAAGCTCCATCATGTGATGAGTAGATAGAATTTGATTTCATCATTTGGTATCATATTAAGTTCAAGTCCTATGGACATTTTTTATTAGGCATAATATATGATAAAAATACAAATGAAATAATGGGAAAATATGTTGAAGAAAATGCAATAAAAATTAAATATGATGGTAGATGTATAAATTGAAGAAGATCAAGAAGAGATGTGGGAGATATTAGATTCCCTATAAGAAAATTTTCATTTCTTGAAGAGAGAACTAACCAATGGGAGATTGAAGAATGAAACCATATAGAGTTTCATGTAGAGAAATATTGTAGCCATGAATAGTTGTAGATGGAAAAGGAAAGCGTCCAATAAAAAATGCATGTGAATGAAGAGAGAATAAAAATGATGTTAAAACATACATCACACCGTATTGATAGGCTTATCATAAATATTGAGACTAATAAATTTAAGACAGATAAATAATATGAAGTTAATGACAAATAACTCACTATCTATCTTCATGTCAAACCACATAATATTTATGCATTACTCTACATTGTAAGAGATGATAAAAACAACTTAGCTCCAAATTCCATTTATATTTCAGATGATTTAGTTGTAACATTATCCAATCCATTGCTCCAAATAATTCTACGGGGCATAATCCTCCAATAGCAAATAATAATTTTCATCCTACTTCCAAATTTTCTCAAGGGCATAATATGGATGTGAAAAAATATCTTTCCTTAGAGAAACTTCAAAAGTGTCTTTCATGACCTTCCCCATGAGATATTTATCCTACATGCCCTATCAAACATCAGTATGATCTCAAAAATTATTTTTTGTGTCATGCAAGTTGGGGACATTGTAATGAAACACATCAACAATTATAAAATTTTGCTATGGATTACCTCATTGGACCTATATTTTATCATGAATTACTTATATGTAAACATCAACAAACCTATGTAATAGTTTCTAAAGCTCATTAAACTAAAACAAAAAATCAAGCTTTAAATCAATCTAATGTTCACTTATTCATTTGCAAGGATAATCTTCCTAACCATCAAGATAACATTAATCAACTTCCTACTATCAACAATGTTGAATGTACTATATATCCTAACATTAGCTACGAGAATGTTGTCAACATGTCTAACATGTGGAGATTAGTTTCTTATATTTATTAATATCTAACCTCCAATCGTAACAATTTTCCAAAGTTTTGCCTTGTTCAAGACACTTACCCTTTACATCTCATAGAATTAGGGCACGTGGAACAAAAAAACACACAAGTATCAACTCTAACAAATAAAATTGAAAATACCTCTCATACCATTGATATAAGATCTACTCCCCCTACAAACAAGATACAACAATCATATTTCATAAGAAAAAGTGAAAAAATGATTTAAGGGTAAGTCAAAAAAATAATATTTAGATTTGAGTTGAGTAGTGAGCCTACTTAAATAGAACCTTTAAGGATTTAATGCAAAGTAATCAACATTTTTTAATTCTAGTTATGTACTTAGATATGAATAAATGTAGAGTGAGAGACCAAGGTAAAAATATTATGAGTTAATCTATGAAACATCCCTTTGTAAGATAAATTGATTATAAATAATAGATAAAATTACATTATATTATAATAATTTCATCAAGATCTAGTTTATTGTAGAAAATATTGGTCAACACATCTATCTACAATAGAAAGATATCAGGGACTTGCTAACTGAAACACTCAGAATATTAGGATGCAAATTCTAACGTACTCACAATAAGCATATAAATGTCTTTATTAATCAATTAAAACTAAAAAAATAAATAACATCTATTTGAAATTGAAAAAGATGAAAAATATAATAGAAAAATAAAATCCCATGAACATTACACTAGAATTATAAATTTCTTTCTTTACATTCTATTAAAATCTACCTTCTCTTGGAATCTAACTAATGATTGAGCCAACTAAAAGTGTAGTTTAGGAAGTAAGCCAAAGAGATGCCTCTTCGATAGCCTTCCATTAAGATATCATGTGAGGCATACAAATAGACTGATTAAACTCCTTTATAATAATTTTAAAATATGTTTTTAAAAATCTTGGGACTCAGCCTCCTTATTGTCATGATGAAAAAGTTTGTTACAAGGAATAAGCAAACACAAAAGAGATAAAAATAAGGAAATGGAAATAATAAGAAAAAATCACAATGGGACAAGCCCAACATATTTTTCCACTTTAAAATTCTTTGTGTGCCTTTAATTCTCTTACAAACCCATATTAATCTCTCACAAAATATTATAGTGATCATGTCTCTCCTATGCGTGATAGATTGATCCTCTTCTAATGCCTTAAATATTTATAAAAGATTATAGTGGGTTTTTTGAATGATTATTAATTTGAATATTTTGTGGGTGGTGACAACCATCAAATTTGACTTGTGCTTTTGAGTTGATGTGTCTGTTTAAGTCTAATAATAGACTTATCTAGTCATATGAAGTTGGATTTACGTGATTTTGTTTCTCACTACCAAGATGTTAAATCAGTGTTATGTGATCTTTTTTATTTTCCTTTGCATCATGTTGAGTCAAAAAGGGTATTACTTTGTCTAGTAGGTGGTTTTTATTGCATTGTTTTTGTGTCCCCTCTCCTTCATGTTTGTTTCTATGTGGCACGATATCATGTAATTAAAACTTTTGCTTAAATATGTCGATATAAAACCTGATTGTCCTTGTGGACCAAATGTGATTATGAAAGTGGTTACTTCCAATTGGGTTATATTCCCATGTGGAAATGAACTTTAAAAAACATTACATCTTTCATTTGAACTACAATGTTACAATAATGTTTCACATGGCATTCAACAATGATGCATGGAAGCATACACTTTATTACAATTCTCATAGTCCTTGTTTCATGAAAATTGTTTGTGATTGAGTGAGGTGGGAGAGAATTTTTTTTTGATATTTTACAGAATGAAATTTTTTTGGATTCCCACAAACTATGTCAAAAATACCTTGGTTAATAAGTTGTGAATTCATGAGTGAATGTGACACTAAAAACTGGAAAATTGTCATTGGTTCATAGTATCACAATCTTTGGCATCAGATTATAAATTTTCAATCTAAATTCATGTTAATATTTCAAACTTATATAAACCATTAAAAATTATTTCAACACAACTAAAGTTTCATAAGAAAAAACTTCGCTATCATGGTGAAATGGAACAATTTAATTAGCCAAGAAATATGAGTGAAACCCAAATAGTCCCCATAATGAGATAATTCTAAATTTTGAGCTAATTTTATTGGAGTTACAAGCATACTTCATAAGAAATTAAATTATTTATAGCAACATAATTATAATAAACTATTCATATATTTAAATTTTCCTTTCCTAAGCAACTTTATGAATTTGCAATTTCAATTTATTTGAAGTCCTTAACCAAGGTTAGTTCATATAAAATATAAATTTTACCTTTTTGAGAATCATAAAATCACAATAATTAAAATGTTGACATTTCAATTAACACCTTATTCATATATGAAAAATTCAACAAACAACATTATCTAATTGATTGAATGTGTTTTTCAATTCTTTAATGAGTTACAATTCTATTGAAATGCTTTATCCATAAATACAATCAATGATTGAATTAATATCGATTAATTACTCATTACAACAAGAAGTTTTTATAACCATTACCATTAGTATTCACAAATTTAAAAACTAAATTTACACAATCAAGAACCAATGCATCCTATCTCATTCCTATGATTAAATAATTCAATATCTCTTTATTTATATATCAACTTACAAAGACAAATCAAAACCCACTAATTCAATACTAATTCAAGTAATACTACACACTAATTTAGGCACAAACAAAACTTGACTTCATACTTATTAATATCTAATTATCCATTATCTTTGAGGTAAAAGACTAACTCGGTCAATAAGAATAGCATACAAAACACAATATTAACCTATAATCACTTTATTAATAACATTATAGTGCACATTCAATTAATTATATTATTGAATATGTAATCACATTATAATTTAAATGATAATTAACAAATTATAAAAAACTGAGATGATCATAATAACTTTGTTGCATAATGCAAAGTACTCAGTCCTTTGACCAATACATTCCAGAGTAGTACACAAACCATTAAACAATGACCTTGCCAAGAAGACACAAATTTCATAACACCAATCTATATATGCAAAAAACCAAAGATAATTATAACCAAATAAATTTACAAATTTATAATACACGTAGTCAACCATAAAATGAACCAAAGTCATTCTTAGTGAAATTTAATCATTTTAAAATGATTAAACATTAACATTTAAATATGAATGAATAGTAATGTAAACATTTATATATAAAAACCAAATCAATATAATGGTAAATATTTTTATGAATACAAGTTGGTGATTTATTTCACATAGTGCATCACAATAAAGCCATACATTATTTGAACGATATCAACATCTATAACATTCATATATAGACATGTATCAAGTACATATATCTCATGTATGCAAATTATTTTATATGATTCCATAGATCCATATATACATTTCATACAATTTTTTAAAATAAATGTCCAAAGTTAAAATCCAACTAACAATGAAACAAACCCACTTGATTAGTCCCATGAGCACCTCATTGGTGGCCCTAGACCACGCCAACCATCAAAATGATGGGGATTCAAGCTCAATAGATTTGATACATGTTAAATTAATAAACCAATGAGTTTTTTACCATTCATAATAAAAACACCAAAGACCATTCACAAACAAACATAAAACCAAAAAACCCATATCATATCTTATTGTTCATAGTCAAAACACAATTATAGCATAATAATGTTTTAGGAGAGAGAAATAATGGTAATCTACCCATTGTAAGGTTTTAAAACAACATGAAACAATATATATAAACCATATTCATAGAACTATGAAAGAAAAATCAATAAAGAAAATGTAACTCCAAAACTACAAAGAAAAATTATACATATACCCAAAATTACATAGCCTCTTTCCAAATGACTTGGCTAAAATAATCATATTATTTTAAAAGAATAATCACACAACAAATCTCAAATACATCACTTACTTATTTTTAGCAATGTATACTATTCACCTTCATCGTTCCATATCAAATAGATAAAAACCAAGTTTTTAATCTGCTTCTAAACACCACACATAATATTTCCCATTCCTTCCCATGTAAAATGAAAAATAATGTCCACCTCTTCTTGGGCCATGGATAAATGGATCCTTAACTCAATGTTTCCACATTCCCAAATTTTTAGGAAGAAAATTGGTCCAAATGATTGCCTCTTAACCAACTTAATTGTTTAGGTGACCTGCATTTCTACCAAATAAGGAAAATAATCTCCCATGTGTTACGATGACAAGCAAGGTTTCATTTTACCTCTAATTCTAATACAAAATAACAACCAAATTATAATTTTTAATGATAATTATAAATAACATCAATTAGTAACCAAACCCTAGGTTAATGCTATTCATCATGACAAGTTTTCAAATGTCATCGAATGGTATGATTAAAACATAAATAAGACCAACAAAATGGCCCCCGCGTAAAAGACACTTTCCTAGGTCATGAAGCAACCAATGGATTCATGGTTCTAAATCATGGTACTCAAGAAAATTAAAACCTCTAAACCACAACCTAAAAACCAATAAACTCAAGAACACTTTGATTATGGTATTTTTTAATGGCATAGAGTCCAAGTGACCATGCTTGTCTAAGATTTCAATCCATCAAAGATTCTTAAATAGAATCGAATCATAAATATAAGATCATAGTGAAAAGATACTCAATCAAAATTAATTAAAAATGTAAAGACCAATCTTTAACAAAATATAAAAGAATCAAAATAACCTATCACATTATCTTTCCTGCTAAAGTAAATATATACAAGATGAATGTGAAATATTTCAATAGTGTTAGAATAGATTTAGGCTTTCTTTTTGGCAAGCTTGAATTTTAAAAAATGGTTATATTCTTCATACAAATAATGAAAATGGATGATGTCATAAAAATAATAAAAAAACCATTGACATAATAATAAGATAATGACAAAAATAACCAATACAATCAACTACAATAAACATTAAGGATGTTTAGAAACTCATTACTTTGTAATTACTAGTTAGATTGTTTTAATAGCCATTTTCAAAACCCCATTTTCAAGACTCTCAATCAGGCCTCGATCTTATAAATCTTGAAAACACCAAAATGAAATTAGTAGCATCTACTAAATAAATATACAAATAAACATAACTGAGTCTTTGACTAAAAATTCATTTGAAAGTAATCCAATTGAATATAATAATGTATCATAGTCATCTCATCATAACATCACAATGAGTTAAGTCAAAAAAAGTATGACCAAGCTAAAATTTGATCACAACAACATACTATAGTAATGCAAAGTCCAAAGTCTTCATCAATAACAATTTTGAGATGAGTTCCAAAAAGGGTCATGACATTACATTTCCCATGACAATTTACAATTTCCAAAGAAATTTTATTTTATATTAATTAACAACTTTTAATTTAAAAACAACAATGTCATATTAGTATCATTCAACACTTAAGAAAAGATGGAAGGCATCAATCAACACTATTAATATAGTGTTCTAAGATATAATGTTATAAATTTAAGACATAATAAAATTAATGTAAATAAGGACAAAGTCATTGAAAAACATCAAGAGGTTATTTTCACATTATTTTTAGTGGATGTGTGTGTATGTCTGCATGTACACATGTATGAATGTGTGTGTGTGTGTGTGTGTGTGTGTGTGTGTGTGTGTGTGTGTGTGTGTGTGTGTGTGTGTGTGTGTGTGTGTGTGTGTGTGTGTGTGTGTGTGTGTGCACGCGCGCATGCGTGTGTGTATGCGTGCACGCATGAGCATGTGTTTGTGTGTGTGTGCATGCACGTGTGTGCATGTTCATGTGTGTGTGTGTGTGTGTGTGAGAGAGAGAGAGAGAGAGAGAGAGAGAGAGAGAGAGAGAGAGAGAGAGAGAGAGAGAGAGAGAGAGAGAGAGAGAGAGAGAGAGAGAGAGAGAGAGAGAGAGAGTCCATGTGTGTACTAATGTTTTCTTGTGATGATTGGATGATTGGTTCAAACTAAGATGTTAAATTATTTATTGAATGAGGTGACCTACTTGGCACCCACTACAAAACATTTCCTAATTTTCATTTTCACTCTCCATGATATTTTATTATCACATGCACTATTATTTGAGAATGAAAATCATTAGATATGGCTTGGAATATGTGATTATTAAATAAATTTATTGTTCTATGAATTAGTTATTCATCCTTTAATGATAAGAAGAAAACCTTTGACTGATTGAGCACACCTTCACACACCAATCTGTATTTTATGGAAAAGTTATAAATGGGGAATACTTCTAAATATTTTACACATTTGGCATGGATACATTTATCAAAGAATGTTATACTTAGGTATTGATTCTTTACATTATTTTTTTGCATCTAGTGAAAGTATACTTAGATAATATGGAGCTCCCTAAGTCAAAAATAGATATCTCATGTATCATGTATTTTAGGTCGATATTTGGCCTCATAGTGTGAAGGGTTTGTTAAGGAATCAAATTATGTGATGATTGATTCAAATTGAAAATAGGTCAATCTTTGGACTCAAATTCTAAAGGAATTTTTGAGGAATCAGACTATGTGATGATTGATTCGATTTAAAACTACATTTACCAATGGCATAATTGTATCTCCATTAATTTATAGTAACTATCATATCTAAGCTTCTTGTGGGGTTACTACTTGCATGACATGACAATTATTTGGAAGTAGTTTACAAACTCTTCAATTTTTTTATGCAAATATTTATTGGAGGTGTAAAATTATACTAGTGCATGTTGTTCCAAGTTTTGATAATCAAGTGTGATTCTTAATTTTGTAAATTTGATATCTTCATAGCATTAAGTTTATCCCTCCATAGTCTCTCTTTTATTTTTATAGGTTTTGTTAAGTATTCATATAATATGCTTCAAAGCTTCCCTCTACACTCCCTTTAGGCCCTAAAGTCATTTGATGGATAAGATGATTGAATTGATTTTATGGAGAGTGAAAATTAAAATACTCAGTATCCAACCCTCCATTATTGGTTTTTCCTATAGTGTTTTTTCAAGAAGCTCTCCTTAGATTAAACAACTTCTAGTTCTTGTTTGGAACTAGGTTTCAGTGGAGATCTTATTGAAAATACAATGTCACATTGAAAATATGGAATCATATTCATATCTCATGTATTGTAGCCTAGGTTATCTACCTCAAATACATTTATTTGATTTCAATAGGTCAAGCAATGGTAGATTTTACTTTTAATATTGACTCAATTTGATAGTAATGGATTGAACCCCTTGACATGTTGTATTCCAATTTTCATTCTATTTTTGGCTATGAGTATTGATGATCAATTGAGTGGATGTTTTGTATTTTTGGATATGAGTTGCATGGTTATACTTCATATGATCATCTCGACTTCTTAGTTTTCAGGAGTCTTGATAATATGCTAATACACATCTAAAATTTGTTGAGGACATTGGTAAAAATATATTTTTCTCTTGGCATTTAAGTGTCGTCTTCTAAATGTTGGTTAATTTGCAAGAAAATATTCATCTTCACATGTAAAATTATTCAGATATTTTAAACAATTTTAGGTAATTTGATGCCATTTTTATTGAGCTACGACCCTCTTCTAAGGTAAATTTATAAGAAAATCATAAATAAAAATCTTCAAAATAATCTTGTTGAAGAAAAAAAGCAAGCGTATAAGTTGACTAGAATGATTTGTAGGATAAAATTATGTATTTGATTTGAGATATGACACATTTCAAACCAACAACCATGATTCATCATTAGGACATAACATGTATGTAACTGTCAGACCTACCTCCTTATAAGAATTTCTCATTGTGCTCAGTGATGTTAAAATGTTTAGAATTACCAATTAATGTGATGAGCATTACAAAATATCAAAAGACCATTGGTTGACCTATTTAAAAAGGGGAAATTGGTTTAAAATTTTTAAGAAAGTAAAATAATGTAGATAAAGAGATGAATAAATGAAATGTTTGACTTACTCTATAAGCTAATGGAAGAGGAGAAAATTTTGAAGGATTGACATAGCACATGATCCAAGTTATAATTAAAAGTAAACTAAGTCAATATGATCCTAAGGAGGGTACCAAACCATGGTGTATTTAAGCTTATTTATTGAGGGTCTCTATGCTTGATTAATCCATACATCATCATTTCAATTTAAATTTTTAGAATTTTGACCTATCTCTATGGGATCTTGTAACTTGAATTTATGATAATGATCTTTTATAATAGGAACCTTTATATGATATATTCAAATGGAATTTTTGGTTTTCTATGAGTGTTCAGCTAAAGCTAAATATTCCATCTTCCTTGGTGTAATGTTGAATGGATGTTCATCAATCCTATTCCTAATAGATCTTCTTGTTTCGTTGATGTAGGAAATATAATAGGAACACTCAATTTTGTAAATGCCATTTCCTACCATGGTTACACATGGCCATTATATAACTTCAAAGAATGTATTAGCTTGTTCTTAGGTAAGAAGGTTGTGAAGATGTGTTCACGTCTTAATATTTTGTAAATCTTGTTGGATACACCTTCAACATAAGGTAAGTAAGCAAATGGTCTTGATGTCAATGTGTCAATTTTATTTTGTCTAAGGTGATATTCTTTAGCTTGTTTAAGTGATTTTGATATTTGTTTTCTTTTGTATCCATTTTTACTAAAAAATGAAATCAAACATCAAGAGCACATAAACAATCTAAAGAAGATAACATTAGAAAAAATAAAATTGACACCTCGACATCCAGACTAGTTGACTTCTAATCCTATGTTGAAGAGTTACTCAATAAGATTGCCAAAATATTAAGACATGAAAACATATCCACCACCTTTTTACTTATAAAAAAGCTAATATAGTATTTAAAATGAGTTAAGGACCATCTGGAACAATGGTCAAAAAGTGGGGTTTACAAAATTGAGTGTTCTTATGGTATTCCATACATTAATAAAATAGGAAGATCCATCGAGACTTGAATCAAGGAACATGAAGCTAACATTAGACTAGGGAAGATGGAAAAGTCAGCTTTGGATGAATACCCATATAAAACTAAACATTCCATTTTCATTGATCATACGAAAGTTCTTACTATGGAATACCATTATCATAAACACATGTTTTAGTAATCCATAGAGATAGGTTGACATTCTAAAAATTTAAAATAAGACAATGGTATAGGGATTAATCAAGCATTGAGATCCTTAATAAATAGGCTTAAAGTCACCATGATTGGTTAACCTCCTTAGGATCAATTCTGATTTAGTTATATTTTAACTATAAATATCTTGATCTATGTTAATCCTTAAAACTATTCTCCTCATCCATTGGTTTATAAACCTAGTCAAACATTTCATTTATTCATCTCTTTTTATATCACATTATTTTCTATCCTTAAAAATGTTGAACCAATCTCCCTTTTTTAAATGGCTCAACCAACTAGCTTATGATCTTTTGCAATGTTCATCACATTAATTGTTAATTCTAAATGTTTTGATATATCTAAGCACAATGAGAAAAAAATTATAAGGAGGCAGGTCTAGCAGTTACATGTATGTTTTCTTCTTGATGATGAATCATGGTTTCTGGTTCAAAATGCATCAAAAATCAAATCAAATACACAATTTTATCCTATAAATAATTATGATCAATCTTATGGATTTTGAAAACATAAAATCTCTTAAGTGTATAAGTTCTTGTAGAAGTATGATACAATATCCCTAGAGTCAGAAGAAATGCCCCCGAAACCAAAGCAAATTGCAATAGTTCAAGGTTATAAATAGATTATTGAAGTAATAACCAAAGTAAATTGTAATGGATAAATGTTCACAACCCATAATTGAGGAAATAACTAGAGGAAATTGTAATATCTTGGGGTTGAGTAGTTTTTTTGAGGAAGTTGGGAAGATAAGAGTTTTCAAGTGAAACATATTTCCAACACTACGTCATATAAGAAAATGAATATGTAAATTTAATGGAAAACTATGAGGTGTCTTAAATGTAAATGGAAATCATAAGAAATCAAGAGGATGAGAAGATTTTGTTGTTTTTTAACCAAGTCATTCTTAAATATCTTAAAAACTTTAAGAATAAAATGGTTTAACAATTAAATGTTGAAGAGGGAAATTAGAAGCAATATTTCGAAAGTTAATAATTTAATAATATGTTCTAGTGATGGTTTTTGTAAGTTTAATTTTTTTGTAAAGGATGTTACTTAGGGATAAATTGATACCAGGGGCCTATTGAGCCTCAATGTAAGGAAATCCATCCATGTGATATCAATTAGGGATCCAAGTGCTCACCATATTAAAAAAACAAGTGTTTTTGAATTTCATATGTAACTCAATCGAAAAGAACCATGTGTAAGGAATTACATTCATATATATTAGAAATTGGGGCTTACTTGGGCCTGATTGCATACCGTATTAAACCAATCAAGTATTCAGTTCCATATGATATATAATTGGGGCCAATTGAGGCTTGCCCAAGAAATTGTGTGAACATAGTTTTAATTAGGGCCCTAATTGCACACCTTATTAAAATAATTGAGTGTTTGATTCAATCTAATATGATATTAGAACCAATTGAACCCTATGTAAGGAATTACATCCATCTAATAATAATTGGGGCTCTGATTGTGCACCAAATTCAATTGAAAGAATATATGGTTCAATCTAATATGAGATTTAGTCCAAACAAGCCTTGTGTCATAAATTTCATCCTTATACGATCAATAAGGGCTTTGTTGGTCCCAAATACATAACATATTGAATCAACCAAGTATTTAGTTCAGTTGAATATGAAATTATGGCTAACCAAGGCTCATACAAGTAACTAAATACATCTAATGTCAATTATGACTTCATTATCCCTAGTTTTAAACTATATTTAGCTAATCATTTTTTTAATTTTATCTTATACATAATTAGGTCCAACTGAGTCCCATGAAAGTAATTTTGTACATATAATTTTAGTTGGGTTATATTAGCCTTGATTACACACCATATTGAACCAATTATGTATTTAGGTTGAATATGATATGAAATTGGGGCCACTCAATCCCAAAGTAAGGAATTAAATCCACCTAATGTCATTTGGGGATCTAATTACACATTGTTAAATCAATTGATATATTTTTCAATACTATACATAATTAGGGAGAACCAAGTCTTATATAATTAATTAATTCCACCTAATATCAATCAAGCAATTCTTCACCCCATGCAAAGAATTGTGACCATCTAATGTCCATTATGAATATTTTTCCCTATTTGTACATCATATTTTTATCAGTCAAGTATTTTCTTCAATATAATTTTAATTAAGATTAATTGATCCCCATGCAAGGAATTCCTTCAATATAATGTCAATTACGGCTTTGATAGCACACCCTATTATACTAATTGAATATTTAGTTCAATCTAATACACAATCAGGGTTAAATGAGCCTTGAGAAAGGAATTATGTCCATATGATGTCAATTGGGTCTCTCATTTCATACTATATTATAAAAAACCAAGTATTTAGTTTAGTTTGATATTTAATTAGGGCAAACTAAGTTGCATCCAAGGAAATATGTTCATCTAATGTCAATTTGGGATCGATTGGCTTGATTGCACACCATATTGGGATCAAAGGAAGAATAAATTGATTCATATGTTAATACATATGTAATTATCATTTAATGCTATCAAATCTTTATAAGAACATTGGTCCCAAACAATAATTTTAATCAACCAAACTTTGATCTTAAGACTACTAGACCTAATGGCTCCTATTCAGGTTTTAGGGTGTTGAGAATATATAATGTGATGGTGTTGTTAACAAATTTAATAACATGATCACATTAATAACATGGTCACATTATTAATGAGATCACTGTATTTGAATTTGAATTTAATTTCTACGAATTTTGGCTCAAGAATTACTTGGATTCTTGAGCCAAAGGCTTTGTCTATCAATGTACAACTGAGTTTTGAAACGTATGATAAAAAAATAAACTTTGATTGCTAAATACACTAAGAATTTCAAAGTGAAAATTTAAAAATGTAATACTTCCATGACAAGAACATTCTCCTCTTTTCAAAAATATGGTTTTTATAATTTTTGGAATAATTTAAGGTTTCAAGCTATGTTGATTTGTAACTATACCTTTTTTAGGCCACTACATGCCACAAACATACATTCATATACATGTTAATGTATTTTCTCTTTTGTTGATCCAAGTGAAAAATAAGTTATATGGTCACAAACTAGGTCTAATTCTATATACATTCAAAAAAAAAAAAAAATTGTTATTTTTAAGGTAGTTAGGTGTGTCATACAGATGACTATCCATTTTTTTGTTAGTTTTTAGGATCTATTTATTTTCAAAATTCATAAAAAAAGTATTCATTGAAAAAAAAATACATAGGTCACAAACAAGAAGATCTTATCTAAATTTTACCTAAAGGGTTTCAAATAATATTAAACGCTGCTTAAAAAGTGGTGCATCACATGACCATCTATCTAATGTGTTTTATAAAAAAAAAAGGATTTCCTCTTAAAATTTTAGATGTTTGACCTAGTTATACTTAACTAATTTTTTTTAAAAAAATAGTGTTTTGGAAACTATACTCAAAATGCTGCATTTCATGTTCTTACACCAGCTTCAAATTTAGAGTTTAGATATCTCAAATTATCTATAGAAACTCATATTTATAAAATTTTAGGAAAATCATGTCCATGGGTAGGCCACTTTTTATCTCCCAAATTTGTGCACTTACCCATACCTTGTTCAGGTTTCAGTGTATTTAACTCTCTAATATGAAAGTTTTCAGTCCCACTAATTTATAAACTCAGGTAGTGAAGAATTCTTTCCCCACTTCTTTGGAAACCATTTGTATTTTCTTGCTCTCCCCTTCTTGATGATTTTTCCCTCATCCACAACAACTTTGTTTCACTCCTTTAGGACAATAAGATCAAGGATATACAATCAAAGGTATAAAAAGCCTTCTTTATTCCACATGGAAGGCTCAAAGAATTAACATTTTTTAAATAAAAAGAAAAAGAGGCATATCCATGTAAAAAAATTCTTCCTCAAGCTTCATAGTGTTACCTTTGGAGTCTTTTCTTCACTCAAGTACAACCATAACTAAATGTCATTAGGAAAATATACTCAAATCTATGTTGAACATGTATTTATCTCTAGTTTGTAACTTTCTTAACCATTATTTTTTTGGAAGAGTAACTTTTATCAAGATGAATGCTCATCATTTTGCATGTCCCTTAGATGGTTGGTTTATGAAATACTATATATATAAAACCATCACTTTTTATAGTTCTAAGATGTCTTCATCATCATAACAATAATAATAGTGGTAATTTTAACCCACCTTGTTGTTAATGAATCAAGACTCTCTCCTCTAGCTATTTACTATCTAATTAAAGGAACATATACACAATGGTCACACCACACTGACCAAAATAAAACAAAACTAAAATCTGTGGAAATATGTTAATTAACCTTTTACAATAGAATAGATAACCTATTTTGATACCAATTTGATCCATAAATTAGGTGGATATTCCACATTAAATTTCACCAACACGGACCCTTTCAAGTCAAGGTGTTTCCCTAAAGTTCTATATCAAAAAAACACCTAAAATACTATTTTAATATGTATTCCAT